>SJYA01003206.1:3929650-4298911 GCA_006410615.1 Neotragus moschatus
CCACTGCCCTCTGTCACCTCTAGACGCTTCCATCTCCCAGGAAGTCTCTGATGCTTCTTCTGTTGGGTTTATTTTTAGGTTCCCAGACTGGTATCCATTGGTGCCTGAATTTGACCAAACTCAATGTTAAAAGGCCCCACAGAGTTGACTTTGACCTGATAGGAATGGGAAGCCATGTGACTGACTGCTCCAGGCCAGCGCCTCTGAACTCAGCTTTGGGATGGAATGCCTCAGATGGGCAATGGGGCAATCTTATTGAAGGCCTTGATGAGGGTGACTTATCTGCATTGGTAGTGCCTAGAGGGATCTCTGGATACTCTGACACATCCAAAAATGTCTTCCCCTGCCCATGCCTGTGAGATAACAGAATTATCTGCCGAAGTCAAAGAGAGCCCGGGAAGCACAGTCCAGCTGGTGCAGCCTTAGAGCAAAGAAGGCAGTGCCTGACTTCTTGACAATCAAATGAATATACCAGAATATCCTAAGGCTGGAGTATTATTATCCTTTCTTTAATGCCATTTGGTTTGAACATTTCTTCTCCTTTACTGTTACTGGCACATGGGGATTTAAACTTTCTCCCTGATTCTCATTTAACAAATTACATTGTGAATCAAGAGTAAGAGGAATAAATGAGAAGTAGTGAGTATTGAAGGATAGCTTTAAAGAGTCTCATGTTATCTATCGATGAAGAAGGGTTGCTTCTTTGTATCTGGATTTGGGTAGTACATTTCCATTTGGGTCATAAAGAATAGGAGATTTTCGTTAATATCAAATACAGTCAGAAATCTTTCTTGGCCCCTTCTCCTTTCCATTTGTTTTTTGAACAGTTCAGTCCTAAAGCTATTAGGCAGGTGTCCATATGCAGAGGAAATAGCGGGGCCATAATATTCTAGAGGGGGGTGTCTCACCAAATAGAGATAGGGGCAAGCCAGTAAGGTAGTGGAGACCAAGAAGGTGAGGAGGCAGGAAGATAGGTGGTCCAGTCCCAGATGTCAGAGCATAAATACAGTGAGAAGGGCATGCCCAAGGGCAAGGGAACCTGGTTTAGGGTGTCAGAGCCCAGGCAGAGAGAGGAGACTGTCTTCAGTGACGAGACAACAGCAATGATGGAAATTGTGTACATGCAAGGAGATCTTAACATTATTGTTAAGAATAGTGGGAGCCTGGTTTCTCACCATCAGAGAAAGACATTACAGATGCGGAAAGAAAGGGGGAGAATGAATCCAACGGTACTGGATTGGAATTAGGGGCATCAGGATGAACTCATAGTTTTCAATGTATGAGACAGGCATAGAAATGACCTGGTGATAATTACACGTGTGTATGTGTGTTCTCTGGCTCTGTCCACTGGGAATATCTAAGAACATGATACCCCTATGGCAATGAGCAACCCCTAGTGCCCAAATCTTGGCTTCAAGACACTATTTTAAAACAAGTGAAGAGCTGATTCCAGTCAAACCGAGCACAAATTGAATTCGAAATAATTTGTTGTGCCAGGTAGCAAGGAAATACTGAGACAATGACAGGTCATGAAAGTAACACAGAGGTCAGCTTGAATAGGCTCCCACTGGCCACATGAGAGACAATTTGAGCATCAAAATAGTCAATTATATAACAGGTTATAACAAATCAAATAAAATAAGAAATAAGTTCATATGAAGTAAATGTATAAATACACTGAAATTTGGAGAAAGAGCAGAATATTCACATGGTTTCAAGATCCTTACCCCTAAATACTAACTGAGGGCTTCCCAGGTGGCTCATGGACGGAGGAGCCTGGTAGGCTGCAGCCCATGGGGTCGCTAAGAGTCGGACACGACTGAGAGACTTCACTTTCACTTCTCACTTTCCTGCATTGGAGAAGGAAATGGCAACCCACTTCGGTGTTCTTGCCTGGAGAATCCCAGGGACAGGGGAGCCTGGTGGGCTGCCATCTATGGGGTCGCATAGAGTCGGACACGACTGAAGCGACTTAGCAGCAGCAGCAGCAGCAGCAGCAGCATCAGGTGGTGCTGGTGGTAAAGAACCTGCCTGCCAGTACAGGAAATGCAAGAGATAGGGTCCAATCCCTAGATTGGCATGGCAACCCATTCCAGTATTCTCGCCTGGAGAGTCTCATGGACAGAAGGGCCTGGTGGGCTTCAGTCCACAGGGTCTCAGAGTCAGACACGACTGAAGTGCCCTAGCATGCGTGCACACAAATACTGATTACAAAGCAGAAGAGAATAACTCTACATTGGAGAATCCTGGCAGATTCGGAGAAGGTTGTACTAATTTTATATCCATGAGTCCTCTACTGAGTGTATAACTGCAAGGATAATAGTTCTCAAAGGGGAAAAAAAAAAAGCCCTGGGAATTCTTGATGTTAAGCATCCTATTTCCATAAGGCCAGGTTGACACAAGACTGAGGTATAGGGTGCAGAATTCAGGGAGGCCTCAGAAGCACCCTAAGGGTGTGTAAGGCACCCTTACACAACCCTGAGAGTGGCAGAGAATCCAGGATGTGAACACAAAGGCCAACTCCAGGGTCAGAGCTGATGGCTGGATGAACAGAGGTTCACCACAGCTCAACAGAGTCAGAGAGAATCAGTTAAAAGTTGAAGGCTGAGAAGAAACCAACAAAACAAAATGAAGCTTGAGGAACATGGTAGAGGATTCAAGTGGAGGAACCAAATCTGTTATCCCTTGAAAGAGGTGAGTAAGTGTTTGGGAAAAGCAAGGCCCAGCCACAGAGAGTGAGAATGATGTTGAAACAATAAGGCAAAAAGGGAAGAGCGAAGAGAACATGGGCCGCACTGTCCCAAGGATGTCCTGTGGGTGAGACTGAGACACCAGATACTTCTCTTTATGAAACTTGGTGACATCTGCGTGGTTGTTTAGGCCTGAGCAACATGACAAAATAGAGCAAAGAGACTCTTTAAGCCTCAATTTCCTCATTTGTAAAATAAAATTATGTCTTCCTTATCTGGCTGTTAGAATTAAAAAGGGTTATTGTTTTCAGCTTCTCCATTTTACAAGGTTCCCATCGTTATGGTTCCCACGAAATGGAAGGATATGGGTCATGGAGGGGTGGAAACCATTTTTGCCCTTTTAAAAATTTCACCCAACATCTGTGTATAAAGTCCTCAATCTCAGATAAAGGAATCAGCTCTGTGTATGTGTGTCCACTTGTGTTTTAACTTTAGCCCAATTAAATGCATCTTCTGATGCTCCTGGTTAAGGCTGAGAGAATTCTCCCTCCCTTTGGAATATCTTCTCCTCCTTTTTTCTCTCTTCTCTAAAACTGTGAACTGCTTCCGCACAGAAACTCTTTTCTCCCCCAGCATGTGACACAGTGCATGACAAAAAGAAATACTTAGTAAACACTTACAGAAAAAACGAAGAGAAGAAATCCAGGGTCCAGAAAGAAACCCATTCAAAAGCCTAACGGTAAAACACACACACACACACACACACACACACACACACACAAATTTTCCTAATGTAATCCCATTGTATAACTCAGATTCGCATTTCAATGTCCTCTGAGATTGTTTTGCTTTCCCTCACCCCTTTCTTTTTTCATTTGGAAAGTTGTCATTTCCTTTCCCTAAATTTGTTAAGAAAGTTGGCTTAGGCGGTTAAGAATCTGCTTGCAGTGCGGGAGACCTGAGTCTGGAAGACCCCCTGGAGAAGAGAATGGCACCCCATTCCAGTAATCTTACCCAGAGAATTCCATGGACAGACGAGCCTGCTGGGCTCCAGTCCATAAGGTCAAAAAAAGTCGGCATGACTAGCTACTAATACTTTCGCTTCTCTTTTTTCATTTGGAAAGTTGTCATCTCTTTTCCCTAAATAGGTTTAGAACTCTCAGGTTGGGTCGATAAATTAAAAGTGTTGCTGGGAGTCTAAGATCTGTTACACACCTGTAAGGATAACGTGCCAGTGGAGAGAGTTGGGCTTTAGAGTTAGAATCCTAGATCTGCTGCTTACTTGCTATGAGATCCTGAACTAATCACTTAATCCAGCTGTGCCTCCATTTCTATGAGCAGATGGGTTAGGGGGTCTCCAGAGAAAGAGAGCCAGGAATGGTTTTCTTCACATAAGAGAAGCTATTTTGGCCTAAGCCATTTTGGAATCTAAGCCTGTTCATAATGGTCACCCTTGGACAGGTCTCAGAAAGCACTGATCTTAAAGGAACAAAGGAAAGCCAGAACAGAGCAAAGCCAGTGCAGTGATACAGTGGAGTCCTATTTCCTCCTCAAGAGATATATTACACATANTATGAGATCCTGAACTAATCACTTAATCCAGCTGTGCCTCCATTTCTATGAGCAGATGGGTTAGGGGGTCCCCAGAGGAAGAGAGCCAGGAATGGTTTTCTTCACATAAGAGAAGCTATTTTGGCCTAAGCCATTCTGGAATCTAAGCCTGTTCATAATGGTCACCCCTGGACAGGTCTCAGAAAGCACTGATCTTAAAGGAACAAAGGAAAGCCAGTGCAGTGATACAGTGGAGTCCTATTTCCTCCTCAAGAGATATATTACACAGAATAATACATCTTTGAGTTCTGCAAGAGCTAAGCTCCACCCCACATCCCCACCCCCAGGTAGAGGACTGAATGATGGTATTAAGTCTCCTGACTTCAATCAGTCAAGACTTGGACTCTGTCAACCTTGGCCTCAATTTTATGGTGAATTCTCTGCTCAAGCCTTTTCGTGAATATGCAGGTACCCTTAGCTTAAAACTTCCCCAGTTTTGCTGTTTGGGGAGACATTATTTGGGAAATATCCCTGGTAGTCTCCTTACTTGCTGCAAGTAACAAAAAATCCTTCCTTTTCCTGATCTTTGGCTTGTTTATGTCTATTAACTTGTTTATGTCTATTAACTTGACACTCAATGAGATAGGAGCCCTATTTTTGGGTAACATTTTCTCATTTCTAAAATGAGAATAACTGTTGCCTTACTGCATGGCTAGAGTCAAACTAGACCCTGCAGTAGGTCTGTGGAGACTCCATTTAAAGTACAAAAACTTCCCACCCCAGTCCCTTTCTCTATTTTATTTTTTCTCACTTCAGTTATATGATATAATTGACTTACTCATTTTTGTCCATTGGCTCTCTTTCCTCACCAAGATGTAAATTCCAGAAGGGCAGAAAAGGATGTAATTTGAGAAGAGGAAGTCTTTCGGGACCAAGCCTGATGGGAATTCTGCTCAGATTCTGAGTCTCGCTCAGACTTCCAGCCTGCCTCTGGGTCACATCAGATTGCAGGCCCCAAGGAGGAAAGAGCCTTGGCACACTCCAGGACCTCATCTAGTTCTTCTAGAATAAAGGTTCTCCAAGTAGAGTCCACATACCCCTTGGGCACCCCTAAGACCATTTCAGTGGGTTCACAACATCTAACCAATTGTAATGATAATAATACTGAAATTTTATATGCCTTTTTACTGTATTAACATTTGCAGTGACAGGGCAAAAGCAATAGCATGCTTTACAATGAATAAGGATGGTGCAACAAACTGAACTAGTGATTGTTTTCTTTATAGTAAAATATAGCATCATTTTTTTTCCTTGGAAAAACTGACAGACAAACAATGGTTATTCAGACTTGGAGATCTGGCTTGTTCTCAAAAATGAAAGAAGTGAAACTCTCACTGCAAGAAAAACAGACCGTGTTTGTTGCCAGTGGTAAAATTTGACCTTTCAAGTCAAAACCGAATTTTGGAAAACTTGTATCTGGCATCTTGAACTTCATAGCATTCCAATTCTTAACACTTCTTCTAGAGACCAGAATTGGTATTAATCATTGTGACTTTCTGGTAGTGGGTAATACAGTGTGCTGCCATTAGGAATGTTGCCATTGGTGTGAATTACTAAACCAGTATTTTCCAATGACTAAAGCACTAAAAGAGGCTTTTAAAAAAGATTTTAAATGAAAAAAAAAAAGATTTTAAATGTAATGGAGTTTGGATTCATTGATATGGTTTCAGAGCCTACACGGCAACATTCGTCAAGAAAAATACCCTAAATTCTCTAAAACAGCTATTTCAATACTCTTTCCTTCACAACTAAACATCTGCATGAAGCTGCATTTTCTTCACATACTTCAACCTGAACAACATATCATAGCAGAATAAAGGTAGAAGCAGATAGTAAATTTCAGCCATCTTCCCATAAATCAGACATTAAAAAGACTTGCAAAAATGCATAATGCTACAACATTTTTTTGCTTAAGAAAACATAATCATGCTTCACAAAAATGTTTGTTAACATGTAATAGCTTTATTATTTTAAGCAAATAAAACATTTTTTTAAATTCCCTATTTTCTAGTATAACAAATATGTATGTATGTGTATATATATATACAACTCACATAAACAAAAGATTTTCTCAAAAATTTTTAAGAATGTAAAAAAGGTCCTGAGGCCATGCTGTTTGAAACCACTGTTCCAGAAGATGTAGACATATGTCAGGAAGCATGACCTTTGGAACATATTGCTGTTTTTAGATTCTGGAATTTCCACTTATGAGCTGTTGACTTTTGCCTACTTATTTAAACTCTGTAATCCTCAGCTTCATCATGTGTTGAAGTAGGGATAAGAATACTTACTTTCCATTTTCTAAAGATAAGAATTTATGAGGAAATGCTTGAGAAGAAACCTGAAATGTAGTAAGCAATTTAAAGGTTCACCTCCTTTCTCCTTTTTCTTCTTTAGACCAAATAGAAAGAAGGATCAAGGTCAAGGTCACTCAGGCAATTCTTTCTGCATACATAAATAGACCTGGATCTTTAAGAATAGCTGGCTCCACTAAAAGTGAGACAAAGGCAATCAAATTAGAAAACAAAAGCAAAAAATTCACGGAGGCCCCCAAACCATGGGCACACATGGTCCGCAGAACGCTCAGAGATGGTCTCTGAGATCAGCTGAGTGACTTGCCCCTGACCTGGTCTTTCCAGTCTCAGCCTGCCTTCAGCTTGGAATGGCTTCTTGTTGAGTTTCTGTCTCAAACTGACCGAGTCTTTAACAAGCCCCAGCTTGCCTTTGGACATGACCCTTGATATGATCACTCCAACTTCAGCAGCTTTGTGCACAGGTCCCCACTATGCTTGACCTACATACACTTCATAGAACACTTCATCCCCGCTGGACCCCAGGCTCACACCACTCCAAACATAGCACTGTCCTGGAAGTCCCCCAGGCTGAGAGCACAAATCTATATCTTCCAGTCTTTGTTTCAAACTAGAGCTTTAGTGCTGAGGAAGAAGGCCTTGTGCTGTGTATTTGCAGGTGCTCATCCATAGGGATAAAAGCAAGAGGCTTCCAGGCAAGACTTCAGCCTCCATTCAGAAACTTCCCCCCACCCAACAAAATTCTATCAACAAAAGGATCACGTGCATAATTGTGAGTGTACCTTGAAGAGAGCTTCATCAGTTGGTGAGGATCTTCTGGCTCCTCTTTACTCCCTGGGGTACAGGATTATTTCCATTTTCATAATCCAGAGGAATGCTCAAATGTATTAGCTTTTAAACACTGAGTCAGGGTTTCTTGGAAATTTTTTTCCAAAGCTGCAAGGCTAGTCTGGATTCCAGACATTTTACACTTGATCAAATGGAGTGAATTGCTATCCTGGGAATATTTAATGTGTCTGCTTATTCACTATGGAAGTAAATGAGCTTTAACTTTCAAAATGGAGAGGGCACGAGCATAGAAGTGAGAGTAGTGATGGAGGAGAGTGAGAAACTGTGGAGAGAAAGGAGAGAAAGGAGAGAAAGGCCAGAGGGAAGGGATGACTATTAATCCAGCGTAAGGAACGCAGTCACGAGGTTTACCAGGCTTTTAAAACGTCACTCTGTTGGTGAATTTCTGGTTGTCACATATTCACTACTATATAGAAGCTCTCAATACTGCAACTTTACGTGACTTTACGTTAGCCTGCCTTTTTTGCATCGTACCAAACTTTGACAATTTCTAGTGCAAAGCTGTCTGAAAGGATGTCTCTAGTCATAGACTTTCTAGTCATGGACTTTCTAGTCATGGACTCTTACACGGTCTGCCGTCACGATCATTTGACTTCTCATGCCTTGGCTGTCTCACCTGTGATATTGGAGTCATGTAGGTACCCCTCTGCAGTCAACCCCGCTAGTTGTAGTCATCAAAAAAATCAATGACTGCCATTTTGAAGTCAAAAACTTCCAGGGTGATGGCTTAGAAAACAGTGTTGTTCAATTTCAGCACAAGAAATCGTCAAGGCCCAGACAGAATGCTGAATCTTATCCCTGCCTCTTGAGCTCCTCTCTAGGTCTCCTGCACAGACTGGTAGCTTAGCTCAGTAGCTGTCAAATCCTTGAGATTTTCCTCTCTTAAAAAAACATATTCTTGGGAGTTTGGGGTTGATGTGTACTCACTACCATGTTTAAAATATATAACCAAAAAGGACCTATTGCAAAAAAATTAAAAAATTAAAATATAATAAAACAAAATAACAAAATATGTATTCTTTACTCTTTGCATCTGAAAAATCACCCCCACATTTTCCTTAATAAGAGCTGCCTCTGGAAACTGCTTCCCAAGACTGCTTCACTTCAATAATGACGTCTTTTTTTTTTTTTTTTTACTGTGCCATGCTGCATATGGGATCTCAGTTGATACCTGTGCCTCTGCAGTGGAATCCCTGAATCTTAACCACTGGACTGCCAGGGAAGTCTCTCATTGATGGCATCTTAATCCAACCCTTTTTTCAGAAACCTGGGTGTCATCCTGGACTCTTGGAACTCTCTCATCTCCCAGCACCCAGCATAGTATCCACACACAATAAGCTTACCTGTTCTCTCTCTCTCTTTCTCTCTCTCCATACACGCACACACACACACACACCCCTTAAATTCTGTCTTCCTCAAGATTTTGCCTTACTTTACTATCTTCCTCCCCCCTTGACTATATTTTTATAACCAATACCACTTTTCTCTGAGTGTGTCGGTCTTTTCCCAAACCCAAGTATCTCTCTTAAGTCCTAGGTTCTCTGAAGATGTCTTATCCACAGAAAACAGACTCTTCTGCTTTTGAAAAAGTCTGATTCTCAAAAGTATGGTATCCCATAGATAAAATTCTTTAAATTCCTCAGTAGCTCTTGGGTTTTGCTAATTTCTTGAATATTTCCTCAACTTCCACCTAAGAAAAATACTTAACTTCCTATTTAAGAGAGACATTCATTTAAGATATCTGCTCACTGATTAAATGCTTCAAGGCTTTTATGGTGAAAATCCTGATTCCAACTGTTTGATCAGAGTTTCCTTATATTTCACTGAGAATCCTAGGCCAGGAGGAACCTTGCCTGGGGGAAGGGGATGGTACGTTTGAACAGCTTACGCTAGCATTAGGGACCACAGTGGATCCATCTTTGTATATTCAACCTGTATATTCCTACTTTTCAGTCTAGTATAAGAAATTGACTTAAGTATTCAGTTGGTAAAGTTCACGGTCAGGTGCCTTTGAGAATCTATGGATAAAGCACAGGAATTCTAAAAACTCACACTTGCTGCTTCTCCCTTGTTAGTTTCAAATGCCAGTAAATGTGTCAGATTGCCCTTTCATGCCAGACGGGGTGAGCTCCCTAAACAGCACTTTGATCCCTCCCTACTAGCTGAGAGATGTAGAAATAGAAAAGGAGAACTAGAATGGTGATTTCAAATAATATGAATTAAAGATCTGCTTCTGATACTTGCTGCCTGACTTTAGGCGAATTGCTTAATTTCTCCGTGTCTCAGTTTCTCCATATGGGATTAAGGATATCTTCATCACATAAGAGGCAGTAATGTCTACTGTTATTAATGTCATTACCAGCATTAACAACAATGATAACTGCATCAACGCCTTGAATAGCCAACGTCACTGTATGACATTAGCAATCTACGCTAAAATCAACAGCCTCCACTAATGCTGCAGCAAAGTACAAATTCCGGGGGAAATACAGCTGCTTTGTCTATAGCTTCAACGCAGTCCCAATCAAACTCCCAACAAGTAATTGCAGATATTGACAAACTGATTCTAACCCTTATATAGAAAGATGAAAAGTCCAGAATAGCCAGCACAAGACTGAAGGAGAAGAACAAAGCCAGAGGACAGACACTATCTGACTTCAAGACTTCCTATAAAGATACAGTAATCAAGATAGTGTGGTATTGGTGAAAGTATAGACAAATAGTGAATATAACACAATAGATAGCCCAGAAACTGACCCATATAAATACAGGCACCTGATCTTTGACAAAGGAGCAAAGGCAACACAATGGAGCAAAGTAGTCTGTTCACTGGTGGTGCTGTAACAGCTGGATGTTCACATGCAACAATGTGAGTCCAGACACAGACCTTACACTTGCTCCTAATTAGTTCAAAATGGATCGCAGATCAAAATGGAAAACATGAAACTGTAAAACACCAACAAGATGACATAGGAGAAAATCTAGATGCGCTTAGGTTTGGCAATGAATTTTCAAATATAACATCAAAGTTAAAATTCGTGAAAGAAATAATCAATAAATTGAACTTTATTAAAAATGAAACACCTGCTCTGCAAGAGAGACTGTCAAGAGATTGAGAAGAGAAACTACTGACTGGGAGAAAATATCTACAAGAGACTCATCTGATTTTGGACTCTTGTCCAAAATATATTTTTAAAAAACTCTTGAAATTCAACAATATGAAAACAAACAAGCTGATTAAAAATTGGCCAAAGATTTTAAGAGATATCTCACCAAAGAAGATATACAGATGGCAAATAAGCATATAAAATGATATTGCACATCATATGCCATCAAATAAGTACAAATCAAAACCACAGTGAGAGATGTTAGAATAACCAAAAATGGAACACAGTCAGTGGAACACTGACAATATTAAATGTTGACAAGAGGCAAGAGGAACGCTCATTCATTGCTAGTGGGAATGAAAAACGGTATGAAGAAACTGTTGGAAGACAGTTTGATGGTTCCTTAGAAAACGAAACATTCTCTTACAATAAATAAGGCCCAGAAATGGCACTCTTTGGATCCTTGGTTTTACTCAAACACACTGAACATGTATGACCATTCAAATACTTGCACATGGATGTTTATAGCAGCTTTATTCACAACTTCCAGAACTTGGAAGTAATCAAGGTGTATTTCAGTAGGTGACTGTATAAATAAACTGTGGTACCTCCAGACAATGAAGTATATTCAATGCTAAAAGGAAATGGGGTTTCCCAAGTGGCGCTAGTGGTGAAGAACCCACCTGTCAATACTAGGAGACAGAAGAGATGTGGGTTCCATCCCTGGGTCAGGAAGACCCTCTGGAAGGGGAAAGGCAACCCACTTTAGTATTCTTGCCTGGAGAATCCCCTGGACAGAGGATCATGAGCTCTCAGGTCACGAAAAAACATGGAGGAACCTTAAATGCATTTTACTAAGTGAAAGATGCCAACCTGAATAGGCTGCATATTGTACGATACCACCCACAAGATATTTTGGAAAAGGTAACACTATGGAGACAGTAAAAAGATCAGTGGTTTCCAGGGATTGGGGTGGTGACGTGAATAGACAGAGCACAGAGAATTTAAGGCAGTAGAAACACTCTCTGTGATATCATAGTGATGGATACATGTCTTCACACATTTGTGCAGAGTTATAGAATGTCCAACACCAACAGTGAATCACAGTGTAAATTATGGACTTTGGGTGACTATACTGTTCAAATGTACCCCCCTGGTGAAGATGTTCACAGTGTGAGAGGCCTGTGCAGGGGCTATATGAGAAACAGCAATGCTTTTAGTGTTCTCAGGAATCTTAAACTGCTCTGAAAAAAGTCAATTATAAAAAAATAATTCAAGTTAATAAAGAATAAATAAGTGAAAATAGCTGTATGGACTTATTTTCCCATTATAAGAATGCTAAATATTCATTATAAAACTTTTTCAAATATGTCAGTATAAAAAACAGTAAAAATTGTCTTAAAATCTTATACTGCTAAATCACTTCAGTCGTGTCTGACTCTCTGTGACCCCATAGACTGCAGCCCACCAGGCTCCCCCTTCCCTGGGATTCTCCAGGCAAGAACACTGGAGTAGGTTGCCATTTCCTTCTCCCATGCACGAAAATGAAAAGTGAAAGGGAAGTCGCTCAGTCGTGTCTGACTCTTCGAGATCCCATGGACTGCAGCCTCCCAGGCTCCTCCATCCATGGGATTTTCCAGGCAAGAGTACTGGAGTGGGGTGCCATTGCCTTCTCCAAAAGCTTATACAGATAAACACTATTAACTCATGCTTTCCTATTAAAATGGCACAAATGCTGCAGAGTTGACAAGCCATGTTTCTTTTCCAAGCTTATCTTCCAGGTCTCACGGAAGTGGGAGAGGGAGAGATGCTTGTAACATGCAATGAAGATGAGGATTTGGTGTCAAGTTATTCTGAAAGTGAAAGTCACTCAGTTGTGTCCGACTTTTTGCGACCCCGGGGACTATACAGTCCATGGCATTCTCCAGGCCCGAATACCGGAGTGGGTAGCCATTTCCTTCTCCGGGGTATCTTCCCAACCCAGGGATTTAACACAGGCCTCTTGCATTGCAGGCCTAAAAATTATACAGTTAACCTTGTTCAATGGGAAATCAATCCACTTGTAGTTTTCTGAAGTAGGATATTTTGTTTTTATTTTCCTGGGAGGGAAGATTTGGCATTTCATTCATGCAGGAGGAAAAAAAAAAAGGAACATTACAGTATTTATCAATTTGGATAAAAAACAGTCCAATGTACATAAGTCACAGTTACAAGGATAGGAATAAACAACTGTTATCTTAGAAGCCCTGCTTCAAAAATCTCCTGGAATGCTCAGAAAATGTCAACACAAATTAAGTATCAACTGCAGAAGTCTGTTACCTTAAGCCCTTAGAATTAGCAAATATTTAATTACTTCCTGAAGAGCCTGACATTTCTTCTTAACCTGTAACACAAACAACAGTGAGAACTAGTTCAAGTTAAACAGACTTGGATCATTATCAGATTACACTGCTCCAGATAAGTGAACCTATTTAATTTCAGGTGCAGACTTACTTTGTGCTTTTGTGCGTTTTTTAACAATTTTTTTTTTTTTTTTTTTTTTTTAGGTTGTTTTTGCATTGCAGGCTCTTTCTAGTTGTGGGACCTGTGGGCTTCTCTTGTTGCGGTACTAGGGCTTTCTAGTCGTCGGATGATGGCTTAATTGCCCCAAGACAGGTGGAATCTTTCCTGACCGGGGTTCGAACCCCCTCATTCCCTGCATTGAGAAGGCCGATTCTCAACCACTGGACCACCAGGGAAGTCTCTCCCAGAGTTAGTTTGATCAAAGAATAGGGTGGCATTTGAGGAATAACTAAGAGACTTAAAAAGAAGATAGAGGATGTATACTGATGGCATACTGACTTCTTATAATCTGCCCCATGGCATCTTAAAACTCGATTACTGACTACTCTGCCTATAAAATGAGCTCACTATCCTTTATAGTTTGTATGAAAGCAAAAGTAAGAGCTAAGATTTTTGCTCTTCCTTTCTCTTTACTGTTCTCCTACTCCTTTCCCCATGTCCCAATGGTTAATTCCTTTTTTTTTTCTTTTTTTGATCATTACAGAACGGAATGTATTTTTTTATTATTAAAATTTAAAACATATTTCCTACCTACTTTGCATATTTTTTCTTTTTTTTTTGCCTATTTTGAGCTGGCTAGACTCAAGGTTTTGTTCTCCTAACTTAGTAAGGATTGTCAGAAAAATTATCTGAATTTAAAAAATAGATAAGAGAATAGTAGGTAGGTTTCTCTTTTTTTCCATCACAGTTCTAAGGTTGGCTTTCTATTGGCTGATTTAATTTATATCTTTACAAGGACAGAGATCAGTTTGTAAATATTGGCTGAGTAGAGATGTAAATTATTTCTCTCTAGTGGAACTTGTTCAGTTCAGTTCAGTCACTCAGTCGTGTCTGACTCTTTGCGACCCCATGAATCGCAGCACACCAGGCCTCCCTGTCCATCACCAACTCCCGGAGTTCACTCAGACTCAGGCCCATCGAGTCAGTGATGCCATCCAGCCATGTCATCCTCAGTCGTCCCCTTCTCCTTCTGCCCCCAATCCCTCCCAGCATCAGAGTCTTTGCCAATGAGTCAACTCTTCCCATGAGGTGGCCAAAGTACCGGAGCTTCAGCTTTAGCATCATTCCTTCCAAAGAAATTCCAGGGCTGATCTCTTTCAGAATGGACTGGTTGGCTCTCCTTGCAGTCCAAGGGACTCTCAAGAGTCTTCTCCAACACTACAGTTCAAAAGCATCAATTCTTCGGGGCTCAGCCTTCTTCTCTAGTACAATAGATATCCCCAAACATTTCATTTAAACTGAACATTAACCAGCTTTATATCCAACTCAGTAATTTATTAAATCACCTATGTATACATAGCTTTTTAAATGCCCTTGGGACTAGTTTTAATATCTTACTGGTTCCTTCATTCATTAGTCAGTTAAATTGACATCTTCACTTTATGAGAGTCATGTTTTTCAACCCTTTGAAAATTATACTTTGACTGAATGATTGTATTCTCTGGGCTTCCCTGGTGGCTCAGACAGTAAAGAGTCAGCCTGCAATGTGGGAGACCTGGATTCAATCCTTGGGTTGGGAAGCTTCCCTGGGGAAGGGAACTGCTACCCACTCCAGTATTCTTGCCTAGAGAATTCCAGGGACAGAGGAGCCAAGTGGGCTATAGTCTATGGAGTCGAAGTAGGATACTGAGGGACTTTGACTTTGACTTCACTTGTATTCTCTAGAGAAAAGTTTGGCAACTGTTTTACCTTGCTTTTCCCCCCTCAAATTTTAACATTGATTTTCAACAATGGTTCAAAGGTATTTAAGGTATCCTCAAATATGCCACAAGTTGACATTTTGTTTCTTAGCGATTAGCATGTCACATTCAGACTAGCATCTAGGGAAGAATAATTAGTCCTAGGTAGTCTCCCAGTAATTGTACTTTTTTTTCAACCTATTTAGTTATGTTATCTCCTCAAATACAGAGGAGGAGAATAATATCTGCTATCACCATCAATGGAATATGCTGTAGTGATGAGAGTGTGGGATCTGAGTCCAATTCAGCTATGCTATTTAGTAGCCATAGGATCCTGAACAAAAATTACTTAAGTTCTTCGGGCCTCATTTGCTGTATCAAGAAACGGGGCCAGTAATGATATCATCTCATAGGGTAATTGCAAATATTGGAGGAGATCATGATGTAAAATGCCTAAAACAATACTTAGTATATAATAAACAATAAATGTTAGCTATTACTAAGGTTTAATGTTACTAAATGTTACTATTATCATACCCACTAGTGGAGTCAACTTGAAGCTAATTACTAGAAATTATTTTACATACGATGGCTCCATGGGAGAACTCAGTCAACACCCAGACAGAAGATGCTTATTGTTCATGTTGCCTGGAGTCAGAGGCTCTGCTGTCACAGACTTTGGCCAGAAACAGGCCTCCTGTCTGTTTCATGGGTTGGCTTTGAATCTTTGCCAGGACTTTGAGGAAAACAGAAAACGGATTTGTAGCATTTATGAAACTAAGGCCTTATCTGAGTTCCCAGGGCTGCTTTGTCACATGGAAATGAGCTGTTCCCTTGCTTTATTCCCCTTAACCTCTGAGGATCTGGTTCAAGGCATTGCTGTTTCCACATGCTAAAACTTGGTGAGCATTCTCTAGTGTCTTTGCTTTCTTTGTAACTCGGGATGACACGCTTGTTTTAGTCAGCATTTCCAAGCATTGCATTGTCATTCCATCTTAGTGGGAAGAACAGTGAGCTTGACAACACATTCTGAAAGCTAAACTTTGAAACATTTGTCTCATAAATGGGTGAGTTTCTTTTTGTCTCCTGGATTTGTTTTTCGGTTTGGTTGTTTTGTTTCTCTGTTTGGAACCAAATAAGCTCTAAGTCTGAGTGGACTCCGGGAGTTGGTGATGGACAGGGAGGCCTGGCATGCTGGGATTCATGGGGTCTCAAAGAGTCGGACACGACTGAGCAACTGAACTGAACTGAACTGAACTGAAGCTCTAAGATAGAAGCAAAGAGTCAGAAAATCTCTCCATGAGGACTGTGGGTTGACGAGTGAGAGGGAAAGGAAGATTAACCAAAAAACGTTGTGCTCTGATTCCTAATGCAACCACGGAAAAAAAATGAACCTCAATGTTGCATGCACGCTCAGTCATGTCTGACTTTCTGCAACTCTGTGGACAGTAGCTTGCCAGACTCCTCTCCCCATGGGGTTTCCTAGGCAAGAATGCTGGAGTGGGTTGATATTTCCTCCTCCAGGGGATCTTCCTGACCCAGGAATTGAACCCATGTCTCTTGTGTCTCTTACATTGGCAGGTGGATTCTTTACTACTGAGCAGGCCGTGAAGCCCATCTTAATGTTTGCTGCTTCTGCTGCTAAGTTGCTTCAGTCGTGTCCAACTCTGTGAGACCCCAGAGACGGCAGCCCACCAGGCTCTCCCTTCCCTGGGATTCTCCAGGCAAGAACACTGGAGTGGGTTGCCATTTCCTTCTCCAATGCATGAAAGGGAAAAGTGAAAGTGAAGTCACTCAGTCGTGTCTGACTCTTCGTGACCCCATGGACTGCAGCCCACCACACTCCTCCATCCATGGGATTTTCCAGGCAAGAGTACTGGAGTGGGGTGCCATTGCCTTCTCTGATCTTAATGTTTACCTCTATTTAAATCCAATGTTCATCACTTTATCTGTTCCCCTCCCATCTCCCCATCAAAGTCTCCAAAAGGAGGAATGAGATGACATGCCGGAAATTGCCTTGAACTCCTCTGGCAAACATGTGGACTGTGAATGTGAGAGACAGGCTATAGAAAGCACAAGGATAAGGTTCATATCTGAATTATCACTTCGAGGAGGAAAAAAGTTCACCAAGTGAACTGGGAGTACCCTGTGTGAAAGTCAGATTTATCCCACAATGACAATATACCCAGTAACAACAAACATTCCTGCACGTGCATGACACTAATTTAATCTAGCTCGGCTTATATATTGAAGACTTTGGTTTTATGGCTGTTGCTTCTTCAGATTCTGCCCTTTGTCTCTTCACCCAGCACAAGGAGCATCAGAAACTTCTGTGTTAAATGATCAACGTATTTCATATTTGGACCATTAGGAAGGCTTTGTAATTTCTTTAACCTGCTTTGACTTCAAAGCAAGTCAGACAGTAAAGTCTGCCTGCAATGCAAGAGATTCAGGTTCAGTCCTTGGGTTGGGAAGATTCCCTGAAGAAGGAAATGGCAATCCGCTCTGGTATTCTTGCTTGGTAAATCCCATGGACAGAAGAGAATGGCAGGCTACAGTCTATAGGGTCGCAAAGAGTTGGACATGACTGAGCAACTAATACTTTCAGTATTTCACTTTCAACTTGCTTTGATGTTAAAGCAACATCTTAAGTTAGTTTGTTCTTATCAGACCCGAAATAATTCATTTCAACAGCATTTAATTCACACCCAAATAATTATGACTTTTTAAATTGTTGTGTGTTGTCACCTGTATGATTTTTTTTTTAACGCCAATGTCATCTTGGGAGCAAAACTCACAATTTTATTATTTTATCCTAGTTGAAACGTGGGACAATCTCCCTTACAAAAATCTCAGGAGTGCATTGGAGCAGAAAGGTGAGATGGCTTTCACTAGGTTGGTGTCACGAAAGATACACTTGTTTGACAGAAATGCACAGCGATTTCTCTGAATATATCCTAGAATGGAAATCCACACAACCAGTGCTCAGTGGTAGATCAACCTCCAAACTGTGAAAATGGTGCTTTTTTTAAGGTGGTACAATGTTTTGAAATAGTAACTGATGTTTGCTCCCCCAGCACTTCCTTCTTCCTCTTGGCTGGTCCCTGTCCTGTCGGCTTGGCATTTCTGCACACATGGCCTCAAGGCAGGTGTGAGAGAACAGAGGAAAGAGCAGTCACCTCAGGGCTTTTGAGTCACAACAGCCCAGGCCTTCCTGCAGCCAGAAAGGACAGCTGTGCACAAGCAACGGATCTGGAAGAATATTTGTTGAGGGAGTGCCTCAGCCTGGAGACTTGACAGGCACTCTCTGGGCTGCAGGAAGGAGGGAAGTTGCAGCAGATGTGACGAGAGCTTAGGTGCTTTTAAACCTCTCCTGCTCCACCCCTGACAGACCGGGCCTCCTGCAGGATGCTACTGGGAATTAGAAAAGACCTGTGCCCTTTCCTGGGTAGAACCCTAGAGAGGAAGCAAATCCAAGAGACTGTGATACGCCTGGACCAATGGAGCCCGAGCACCTCACAAGTTCCCTGCATGGAGGCGGTCAACATGAAGGACCCGACAGGGGTGGCCCTCACTTACCGACGACCAAGCCCAGATGAGATGATGCATCATGTTGAAAACCTCTCTCAGCATGATCCACCGTCGCCCAGGCCTGCACTGCTACCATGGAACTCAAGTCCAGCTCCAGGAAATGGAGTCTGTGTGTGTTAGCGCTTAGTCACGTCTGACTGTTTGCAACCTCATAGACTGTAGCCTGTCAGGCTCCTCTGTCCATGGAATTCTCCAGGCAAGAATACTGGAGTGGATTGCCATTTCCTTCTCCAGGGGATCTTCCTGACCCAGGGATCAAATTCAGGTCTCCTGCGTTGCAGGCAGATTCTTTACCATCTGAGCTAAAGGAAAGGTAACACTGAATTTATTGTGACTTTTTTCTTGATACCTCAGCAGAATGAAATCTTTAAAAAGTTATATGGCATTCTATAAAATAAACATATTTCATGAACACTGAGATGGTAGACTGAGCTCTGTAACTGGCCCAGTTATATTTTAATCTTTTCCTTTTTCATATGTACTCACATCCTTCAACTGTACTGCTTTTATTCCGTCAAGTACCATAGCCTCTCCTATTAAAATTTGATGTCAGAGGAAAAATTGCTAGATCCTTATGCCAAGATATAAGTAGATGATAAAATTTAAAGTATTACCTCACCCAGAGATATCTGCACTTTGGCAAGGATTCAAAATTTAGGTCACAGGAGAAAGTCCATAGCTGTGCAATGCCAGATTTCCATTAAAAGGTGGGAAGACGGCTTCCTAGGAGGCTCTATCTCTTCCCAGAGTTCCAAAGTGACCCTGAAGATTGCCTCCCACCTGTTAAACTCTTCTCAGAGAGCAAAAGCAGTGTTTCTCAGTATTTTTTTTCATTATTAGTCCCCTAAGGAGCCATTGAGAAATATCAATAACCTCAGAAATGCAGATGACACTACCCTAATGGTAGAAAGTGAAGAGGAACTAAAGAGCCTTTGGATGAAAGTGCAAGAGGGGAATGAAAAAAGTGGCTTAAAATTCAACATTCAGAAAACGAAGATCATGGCATCTGGTCCCATTACTTCTTGGCAAATAGATGGGAAAACAATGGAAACAGTGACAGACTTTATTTTCTTGGGCTCCGAAATCACTGCAGATGGTGATTGCAGCCATGAAATTAAAAGATGCTTGCTCCTTGGAAGAAAAGCTATGACCAACCTAGACAGCATATTAAAAAGCAGAGACATTACTTTGCCAATAAAGATCCATCTAGTCAAAGCTATGGTTTTCCCAGTGGTCATGTATGGATGTGAGAGTTGGACCATAAAGAAAGCTGAACACTGAAGAATTGATGCTTTTGAACTGTGGTTTTGGAGAAGACTCTTGAGAGTCCCTTGGACTAAAAGGAGATCAAACCTGTTAATCCTAACGGAAATCAGCCCTGAATATTCACTGGAAGGACTGATGCTGAAGCTGAGGCTACAATACATTGGCCACCTGATGTGAAGAGCTGACTCATTGGAAAAGACCCTGATGCTGGGAAAGATTGAAGGCAGGAGGAGAAGGGGACAACAGAGGATGAGATGGTTGAATGGCATCACCGACTCAATGGACATGAGTTTGAGCAAGCTCCAGAAGTTGGTGATGGACAGGGAAACCTGGTGTGCTACAGTCCATGGGGTCGCAAAGAGTCGGACATGACTGAGTAACTGAAATGAACTGAAGGAGCCATTTTAGACACTTTTCCCTAATTTCCTCCATGAAATTTTCGTATTGCAGAAACATTAGAGTTATTCTTATTGCAATATATGAATACCTGTGCTTTATATATAAAAAGACTAAGAGTTACTTTGCTCCCCAACAAATCAATTTTTGCTCTATTGGAGGATGTATAGGCTTCATGGAAAATTCATGTTATGAGTCAGCGCAAGACTAAGTCCACAAAATCATAAGAAATGCAAAGGGCCTATAGCCCTCCCCATCGCCCCTACTTCCATCCTCATTCCCCAGCTGTGAAATGACTCAGGCTGCACACAAGAAAGACAGAGAACTTTCTCATGCTATGAGTGCTCACTGCCTCGGGAGATGCGATGATATTGTGGGGAAGTTGAGGAAGAGCTGGTGTTTATTCTTTGAACTTGTTAAAAATTAATCCATGTTCAAGGTTGGGCCAACGGAATCTGAAGCATGTGACTCACATCAAAATGTTCCTATAAACAGTGAGCCAACCCAAAGCCTTTACAGAGGTATGCTCTGGCCTTGGTGAACCCTTCCAACAATCGCCTTTTGTGACAGCAGCGTGACCGGGTACTTTGTTTGACAGGCACTCATAATGAGCTGTGTATACACATGCTGTAATTATAAGAAGCATAATAATATCTCACGTTTATATTGCTTGCTTTCATCTTAGTGAATCCTAGGGCATTTTACACATTATATCATTATTAATAAAATAGATAAATATGTTAATTAAAGCATTCTTCTTCCTAAATGTATGTACTACATTATAGCCCTCAGACATCTACTACTATGAAAAATGTGAGCAATCTAGTTAGCACTTGTAAAAGAGTTCAACTTTCCTGTACTCAAAATGGTACCACACTGGAGCAATCTAACATGCTTTTTGATAGTCGACACCTCAATCTGCTTCCATCTGGTGGTGGCCAAGCCCAGTGGTGGTGAATTCATTAATTCATGTGTTAGGTCATCCATTTATCCACGCATTCACCAAACTTCTGTCACGGATGAAGGCTTTCCAGGTGGCTCAGTGGTAAAGAATCTGCCTGCCAAAGTAGGAGACAGGAGACAGGGTTTGATCCCTGGGTCAGGAAGATCCCCTGGAGGAGGAAATGGCAATTTGCTCCAGTATTCTTGCCATGGAAGAATATTCTTGTCCATGGAAAATCCCATGGACAGAGGAGCCTGGCAGGCTACAGTACAAGGGGTCTCAAAGAGTCGAACACAACTGAATGACTGAGCACGTCATAGGTGAGCTTCTGTCTTGTACAAATGAGTTTAGAAGGTGCTGGCTTTTCTTGGCAAGAAGTAGTGAGTCAGGGATGATCGTAAGGCAAAGAAGCTGCAGGGCATGGAAAATGTGAAGCTTCCTTCCTGGCACTTACTTTTGGGTGTGACAGTAACTTTAAACACATAGCTAACACATGCCTGAAGCCTAAAGCTCTTGTGTCTCCATTAAATCAAACCAGAGTCACAGCGTATTCTCATCCTGCTTGACACCCCAAAGAATCTTGAAGCTGCCTGAGAAACACAGGTATCTGCTCAGAGTCTCAGCAATCAGGCCACAGCTGCTTTTCCTCTGAGAGTCATATGTTGCTCCCACAGAGGAAGAGGTGGCCTGAGTTGCCTGGCAGCGTCTCATCAAGCTCCAGCTTTGTCTTTCCAGGGACATGTACTGGCTTGTTTTGTTCACACTGGTTGGTCTTATTTAGCTGAGTCCAGGTGTGTCCAAAGAGTTCAGGGCAAGTCTTCCAAGGAGATAGGTTGGTATCGGTGTGGTCTCTGCTGGCAGGTACACCTGGGGATGTGGGCAGTGGCAGGCTGCCTCTGCAGCAGGATTGGGCGCTGGAAGACTTCTGGAACCTTTTCCACCAACTTGTAAATGCCTGCAGTCCACCATAAAGGGCTCCATTCGGTCTTTAAAACACTCAAAGGTCCTCCACAAAGGCCCTGAGACTCTTACCACCCAATGTCTTGCTGAGGGTCCACGAGATGGAGGGAGAACATAAAGTGAGCAAAGGCAAAAGCTGCCAACACATTTGCTGGAGGCAAATTCTGCTAGTCTCACTGTCCCTGGAGAATGCCTCCTGGAAGCCACCAGGTATGCAGTGCCCAGGTGCTTGCTCACCTGGCTGGCCCCAGCCGAAAACATGCAGGCTGCTTCAGGAGGTTCTGGCTTTGGAAAAAACCAAAAAAACAGAGAGAGTACCATCTGTCCTTCCCTTGAGAAATATTTTGTCCTGGTGGAATCCTGCCTCTAACACCCTGATGTTAGTGTCGTTTTTTGAGACGGTGGAAATTTTACCTTCTCTGAGCTTCAGAAAACTTGAAAATGAGAAGGGAATGTATTACTTCTTTCAGATTAAAGGTTGGACCAAGGAGGGTCTTTCTTGCTCTAAAATCTCAGGCAGTGTTGTTGCCCGAACCTTGTTTACAAGCACTCTCACGCCTGTCCTCAGGATTCTGAGCAGGGCCACCTTCAGGGGCATTTGATGTGTGCTTTCACACGGGGCCTGGCTCAGAAAGCCCTCACAGTCAGTTTAATAGTCTTCAGACGCCATCTTGAAATTCTTGATTTTTGAACAAGGCGCCTCACTTCATTTCACATTGAAGTGAAAGTGTTAGTTGCTTTCATTTGTGTCTGACTCTTTGCAACCCTATGGACTGTGGCCTGCCAGGCTCCTCTGTCTGCAGAATTCTCCAGGCAAGAATACTGGGGTGGGTTGCCATTCTCTTCTCCAGGGGATCTTCCCAACCCAGGGATCGAACCTCAGGTCTGCTGCATTGCAGGCAGATTCTTTACCATTTAAGCCACCAGGGAAGCTCTGCATCTTGCTAACTATGTACCCGTTCCTGCCTGAGAGGATGCACCTGAGATATTCTTTCTTCTGGGAAGCCTTTTCTGGGCATCCAAGAGAGAGGTGGCTGCTCCCCTGGGCTGGTTGAAAACTTGAGTTTTCCCTCTCATGAGACTTTCCAGCCCACCGGCCAGTGCCCTCTTTGGCCGAGAGTTCTCCGAGGTTTTCGTCTCCTTGCATCTCCAATGCCCAGTACAGTACATGGCACTACACACATACCAGATTTCAGTAGACATTTCTGAGATGATTTTGAATGCACGATATATTTTTAACAAGTACTAATGTAATTATTAAATGCATTTATGAATTTAAAAGCAATTTATTAAACCTTTACTATGTGTTAGGCTCTGGGGAGATAATTGGAATACTAGAGAGTGCAACAAACAAAGCCCCTGGTATGGAATTTGCCCTCAAATGTGAACACAGATCATTAATAAGACTCTGAAAAAAACACAATTACAAATTGTGCTTATTCCTCTAAAAGGAAAAAAAATAGTAGAGTTAAAGAGAATACTGGCTTCTCTCTAAGTAAGCCCTGAAAGCGTGTGTTACGGTGCCTCAGGTAGCCAGAGATGTGCAGAAAAGGAACCATCTGTGATGAGACCCTGGGGTTAGAGAGAACTCGCATCCCCTGATTCTGGAATGGAAAGAAGACCAGTATGGAATGAGCTTGTTGGATGCGAGGATATTGGCGAGAGATGGAAAGGCAGGCAGGGCCCAGATCTACAGGTTCCTATAGGAATCTGGATTTTATTCAAAATCAGTGAGGAGCCTCTGAAGAGTTTTTGGCATTAGACTAACAATGCAATTGGTCTTTTCAAGAAGATTTCTTCAGTTGCCTAGAGTAAATAACCTGGATGTGAAATAATGATAATTATGATGATAATTAAAAAGAATGGGATGTAGGGATTAGAGAGAGCTCAGAGTGGGTCACTGCAGTAATACAGTGAAAGAACCAGCTTGGATAGGTGGCCATGGAGGTAAGAAGAGGGAGGGTTTGTGAGAGATTTGAGAGGGGGTGAGCTATAACTTGTTATTGATGAATATTGGGCTTCCTGGTGGCTCACATGGAAAAAAATCTGCCTGCAATGAGGGAGACATGGGTTCAATCCTTGGATCAGGAAAATCCCCTGGAGAAGGGGATGGCAACCCATTCCAGAACTCTTGCCTGGAGAATTCCATGAACAGAGGAGCCTGGTGACCTAAGTCTATGGAGTGGCAGAGAGTTGGACATGACTGAGCAGCCAACACTTTAACATTATAGGGAATGGGAGCAAGGGAGACCATCTGAATGATACCCAGTTTCAAGCTTGAGTAACTAGATGGATGAAGGGCTGTTTGTTGAGGTGGTCAACATGGAGAAAAGAACATATTTGAGGTCAGAGCAGAGGGTGGGTGTCAGGAGTTCAGGTTTGAGCAGCTGGAGGACAGAACAGTGTTAGAGTTACAAGGGTGCTGTTAGTAGTTTTCTGGTATGACAGGCGTGAAAACTGGGAAATCTGATCACTTCACACATACAGGGCTGTTTCTCTCAGAGCCAAAATAAGTCTGGGAACCAGAGCAGAGGGGCAGGAATGATGCCCCCCACTAGGACGTGTAAACACTTCATTCCTATGCTTGGTAGCTACACCCAGAAGGAGAGATTCCTAGGAGGTTCCACTAGATTCAGAGTGGACACTGTCTGCCCCTGCTGTTAACTGCCTAGAAACCAGTGAACAGTGGTCCGGAAGCAGCCAGCTCAAGACGGAAATTGTGAGCTCCCCCTCCTATCCTGCAGAAAAGGGGCTGGGGGGCAGCATAGCCTCCACATGGACTGATCCACTAGAGGAAGAGGTGTTTCCAGAATCCTTGAAGGTAGTCGTCTGGGTTTGAAGGCCAAGATCTGAAGGGCAAGTTCACCAATATGACTGAAGATATTGTGGAGTTTTCTGGAGAGAACACGAGGAAAGTCTGGAGAGAAGGGAAGGATATAGTTTTGATGAATACCATTCAGAATGGGGGGCCAGTGAAGGGATGAGGGCTGAGCTAATAATGACTGCAAAGAGCCAGACTCGAATTTACAGCGGTGATTAAATTAAAGAGGAATGTGAAGCACGATGTCCTTGAGGAGATGGATGGACAGTCAACGTTAGCTGTGACTCCAAACATGTCATAGAGTGGTTTGGAAATTCCAGAACCTCTGCAGCCTCAGGCAGTGATAGAGTTGGAATGCAGAGCTAACAGTCCTGGGTTGGGGCTGGTCTCAAATTGTGGGCTGGTCTTAAGCTCATGTGAACTTATCTGGGGGAATTTTGACCCATCTGGATTTATATTTTTAATGTCAGGAAACCATGGATGGAATAACACTCAGGATTAACTGGGACTGATACATGATATGTTATTTGTGGCACTTGATAACCTCTGCTCCAGTCTCCCATATAAACTAGAAACTCATGACAATGCCTTGGATGCGAGTAGCTGTCTCCACCCTGGGTGGACACTGAGGCTGTCTGTCTTGTGCGCTTATAAGTTGTTGTTGGCAGGGAAGCGACCCCATTGTTCCCCTTTTAAATGACCTTTTTGTATTAAAGGCTACGTGGTGAACCGTGGTCAACTCAGTCCTACCAAGCGATTATAACTTCTATCTCATATTTGCGGTTGAAGAAAGAAAAGAACATGTTCTAAGATTCACTTCCAAGTAGATGAAAATGGTCCCTCCATTGCTCCTTTCCTTTTTCTTTCAATAGTCAAAATGTCCTTTGATGAGATGTGGTGGCCTGGATGAGAGATTCATTCACACATTCCCTCACCATCATACAATTTAATTTACTGGGACTGTGCATTTGGAAATATGGAAACTGAATTCCTTTGTTTTTCCTATGAGATCATAAGAGGTGGGGAGAAGGGAACTAAACTTAAAAGTGGACTAACTTTCATTATTTAGAAACATAACAATGGAAAGGTTTCCACTTATATTTAACATATCTATCATCTGCTAGTCATTAACATTACAATGACAAGCCAGATTAAACCCTCCAAGAATTTATCGTGTAGTTGGATAAAAGAGTTATTATGCACTATGGCAGCGCCCAGGTAGGACACCTAGGCTAGTCTTTAGGGCCCAAGGCCATAACATCTAAACTGAGTCCTACATATTGCATAGAAATTGATCAGGTTATACATTAGGAGGAAGAAGAGGACATCCCAGGAGAAGCAACAATGTGTGTAAAGCCTTGGGAAAGAGGGGCTTCCTTGATAGCTCAGCTGGTAAAGAATCTGCCTGCAGTGCAGGAGACCCAAATTCAATTCCTGAGTTGGAAAGATCCACTGGAGAAGGGATAGGCTACCCACCCCAGTATTCTTGGGCTTCCCTGGTGCCTCAGCTGGTAAAGAATCCACCTACAATGTGGGAGACCTAGGTTTGATCCCTGGGTTGGGAAGATCCCCGGGAGAAAGGAAAGGCTACCCATTCCAGTATTCTTGCCTGGAAAATTCCTAGGGAAATTGATAAAGCCCTGGGAAAGAGAGGCTGAGGTATAGAGTAGAGTGAGGATGCTGGAGGGAAAGGAACTTGGAAGAAAAAAACAAATCTTGTAGACCTAAGATGAGTGCATGAGATGTGGATTTCCTGAGGGAACTGGGAAATCACTGAAGCATGTGATATGTTCAGACGACAAGTAGGGGGAATTACCTGACACAGGCCAGACAGGAGCAGACCACTGAGAGGCTCTTCCTGTGAGCCAGGTCTCTGGCCTGCAAGACTGTAGTCACATATCCCTGTCTAACATTTCTTAAGCATGGACCCAAAACATGACTACTTACTTATTTATAAATGATAGAGTCAAGTGTATATGTTAACCATATAAAATAAAGGATATTATGTATATTTCAAATATATGTATGTATATTTAAACATGTTACATATATTTTGAACATATATAATAAATCACAAGCTGGAATAAAGATTGCCAGGAGAAATATCAATAACCTCAGATATACAGATGACACCACCCTAATGGTAGAAAGTGAAGAGAAACTAAACAGCTTCTTGATGAAGGTGAAGGAAGAGAGTGAAAAAGCTGGCTTAAAACTCAACATTCAAAAAACTAAGACCATGGCATCTGGTCCCATCACTTCACAGCAAATAGATGGGGAAACAACGGAAACAGTGACAGACTTTATTTTCTCGGGCTCCAAAATCACTGCAGATGAAAAGACACTTGCTCCTTGGAAGAAAAGCTATGATCAACCTAGACAGCATATTAAAAAGCAGAGACATTACTTTGTTGACAAAGGTCTGTATAATCAAAGCTATGGTTTTTCCAGTAGTCATATATGGATGTGAGAGTTGGATCATAAAGAAGGCTGAGTGCTGAGGAACTGATGCTTTCAAACTGTGGTGTTGGAGAAGACTCTTGAAAGTCCCTTGGGCTGCAAGGAGATAAAGGAAATCAGTCTTAAATATTCATCGGAAGAACTGATGCTGAAGCTCCAATACTTTGGCCACCTGATGCGAAGAGCCGACTCATTGGAAAAGACCCTGATGTTGGAAAAGATTGAAGGCAGGAGGAGAAGGGGGCAACAGAGGATGAGATGATTGGATGGCATCATTGACTCAATGGGCACGAGTTTGAGCAAACTCTGGGAGACAGTGGAGGAGAGGAGCTGGTGTGCTGCAGTCCACATGGTCACAAAGAGTCGGACATAACTGAGCAACTGAACCACAACAACAATATAACAAGTACTATTTTAGATGATGTGATGACATATATAAAAATAGAAATTCTAAACATTTTCATTTCCCCGGCAGTGAATTATCTACTGAAGCTCCTGTGTCCCTGTCCTCTGGCGACCACTGGCAGGGGGCAGTCTGAGCCTGAGATCCCATGGTAAGGCTGCAGTAGAACTTGGGACTTTGACGTACACCCAGGACTGTGCACATAGACCACAATTTTGGAGTATATGCATTCTATTCCCAAAAGATTCTAATGCAAATGCTTCCATTCCTTAGGAAAAGTCAACACTTAGGCTTCATTTAGCACTGAGAAAGATGCAAAGAGTACCATCTCTTATGAAAGCAAAGACAGCTTTTACAAAGTTTTGACTTTTTCTTTCTTTTTTAAAAATAACATGATTATATTACTGATTAAACTGTAATCGTGGAGGATCACAGAGGGAATTTCTCCTTGGCTTAGCTGAATTTCCATCAAGTCTTGCTAATTTGACTTGGTAGTCTGCTTGGCTGGTGGTGGTGGAAGGCTTTCAGTCATCTAACTGAAATCTTTGGATTAGGCAGGTGGTGGCTGATGGAGGACCTGTGCCAGCATGGCGATGTGGGTGGTCTTTGTTAAGGCTCCAGCAATTCCCAGGGGGGATACATGTGTAAAGAAATCATGTTTAAACACGGATACTGCTGCTGGGATGATTCCCCTAGAAAGTAACTCTCAGATCAGAGCGCCTCTAAGAAGTCTGCAAATAAATACACGTGAAGCACCTCACACAGGCACAGGGGGAGCAGAGCTGTTCTCTCCTTGAACCTGACCTTCCTCTTTGCAAGAATGGCCACCCCCTGCCCCCACTGCATCTCCTTACGCTCTTGGACACCGAGGCAAAAGTTAGCTCTTCAAGGAGAGATGTTGGGCAGGAGGTCCAGGTGACAAAGAGTTCATCATGACTTTTGCTCATATAGGGAAATCATTTGAAGACTTTTTCCTTCCACAAGACAGATGCTCTTTCCCCAACCAAATCCCCAAAGCTAACAGATGCATATTTATGAGGAAATGTAACTAGGGCATCTGTGAAGGCACATTTCCATATCTAAATATTTATTTGAAAGGAGCAATTAAATGTTACAGAAATTATAATTTTATTTTAACAAATCACTCTTCCTGGTTGTATTATATATCAGCTACTTCCAGCTTTTGACTTTTAAAGACAGAAATTTTTATAGAAAGACATGGAACATTTCCATTTTTGAGATGTACATGCTAGGAACTGTAGGAAGACACAGATGCTTTATGCTCGGCATGGGGTCATGAAAGCCATCACCTGCAGAGACCAAGAGGAGGCTGGGTTAGACAACAACTCAGCAAACACAGCTGAGGAAATAAAATTAAGGAGAAGACTCTAAAACTTAAGTCATAGAATAATAATTTATCTTGGAAATAAAAGAGTGGTTTCTTTAGATGAATACTGCATTTCTTGTGTGTCCTTCACACAACTTTTTCTATCCTATTTCCTCTGAGAACAGTAAATTTTGAAAAATGCTCTCCCCTGATCATTTATTCTTTTTCTTTATTTTTTTCCCAAAAGATTAGACACTAGAAATCAAAGTTATTGTTACTTTTTTCTTTTTGGCCAGATAAAGGGTTAAGCTAAAGAGTATCCTCATCTCTAAAGCTGGGAAGACTGGTGGGTGGGAGAGGTGAAAAGCAGGGTGAAAGGTTTGGGGTGAGAGACAACAGTTTGATCTAGAAGGAGGTTCTAGCTGGAGCAGAAGAAAGT
Organism: Neotragus moschatus; assembly: GCA_006410615.1. Lineage (NCBI taxonomy): Eukaryota > Metazoa > Chordata > Mammalia > Artiodactyla > Bovidae > Neotragus > Neotragus moschatus. The sequence continues at coordinate 3,959,067 of SJYA01003206.1, forward strand.
CTGGGCAAGACTGGTTGGAGAGACGCCTGCATGGAATTACTGTGTTTAATGGGTACTGAGAAGTCATCTCAGACAACCTTGTGAAGGGAAGAGACGGTGAAACCCACTTCATTCTCTCACTCACTCATTCATTTGACAAATAATTATCCAGCACCACTGTATGCTGGGTGTTCTGCTCAGAGCTGGGGATACAGCAGTGGGAGAAGTCCCTGTGCTCACAAACCACAGGGGGAAGGTAGAGAAAAGATCATCAGGTAAATACATAGACAGTCAGAGAGAGGTAACTGCAAAGGTGAAAAGTGGAGTTGGCAGGAGAGAAAGGGGAAAAGGCCCCATGGGAGTGAGGATGCACCCTCCCCTCTGGAAGAAGAGCTCAGCCTGGCTTCTGCGTTCAGAGATGCAGGGGGTGCTGAGGATGCTGAGGATGCTGAGGATGCAGGGGGTGCTGAGGATGACCACTGTGCCTGCAGCTCCAGAGGCAAGGGCCCCTCCCTGATCCTGGCAAGAGGCTGTAGTCAAGAGGCCTTGACCCAGAAAGGAGCTAGACACGCTCTCACTGATTCTCTGTTTTGTAGCTCCACAATAGAATGTAGAAACTGAGAGGAACCAGGAGAAGCTACAGGCTATGGCATTTCAACCTGAAATGAATGATTTCCCATTATAATTGCTAAGTCAGAATGTACAATGCCTACTCACTTGTTTGTGTCCATTTAGTAAATATATATATTTATAGTGTGTATGTACCAGTTTTTGTTTTTTTTAAGAACTTAACTTTTTTCTAAATGAACTAAATGCAGGACATAAAAATATATTATGTTTCCAAATTGATTGCCATTAGAGCAAATGCTAAAGAAATACAAGCATCTAGGGCCAATTTGTTACCTTTCGAAAACTTTCTTTTCCCCCTTCTTTTTTTTCTTTCGAAAACTTAATCAAAGATTGTTGCTTAATCCAACTCTGTTCATACTCAGGCCCCAAATAAAACTAGTTTACTAGATTGTCTTTGACTTCTTCTCAGTTCAAAAATCTTCCTTGGGCTTATTCTAGATTTTGGCAATTTGGCCTGAGCATTTTTTTTTTTTCCAGCAACATCAGCATCATCAGGGAACTTTTTAGAAATGCACTCTCAGGCCTGCCCCACAGTACATTTTAACAAGATCCCCAAGTGATTCTTGTACATATTAAACTTTAAGAAGCACCACTGCAGACGGTCTCTAGTCCTGCTCTAACAGGAAAGCCTCTCTCTGGATCTTGCAAGAAAGGCTACATATGTCCTTCGGAACTTCCAGCTGAAAGACACACCACCTCTATTCCCTGGTGACCCAGGCTCTGTCCTGTCCCACTGTCTTCACAATAAACCCTGTCCCTCTCTGAGTGTCAGCACACACCTACCAATTCTAGATTCCCCATCCCTGGCAAGGAGTGAGGCAGGAGGCAGCTCACCTCCATGCTCAGCTCAAGATGGTGGCACTGCCGTGACAATGGAGCAGACCCCCTGTCACACCGCTGGTCTGTTCCTCCCCTCGAATCCCCAGGAGCGTGTGTATTCCACGCACCTCTCTCCCTGCTTGACTGGGGGCTCCCCGGCTCCATCTGGAGCCCACTCCCTATCTACCTCCCTGAATTGTTGCAGAATGAATGCCTAGGGCCTTTAGCCCACTGCCAAATGCAATCATGGCAGAGAAACTGGCAGTGGTGAAGCAGATTTGTTTAACTGCAGCAGATCCCTTTTGGAAATTTGCTAATCTCATGATCTGGAATCCTTGCCAAGCAGCCACTGGCCAGCTCCCTCCTCCAAACTCCTCCTTCTTGCTACTCAAAGCTATTGTTATACTCAACATCAACAGTCCCTGTGTTTAAAACAAAAGAAAAAGAAAACAAAAAATAAACCCTGAAAAGCACGATATTATAGACATAGGATCTCAGGCTATCTGGCTCATGCCCAGCTTCCTTTCCCTGGTCAGGGGAGATAAGTTTTTCCTCTCCTTTCAGCCATCCCACCTCACAGTATTTGCAGGTTATCTGTTTGTGCATTGAAATGTTTTTCTTCTTAACAACCTGATTAGACTTCTAAAAATTGTTCATACGTTTACAGGGGGAAAAAAAAAAAGAAACTTAGACCTCCAATCCAAAGACAGGGACTGAAAAACTGCTTAAAGGGACTACATATTTCCCCCACTGAATATTTTAAAATGCTTCAGCTACAAAACTATTTCCTCAGTCTCTCTGTTGCAGGGAAAAGCCAATTCTGACTCCATATTGGAACTGCTTCTTTGACTTGCTTTTCATTGCTTTTGTTATTATAATCATACATAAGAGCCTACTCTCAGGCTTCCTCGGAGGCTCAGATGGTAAAGAATCCATCCATGGTAAAGAATCCATCCATAATAAAGAAGGTAAAGAATTCATCTCCTCTGAGCTTACACACAAGTCAGAGCCTATTGTAGTCATTGTCACTTTGCCCAACATTTTTGGGTGATAAGGAGATATTCCAGTCCCACCACACTGGTTCAGCAGATACTTCCAGGACATAGTTTATAAAACTGAGTGTGGTCTTGGAATTCCCTCCATCATATGTGAGAGGTGTGTACAACTAGCTACATGACTGCACAGACTGGATGTTACCACCCACCCACAGATGTGAACATTAAAAAAAAAAAAAAAAAAAAAGACTTAATCCTCTTTAACTTCAAAGAAATAGATTTCCATAACCCCTAAAATCCTGGGAATGTATCTGTTCCATGTGTATATATTGGTGGGGCTAGTGGTAAAGAATCCTCCTGCCAATGCAGGAGATGTAAGAGATGTAGGTTTGACCCCTGGGTCGGGAAGATCCCCTGGAGGAGGGCATGGCAACCCACTCCAGTATCCTTACATGGAGAATCCTGTGGACAGAGGAGCCTAGCGAGCTATGGTCCATATCGTCACAAAGAGTTGGACACAACTGAAGCAATGTAACACAACATACACCAATAAAATAGCATTTGGTGTTTCTCAAATTTGAGAACTCTGTGTAATTATTACAAAAAAATACAATTCCCAAGAATCCCAAAGAGTACTTGGACCTAAAAATGTTGACTTGAGAAATATATATTTTACGAACACAGCTTTTGGTTGCAATCATTGTTACAAAAAGGTTATAATTTATTTTTATTTTATACAATGGAAATGCTTAATCATATACCAAACTACCACACAATTGCACTTATCGCACATGCCAGTAAAGTAATGCTTAAAATTCTCCAAGCCAGGCTTCAGCAATACGTGAACCATGAACTTCCAGATGTTTAAGCTGGTTTTAGAAAAGGCAGAGGAACCAGAGATCAAACTGCCAACATCTACTGGATCATTGAAAAAGCAAGAGAGTTCCAGAAAAACATCTATTTCTNCCCCGTCACCTCCCCCGACCTCGGACACGGTGTGGCTCCTCTCAGCTGCTCCCGCAGTGTCGCAGCCTGGCACTCTCGGTCGCTGCCCCCGACCTCGGAAGTGGGGCGGTTCCTCTCAGCTGTTCCTGCGTCTCCACAGCTCAGGACTCAGCTGCTGTCTCTGTCCTCCGACGTGGGGTAGCTCCTCACTGCCGCGCCGAGTGGGAAGTGGGGTGGTTCCTCTCAGCTATTCCCGCGCCGCTGCAGCCTGGCACTCTCGTCCGCTGCCCCTGACCTCGGAAGTGGGGCGTCACAGCCTGGGACTCTCTGCCGCTGTCTCTTGGACGTGGGGTGGCTCCTCCGGGCTGCCGCCCCTGTCCTCGGACGCGGGGTGGTTCCTCTCGGCCGCGCTCAAGTGAGCCGGCCCCGCAGCCGCCTGCGCTCAAGTGAGCCGGCCCCGCAGCCGCCTGCGCTCAAGTCCCAAGATGGATTCAAGACCCAGTTGTCAAATCCCAGCAGAGCCATGACATTAACCAGCGCACCCTCATGCCCTTCCTGGCTTCAGAGCCACAGGGTGAGACAAACCTCCAGCAGAAAACTCTTCACTGAGCCCTACTTCCCAGACAAATACTTCTGAGAAGAGAGCTATCTCAGTTTTCTTCAGAAAACAATTCCATGTCTTAAAGCCTCATACTGGAACTGCCCCCAAGAACTTCCTTCCGGCAAAACCTAATTGCTTCTTGCTGTAATTTCAACTCATGTATTCTTATTTAATTTCTTCAGAAAGATTTAGAAGAAAATGAAATTAAAGTGTTATTTCAAAATACGTCATTGTGGATGCATGCGTGCTCAGTCCCTCAGTTGTGTCCGACTTTGTGTGGCCCCATGAACTGCAGCCCACCAGGCTCCTCTGTCCCTGGGGCTTCCCAGGCAAGAAGACTGGAGCAGGTTGCCATTTCCTACACCAGGGGATCTGCCTGATCATTGTCATCTTCCACCAAAAACATCTTTGCCTTTCTTTGGACTCCTTAGCAGAAATGATTCATTAGTTATCTTCAAGATCATGCTCCAGCTCACACAAATAACACTAGGGAGAGGGTAGCAAAATAATTATTCATTGCTAAGAGATTGAGGCTTAAAACTATCTTTCCTTGAATAGAATTCATGGATGGTGGTGGCTGGAGAGAAAAATCCATCGTGCTCTCCAAGCTATTAGTTTCCTCTCTTGGTATATTTTATTTTTCTAACTGTTGCACCTTTTTTTCTCATACTGAAGCTTGAGGGAAAGTTTGATGTGCATCTTACACACCCACAGATATGTCTATTTCTAGCAATATATGGTTCCAATGACAAACAAGACAACATATACTGAAATTTGATCATTTTCCTTCAAGATAAGAAAAAAAATCTGTTTAGGTCTCACTGACATAAAACAGTAGATCCTTCATGGATTCAAGGGTTATTCCCAAGACTTTGACAAAAGCCTCAGAATGACTTTTGTGAAAACGTTATATGGGCACCTAACTGCCCTCACAGTCTAAGTGAATTAAGTTTTCATTTTGCACTCAAGTTTTAACTTCTACTTAAACAAATTAGGATTCATCAGATACTCACTGAAAGTGCCATAAAGTCTCCTTTTCTCTTTTTTACCTGGATAGATCTGTCTTATTCACATTAAAGATGTGAGTCCTGGGAATTCTCTGGCAGTCCAGTGGTCCACTCTTCCAGTGCAGGGGGCCTGAGTTCGATCTCTGGTTGGGGAACTAAAATCCCACAAGCTGCATATGCAGCCAAGAAAAAAAGACTTAAGTCCTAAAGGGGGACTGATAAATTAGGAATTTAGGATTAACACAGACAGCCTACTGTATATAAAATAGAAAATAATAAGGACTTACTATATAGCACAGGGAACTCCTGCTCAGTACTCAGTAATAACCTATATGGGTCAAAAGAATCTTAAAAAGAGTGGATGTATGTGTGTATATAACTGATTCACTTAGCTGTACACCTGAAACTAACACAACATTATAAATCAACTCCAACTACAAAAAAAAAAAAAAAAAAGACTTGAGTCCTTCCTAACGTGTCCCTCTTTAAAATAACCTGAAATCTAAACTCTGGACTATTACAATTATTTCTTCTTAGATGTAAGTGTAGGAAGCCACTTTAGTCATTTTAAAGGCATAAAGGTAAGAGAACAAGGAAGTTTCAGCAAATTATTTATAATGATATTTGCTAGTGACTGGATTGTGTCCCCCTAAATTCATTCATATGTTGAAGCCCTAGGCCCCAGTATGACTATAGTTGAAGACAAGGCCTTCAGGGATGAGAAGTTAAGTGAAAGCTGCTCAGTTGTGTATGACTCTTTGCAACCCCCTGGACAACAGAGGTGGATTCTTTACCAGCTGAGACACAAGGGAAGCTCTTAATTAACGTTAAATGCAGTCATGAGGACAGAGCCCTAATGCAAGAGTCCTTATAGGAAGTCGGTTGGGAGAGGGGGTTTCCCTGATGGTTCAGGCAGTAAAGAATCTGCCTGCAATGCAGGAGACCTGGGTTCGATCTCTGGGTTGGGAAGATCCCCAGAGAAGGGAATGGCAACCCATTCCAGTATTTATGCCTGGAGAATTGAAAGGGGAGAGGAGCCTAGCTGGCCACGTTCCATGGAGTCATGGAGAGTCCAACATGACTGAATGATTAATATCGTTTTCTATGAAGAAGAGGATGAGATACCAAAAGTCTGTCTGGCTCTCTGACCTCCACCCACCAAATCTGTACAGTAGGGCCACGTGAAGGCACAGTGGGAAGATGATCTGCAAGCCAGGAAAAGAGGCCTCACCAGAAACCAACCCTGATGGCACCTTGATCTTGGACTTGGTACCCTCCACAACTGTCAGAAAATAGACTTTTGATGTTTAAGCCACCCGGTCTTTGGTATTTTATTGGATTTACTTTTTGTGGCAGTCCTAGCAGACTAATTCAATACCACTAGATAGACTTAAAATGATTATTTAACCAACCAAAGATGGAATTAGTGAGGACCTGGGAAAGAGTCCAAGGAAATGAAGAAGTAGTAGATTGCCCATGAACTACTCACGTTTTATATCAGGGAATCACAGATATTGGAGAGAATTGCTAATTTAAGAAAGTGAAAATTAAAATACATTATTCAAAGTTAAAATTGTGCACCATTTAGGAATGCTTTCGCTTCAGTTAATAGACAATCTGACTGTTGTAGTTATAAGAAACAGTTATTTCCCTCCTCTGACGCATTGTCCATAAAAAAGAAGTGCAGGGGTGAACATCTACTGGCATTACCTCAGAAGTACCCACTGTCAGAGACAGTTCAGTTCAGTTCAGTCACTCAGTTGTGTCCAACTCTTTGGGACCCCATGATTCGCAGCACGCCAGGCCTCCCTGTCCATCACCAACTCTCAGAGTTCACTCAGACTCACACCCATCGCATCTGTGATGCCATCCAGCCATCTCATCCTCTGTCGTCCCCTTCTCCTCCTGCCCCCAATCCCTCCCAGCATCAGAGTCTTTTCCAAGGAGTCAACTCTTTGCATGAGGTGGCCAAAGTACTGGAGTTTCAGCTTTAGCATCATTCCTTCCAAAGAAATCCCAGGGCTGATCTCCTTCAGAATGGACTGGTTGGATCTCCTTGCAGTCCAAGGGACTCTCAAGGGCCTTCTCCAACACCACAGTTCAAAAGTATTGATTCTTCGGCGCTCAGCCTTCTTCACAGTCCAACTCTCACATCCATACATGACCACAGGAAAAACCATAGCCTTGACTAGACGGACCTTAATTGGCAAAGTAATGTCTCTGCTTTTGAATATGCTATCTAGGTTGGTCATAACTTCTCTTCCAAGGAGTAAGCGTCTTTTAATTTCATGGCTGCAATCACCATCTGCAGTGATTTTGGAGCCCACAAAAATAAAGTCTGACACTGTTCCCACTGTTTCCCCATCTATTCCCCATGAAGTGATGGGATCGGATGCCATGATCTTCGTTTTCTGAATGTTGAGCTTTAAGCCAACTTTTTCACTCTCCTCTTTCACTTTCAAGAGTCTTTTTAGTTCCTCTTCACTTTCTGCCATAAGGGTGGTGTCATCTGCATATCTGAGGTTATTGATATTTCTTCCAGCAGTCTTGATTCCAGCTTGTGTTTCTGCCAGTCCAGCATTTCTCATGATGTACTCTGCATATACACTGCAAATCTCTCAGCCTTCTCTTCATGGTCACAAACTGGATGCTGTAGTTCCAGCCATTAAGTCCTCAATCTAGGCAAGAATAAAAAGTGGGGGAGAGGGATAGCACCAGCAGACTAGCTTTTATTTTTAGCCTTAACTGTTTTAACATGGTCATTCTCAGGCACAAGGAAGAAGGGGATTAGAATGTATACTCTGTTTCATCCTACCTACCTGTTTTTTGGGCTTCCCAGGTGGCTTAGTGGTAAAGAATCCACCTGCAACTCAGGAGACCGGGGTTCAATCCCTGGGTCAGGAAGATCCCCTGAAGAAGGAAATGGCAACCCCACTCCAGTGTTCTTGCCAGAATAATCCCATGGACAGAGAAGCCTGGATGGCTGTGGTCCACAGGGTCGCAAAGAGTTGGACACGACTGAGCATGTACGTAAACCAAGACATTCTTCTTACTAAAATGGTTACACATACCTGCTTCTAAGGTGTGAGGCAATGGATAAAGGTAGTTGGTCCAGAGACTTTTGTTTTTATTTTTATATAATTTTGAAAACTGTAAACATAATATTGAAAACCTTTAAAGGATGAAAAAAATTCATGCCTCATATGTGTAGGTTACTACATATCATGGACCGCTAGTGTCCTTAACGAACTGTTGAAACCACAAATTTAAGTCATTGACTGCCAAGAATCTATTTGATGTGGGGCTATTTCAGTTAGCTCCACATTCATTTGGCATCCCCAGAGTGTTTAAACCATTGTTTAAAATGAGCCTCCTCACTGGGCTATCTACTCCAGGTTTTAAAGATGGCTACTAGATCATTCGTGACAAGACCCAAGCTACACGGAGTAGTGGTCAAGAGCATAACCACTGGAATTAGAAAGACTTGGCTCTAACATCCTGTTGTGTGAACTTAGACAAATCTCTTCAGCCTCACTTTTTTGAGTCTTAATTTTCTCAATTATAAAAGAGGGTAGTAACACTTCATCATTCAGTGTTAACAGTAAGAATTCACTACATTTCTAGCACTTAAAATGTCTAGATCAATATTTGTTGAATAATTTCCGAATGATTTTATTTGTCTATAAAATTGCAATTTCCCTCAGAATTCTCATTTGCAATGTGCACATCATTTTCACATCAAGAATCATTTCTGGTGGCTCTTGTGTTGGCTTTTAACTTGAGTTGCACACCATCTCTCAAGTAGTTAACACATAATAGAAGCTGAATTTTTAAAAAATGCTTTAAGAAATCCTTATGCAAAATGAATTACTGGGCTTTTGTTGAAAATGTGTGACCAAGCTGATGCAAGATGCTTCATGTCTTTTACAAGCACAAAGTAATGTTGTTTAAAACTAAGGAATGAAAAAAAATACGCAAACAAGGAGTAAATGAACAGAAAAACTTCTAATATCAAGTCGATATTAGAACTGCTCGTGGGGAATTCAAGATTGAATATACATTTTAGATGCTAGAGTTGTATTGCCTTTGTGAATATGGAGGCTACATTCATAGAGCAGGGGGAAAGGGTGGGTCAGGGTTGGAACTTTCTACCTAAAGTTGCAAGCCTAAAAGTGGCTGCTATCAGGTTGAATGGCAGAAATGGAATGAGAATATTGATTGGTCAGGGGAAGTGGTATAGAAGCTTTCCATTTACCCTGGACCATTGGTGGGAAATAGAGTTACTCACAAGAAATCAGAGATCCAAGCCAGCTCTACACTTGGATGTGGGGTAAAATTCATACTGCTCTTGTGGTATGGAAAGCCCAGGCTGAGAAACAACATTAAAAACTCATTAAATATCATAATAACATTATATATCAGTTATATTCATCTTTCTTAGTAACATAAAAATCTGGGAAAATGTTTTAAAACATCTATAAGAAAGCATTGGAAAGTGACAAAAGGTATATAGAAATTAGACACGTTCAGTTCAGTTCAGTTCAGTCACTCAGTTGTGTCCAACTCTTTGCAACCCCATGACTGCAGTATGTCAGGCCTCCCTGTCAATCACCAACTCCTGGAGTCCACCCAAACCCATGTCCGTCGAGTCAGTGATGCCATCCAACCATCTCATCCTCTGTCGACCCTTTCTCCTCCTGCCCTGAATCTTTCCCAGCATCAGGGTCTTTCCAAATGAGTCAGCTCTTTGCATTAGGTGACCAAAGTATTGGAGTTTCAGCTTCAACATCAGTCCTTCCAATGAATACTCAGGACTGATCTCCTTTAGACTGGTTGGATCTCCTTGCAGTTCAAGGAACTGTCAAGAGTCTTCTCCAACACCACAGTTCAAAAGCATCAATTCTTCAGCACTCAGCTTTCCTACAGTCCAACTCTCACATCTATACATGACCACTGGAAAACCATAGCCTTGACTAGATGGACCTTTGTTGGCAAAGTAATGTCTCTGCTTTTGAATATGCTGTCTAGGTTTGTCTAACTTTCCTTCCAAGGAGTAAGCGTCTTTTAATTTCATGGCTGCAATCACCATCTGAAGTGATTTTGGAGCCAAGAAAAATAAAGTCAACCACTGTTTCCACTGTTTCCCCATCTATTTCCCATGAAGTGATGGAACCAGATGCCATGATCTTAGTTTCCTGAATGTTGAGCGTTAAGCCAACTTTTTCACTCTCCTCTTTCACTTTCATCAAGAGCCTCCTTAGTTCTTCTTCATTTTTTGCCATAGCAGTCGTGTCATCTGCATATCTGAGGTTATTGATACTTCTCCCTGCAATCTTGATTCCAGCTCTTGATTGCTCCAGCCCAGCGTTTCTCATGATGTACTCTGTATATAAGTTAAATAAGCAGGGTGACAATACACAGCCTTGACGNCAGGGTGACAATATACAGCCTTGACGTACTCCTTTTCCTGTTTGGAACCAGTCTGTTGTTCTATGTCCACTTCTAACTGTTGCTTCCTGACCTGCATATAGATTTCTCAAGAGGCAGGTCATGTGGCCTGGGATTCCCATCTCTTTCAGAATGTATGTATATAAATTATTCGTAAATAGCCTTCATACTAATTATTTGCAGGACACTTTTTAAAAGAGCATTTGCTGTTATAATTTTTGACATATAATTGACAAGTCTGAGAAATGCAGCAGGATACACTGGTGTTCACAAACACATGCTGCACAAAATTTAATCAAACCCCAGGTGGCCCAGTGGTAAAGAACCTGACTGCCAATGTAGGAGTCTCAAGAGACACAGTTAGATCCCTGTATCAGGAGGATCCCCTGAAGTAGAAAATAGCAACCTGCTCCAGTATTCTTGCCTGGAAAAGTCCATGGACAGACGAGCCTGAAGGGCTACAGTCCATGGGGTTAAGAGTTGGAGATGACTGAATACCCACACACAAACACACACCTCTCCTGCAGGATCTCCAGATAAAACACAGGATGTTCAATTTGAATTTCAGGGAAACAAGTAACTGTTCGATACAAGTATGTCCCATGAAAATTCCAAATTTGATGGAGTCCCTTGATTTTATTTGCTCTCCTGCAGCTCTGATTCTGTGGTTATTGTGAGGATTCCCTGGGATGACACATGTAAAAAGTTTAACACAGGGCCTGACGTGCACCATAACTGCACACTTGATATCAGCGGCTGGACTAGTCTGTCCCAAGAGAGGAAAGCGAGGAGGGGCCAGCCCTCCTGTTGGATACCCATCTGCTCTCTGCTTTGTTTGGTCCCATTCCCCAGGTAGAAGAAAACAATCTTCAATAAGCTATAAGTTTGCGCTACAGAGGGTTTCCAGATCTAACTGAAGAATTACACAGTATTTGGGAAGCCTTTGCTTCTGATAACAAAGATATTTCTGGCATCTTAAAAATGAGAACCCTGGGAGCTCTAGGCCCGCTCTCCCACCTGGCAAAAATCAGGGGAGCTGAGTAGCAGCTGCTCCCTTTCATTGGGCATGTGCTTGCCAGCTTGCCATCTGGCCCATCACAAGCTCCTATCACCTGCCCAGACCCTAGGGGGCTCTGAGTTGCCACCTATGCTTCCTCTGCAACTCTCTCCCTGTGCTGGCTCTTTGACCCCAGGAAATCCTGGACCTGAAGTGGAGCAGGAACTGGAGAAAAGAGTTAGGTAGGAGGAAAGAAGGATAGGTGATTTCAAAGCCAATATCTTTACTGGCTCCAAGCCAAGAAATTGTGACCTGAGTTAGGCTGTGATGCAGAATAAAAGGGTGGGGGTGGGAGGGAAGCCTACGTACAAACAAAAATGAAAACAAAAAACAGAAGGGCCTTTTGTGTGGCAGGGGTCAAAGAGGCTCAGGAAGACCGTGGAGAAGAAAGTAAGAAAGTGAATGAAAGCTTAGAGGAACAAGGGTCAGCTAGTCAGGGCAGCCAAGGAGTGATTATTATAGTGACTATTACAAACAAACTTTCATCCCAGTGGACAGTTTCTCCAAAGTATCATTCCAAGGGTGTTGAGTTGCTGAGGAATTGTTACCCAAATGCAGAGCCCAGATCCTTTTCTTCTGCTCCTGATGACATCCTTTCTATCTATGATGGGGTCAGTGCTAGAACTGGCTTTGAGATCTAAAGGGTGGCAGATGGGACTTAAGGTCCACAGGATGGCTGATGCTTTGCACGTCAGTGCTTCCTTCTACAGAGTGTGCCTGGCAGAGTTGACAGAGAATGACCGAGAGATCCAGAAGTGGCCTTAACTGCGTCACACAGAGCTCAGCAGGGTAACTAGGCCTCTCCGCCCCCTTCCCTCTCCTACTTTTCAGAAGGGTGAGGGAGTGATAGGGTGCAGAATGGAGAATCATTTTGTCCCTGAAAGCAGCTTCTGGGATACCCTCTCCCCCTAAATGGATATGCAACTTTGGGAAAGCAGAAAATCTGAGAAAGGTAATTTTATTATATAAGACCTGCCTTGAATAATGGAGGGGAGAAAGGACAGACTTTCTTTCTGGGGAAGAACAAAGCAGTCTGATACAGAAAAGAGGTAATATGCTGAACAAGAACCTGCCAGAAGAACCCAGTGGAGCCTTATGCAGCAGAAGACACTCCTCAAGTTCAGATGTAACTTCCTCATCTGATTTTAGAAGCTCAGAGGGTTAATGGGAGATGATGGAACTTCCTATTCTCTTACAGGACCTTGGACTACCTCTGCTTATTCAGCTGTCTCTACATGCCTTTCTGGAACTGTTATAAATTTTTCCATTTAGGTCTTGCATAGTTCTTACTAGGACGTTACTAAACAATTTATCTTTTGTTTCTGTTGGAAATAGGAATTTTTCAATGAATAGTCAATGGTCATTATCAATGAATATAATGTTATGCACATTTAAATGGAAATCTTGCATCTATATACCTCAAGGAACTTTCTTACTAAATACAGGAGCCTATTTGTAGATATTTTATTTAGAGCTTTTGTGCCTTTGTTTATATGTGAGATTTGCATACCATTTCCTCATCCTTTCTTTGCCTAGTTTGGCCATCGGAATTATGCTAAAATCATAAAATGAATTGGGAGGTATTATCTACTTTTCTAAACTTTGAAACAGTTTATACAATATTGGAGGTATCTTTTCTTCAAAGTTTGGTAGACTATACTTGTCAAAACTTCAAACTTAGTGGCATTTATTGGGAATATACCTTTGACCGCCCTTTTCAGGATGTGGGTGTGTGGTGGAGAGAGTGTATTTTCTCATGTCAGGTGTATATCTTATTTTGATTAACTTTATTTTCATAGAAAATCATTTTTTCACTTATTTTTTTAATTATGTTTAAAACAAAGTCATAAAAAGTATTATTTTACAGTTTTAGAAATCCATGTCCTGAGTTCTGATTCTTCTCGATACTAATTTTGCTTGTGTTTGTTTCCACCCTTACTCTTGACCAGATTTGTCAAAGATTTGTCTGTTTTTTTAAAGTAGTAAGTTTTTGTTTTATTCATAAGTTCCATTACTTTTTCATCTTTTTATAACATTTTGCTTAGTTGCTTTTTTTTTTTTTTAACTTCTCAGGATTTACTTTATCTGTTTAACTGAGTACAAGCTTAGTTTATTTTCAATCTTTCCTATAAAATTAGTTTCTTTTTCTTACCAATCCTTACTTAGTATTTCTGTTTTGAGTGGGGCAGATCCACTCCTTATTCAAAGTGATCACACATTGGAGTGAGTCTGAGGACTCTTGTCTCTTGAGCAAAAGGCTTTCTTCCTCTTAGGGTTGCTGAACTGAGAATATATATACCAGGCCCTGCAGTTGACCATTATTTTGCAGTCATATGGGGCAAGTTTACCTGAGAATAAAAGTCACACAGAGGAAATGGGAAATGATGATATTTTTTTGAGCACCTGGATCCAACCATACCTGAAGGCTACGCTGCATTCTTTCATTACATAAACCACTAGGTTTTTCTATTTGCATAAACCAGTTTAGTTGGCTTTCAGGCCTTTATACATTAAGGAATCCTGCCCTGTATTTCAATAGGAGTACTGAATTCTGTATATTTTCCTTTGTTGTTCAGTCACTCAGTTATGTTCAACTCCTTGCAACCCCATGGACTATAGCACACCAGGCTTCTCTGTCCTTTACCATCTCCTGGAGCTTGCTCAAACTCATGTCCAATGAGCTGGTGATGCCATCCAACCATCTGTTGTCCCCTTCTTCTCCTGACTTCAATCTTTCTCAGCATTAGGGTCTTTTCTAATAAGTCAGCTCTTTGCATCAGGTGCCAAAGTATTGTAGTTTCAGCTCTTGCATCAGTCCTTCCAGTGAATACTCAGGACTGATTTCCTTTAAGATTGACTGGTCTGATCTCTTTGCAGTCCAAGGAACTCTCAAGGGTCTTCTCCAACATCATAGTTCAAAAGCATCAATTCTTCAAGACTCAGCTTTCTTTATGGTCCAACTGTCGCATTCATACATGACCACTGGAAAAACCATAGCTTGCTTTGACTAGAAAGACCTTTGTCAGCAAAGTAATATCTCTGCTTTTTAATATCCTGTCTAGGTTGATAATTTTTCTCCCAAGGAACAAGTGTCTTTTAATTTAATGGCTGCAGCCACCATCTGCAGCAATTTTGGAGCCCAAGAAAATAAAGTCTGTCACTGATTCCATTGTTTCCCCATCTATTTGCNCAGCAAAGTAATATCTCTGCTTTTTAATATCCTGTCTAGGTTGATAATTTTTCTCCCAAGGAACAAGTGTCTTTTAATTTAATGGCTGCAGCCACCATCTGCAGCAATTTTGGAGCCCAAGAAAATAAAGTCTGTCACTGATTCCATTGTTTCCCCATCTATTTGCCACAAAGTGATAGGACCAGATGCCATGATCTTCGTTTTCTGAATGTTGAGCTTTAAGCCAACTTTTTCACTCTCCTCTTTCACTTTCAAAGAGGTTCTTTAGTTTCTCTTTGTTTTCTGCCATAAGGGTGGTATCATCTACATATCTGAGGTTACTGGTCTTTCTGCCAGCAATTTTGATTCCAGCTTGTGCTTCATCTAGCCTGGCATTTCGCATGATGTACTCTGCATATAAGTTAATAAGCAGTGTGACGTACTCCTTTCCCAATTTTGAGACAGTCCGTTGTTCTATGTCTGGTTCTAACTGTTGCTTCTTGACTTGTATACAGGTTTCTCAGAAGGCAAGTAAGGTGGTCTGGTATTCCTATCTCTTTAAGAATTTTCCAGTTTGCTGTGATTCACACAGTCAAAGACTTTATAGCATGGTCAGTGAAGCAGAAGTAGATGTTTTTCTGCAACTCTCTTGCTTTTCCTGTGATCCAATGGCTGTTGTCAATTTGATCTCTGGTTATCTGGAAGTTCTCCATTCATGTGCTATTGAAGCCCAGCTTGGAGAATTTTGAGCATTACCTTGCTAGCATGTGAGATGAGTGAAACTGTGCGGTAGTCTGAACATTCTTTGTCACTGCCGTTCTTTGGGATTAGAATGAAAATTGACCTTTTCAATGCCTGTGGCCACTGCTGAGTTTTCCAAATTTGCTGGCGCATTGCAGTAATTTAATAGCATCATCTTTTAGGATTTGAAATAGCTCAACTGGGATTCCATCACTTCCACTATCTGGTTCGTAGTGAGGCTTCCTAAAGCCCACTTGCCTTTGCACTCCAAGATGTCTGGCTCTAGGCGAGCGATCATACCATCATGGCTATCTGGGTCATTAAGACTTTTTTTTTGTATAGTTCTTCTGTGTATTCTTGCCACCTCTTCTTAATATCTTCTGCTTCTGTTAGGTCCATCCCATTTCTGTCTTTTGTCGAGCCCATCTTTGCATGAAATGTTCTCTTGGTATCTCTAATTTTCTTGAAGAGATCTCTAGTCTTTCCCATTCTGTTGTTTTCCTCTATTTCTTTGCACTGATCGCTGAGGAAGGCTTTCTTATCTCTTTTTGCTATTCTTTGGAATTCTGCATTCAGATGCTTATATCTTTCCTTTTCTCCTTTGCTTTTTGCTTCTCTTCTTTTCACAGCTATTTGTTAGGCCTCCCTAGACAGCCATTTTGCTTTTTTGCATTTCTTTTCCATGGGGATGGTCTTGAGCCCTGTCTCCTGTACAATGTCAGGAACCTCCGTCCATAGTTCGTATAGACATGTATAATTTGGGGGTCTTTGTAAATGTTTTTAAACCAGTCATATATGCATACTGAATTAAGTTTCTTATGTCATTTGAATCCCATAAGTTTCTTATGTAATTTTAGTGGGAAGTATTTTAAAATCTTCCTTTAGCATTGTGAATTTTATTTTTCTTTGTACTTGTTCCAGTTCCTGCTTTATGTAACTCAGGCAATTTGTTGGCTCCATTAGGATCTATGCTATAATCTCCTGGACAACTGTACCTCTTCAGAATATGAAATATACCATCTTTGTTTCTCTTGAAGCATTTTTTTTTTTGCTTTGAATTATATTTTGTCTAATATAATGTTGTCACACTGCAGGGTTTTTTTTTGTTACCATCTGCTTTATAAATCTTTTTCAAAGATTTTTTTCCCCCAAGACTTCTTTCCATGTCATGTTTGTATTTCTTGTAAAAGCATATAGTTGAATCACCTTGGTTTTGTTTTTTACCCATTCTGAGAGTATTTGGCAAGTGAATTATTTTATGATAATTACTGATATAGATATATAAAATAGAAATAAAATCTAACAAAGTGGTATTATAGTTCTATTCAGGGAAATATTCCTATAAAGGTTTTAGATGATTTTTTTCCCTTTCTTCTTTCTATTCTCTTCCTAAAGATAGAGTTTATAATTTTAGAAATATTCTCTAAGTCTTTTCATTTTCCTATTTTTCCTGTTTTTGTTCTTGTGAACGATCTTCTCACTTTTTTAGTTCCATCCTCTACAGTGTTGCTTTTAAGCTTTGTCTTTCACTCTCAGTCTATCTATTAAAATGGTTCTTTCACTAATGGTGATTTTTATTTTCAGTTTTCCTGATGGTTGTTCATATAATCTGATTTTGTTTTACAGACATGAAATCTCTGTGGGGCTTGCCAGATGGTGCTAGTGGTAAAGAACCCGCCTGCCAATGCAGGAGACGTAAAGAGACAGGGGTTCAAACCCTGTGTTGGAAGATCCCTGGAGGAGGACATGGCAACCTACTCCAGCATTCTTGCCTGGAGAACCCCCATGGTCAGGGGAGCCTGGTGGGCTATAGTTCATAGGATCACAGAGTCGGACACAGCTCAAGCGACCTAGCATACACACAATCTCTGTATTCTCTGAGGATATTATTCATAATAACATTTCCTTTAATGCCAGCATCTCTTTCCTCCATCAACTCTTGTTTTCATTTATTTTGGTTCTTTTGTTTATGAGTTTGGTTGTCTCTCTCAGCTTGTCTATTTACCTAGCATGTTGAGCCAGTCTGGTGTGGATTCTTATTTGTGTTTGAGACACCCTAACTTCCTTGTAAATACTATGCCTTTTGAACAAGGCTTGTTTCCAGTGATGCAGGGGAGAGGCAGAGTGTATTCTAAAGTACCATGTTTATTAATAACTGGTCTTCTGGGCCTGGGGATCTCATGTTTCTCCAGCTATAAGCTGCTTCCTGGGCCAGAGTGCTCAAGCTCACGACTCCTATATTGGATTGAAGGGAGCAGTCCCACCTGTCACACTGTAGTATCCCAACCTCTCATTCTATTGTTCCCTGAACCTTAAGGCTGTGACCACCCAGAGTTACACCCTCCAGGGACAATAGACCTCTTCTGTGTGTCCTTGGTCTATATTTATTTTATCCCAAGTTTATTATGACTAACAAAATTTTAATGCTGACATTAATATTTAATATTCTGCTGGATCAGAATCTGTCACACCTTCCTACCTATTCCTAGAGTCATTTAATAGAATTGAGCCCTTTCATAAACTAAGTTTCAGAAAGTCTTAAATTTTTATTGCATTCAATAAAATATTTACACCTTGAAGTTGCCTAAGGCTGTCTCCTTAAAAAGTTAAAAAAAAAATTCCAATTTAGAATGAGATATTTCTCAGAATCATACTGCACATTTCAATGTGTTCCACAGGGTTTATAATTAATAGTCAAAGCAGCACCTGCTCTAAATCTTAATTGCTTTCTTCCCCATGAAAACTCCAGGCTGGAGGTGTTGGTGAATTGATTTGAACCACATAATATGGCTGCAGACATAGCTTGGCAAGCACAATACAGAAAGCTGAACACGGTATTGAAATTTTTCCCAAGGAAAAGCTTAATTATAACTGCTTCAGGCATTCAAGTCAAGTACCTGCTAATGAATGCGATGGTGCCAGTACTGCTGTTTACCACTTGAAGTCACACATATGTCTGGACAGCCAAAGACATTGAAGAGGGGCATAAATTCATCTGATCACAACAGAGACACTCTCGAGTCCAGTAACTCAGTTTAGCATAACTGTCTTTTGTATTCAACCTCACTGTCTCTTTCATTTAACTGTGTCCTTCTCAGTAAAGAAGTCCTAGGTTGTGAGTCCACCTGTTCTGTCCTGTGGGTACATTGCTCGCCTTCCCTGGACCTCAGCTTTCTTATCCTGCAAAAAGCCTGCAGAGTCAGGCAAGGCAAAGCACAGTTGCTACCAAAAGTGCAGCTGGCACTAGCTCTAAAACTCTGAGAATAATTTACTTCAAAAAGTATACATGGAAATGCCACTTTGGTGACTTAAACTGGGTTCCTAAAATAATTTTTATTGTTTTTCCTGCTAAACAAGAAATATGTGCTTATTTCAGAAAAATATAAAAAATTCAGAGAAAGTAAGAAAACTTCTTGCACTGTTTAATCAACTGCATTTTTAATGTCCCAGGGGAACATAAAAGTTTTAAAAAGCATAAAGATGAATTCTGCGTAATGTGGATGCTTGATTTGTTAGCTTGATTTTTCCTGTAATAAATTTCTTCTGAAACAAGATTCAGGGGTATTTCCTGATATACAGTCATCCATCCATGCAGTCAGCATTTCTAGTTTCCTTGCTATGCCTTATCCCTACTGCTGTGAGTGTTATATCTAGAGTCAGTGTGTTCTTTCTGTGCATAACTGCAACTGTGTGGTTTTTGCACAGAGGCGGTGGGGAGGGGGGATTGGTTGATGGGTTTTGCTTTGTTATTTATTTATTTTTTGCAAACTGAATCCAACAATACATTAAGAGCATCATACACCATGATCATTATGTCAAGGATGTAAGGATTTTTCAGTATCCACAAATCAAGAAATGTGATACATCACATAACAAATCGTCGTCGTTTTTGTTTCAGCTTCACACCATGGGGCAGGAGGACCCCTGTCCTGTGCTTGACTCACCATCCACCTGGATGATGGAAGCTCTCATGGTTGAGTGCAGACCATGATACCAGTCCAGTACCATACGGAGCTTTCCTGCCATCATGCTTTAAATCCATTCTCCAAAAGAAATATTTTACAAACATGATTTACTTTCAGAGGTAATTTTATCACTTGCCCCCTAGTCACTTGGGCGGTTTACATAGCTCCCCTGCTGCTGCTGCTAAGTCGCTTCAATCACGTCCGACTCTGTGCCACCCTAGAGACAGTAGCCTCATCCCTGGATTCTCCAGGCAAGAATACTGGAGTGGGTTGCCGTTTCCTTCTTCAATGCTTGAAAGTAAAAAGTGAAAGGGAAGTTGCTCAGTCACGTCTGAGTCTTCGCGACCCCATGGACTGCAGCCCACCAGGCTCCTCCATCCATGGGATTTTCCAGGCAAGAAGAGTACTGGAGTGGGGTGCCATTGCCTTCTCCAATAGCTCCCCTGGAGGGGCAGAAAGCATCCCTTAGTAGAAAGGGTCACTCCGACCATGCAGCCCATTAAACACTTAACAGCGTGCTGAAAAACCTAAGTACAGAGGCCATTTCCCATCTCACGTCTTATTATAACTGTTGTTCTGACAGTCCCTATCTGGAGTAGAACAAGGAGGCCCATTATTAGCATGCCCTGAAGGAACTAGCAACACAAAAGGAAGCCAGGCTTATTAATTCAGTCACAGTCTTGTGGATTCCCAATTCAGCTTCTTGTGCTAATGAAACATGTGTAGTGCTTGACAGTCTCTGTTGAAATTTGCTGTCATATTTACAGTTTACCAGAGTTTTTTCTACTGCAATTTCTAAAAAAGTGACAGGGATTTCCCAGCAGTCTAGTACTTTATTTCTCTGGGTTTATTTGAGATGTCAGCAAATGCAAGATATGAGGGGGAAATGGGTGTTTTTACAAAGAACATTTATTTGCTGCTTCAAATAATGTCTTGCATAAAAAGATAGTTAGATGTGAATTGTCATCTTATTATTCATAAGTATATCTTTCAATATACATTGATTAGCCCAAATGAATAATACTTACACAAATTACCGTCACAAGCTATGAAATATATTCACAGTGTATATGTAAGCACATAATTCACACATATATGTGTGTTTTATGTAATTATTTTAGGTGTGCACATGGATACATTTTGGAAGCCATTTTGTTTTGTGTTTGTTCACAAAATATACACAGAGGAAAAGATGTTATCAGTGTTTATAAGTTCCAACAAATTTTAGACAACTTCAGCTCTGGAGTATTAACTTTCTGTTGGAAGTAACTTTATAAAACAATATGAAATTCTGTAGTCATTTGAATTTACCTAGACTACTTTTGCAAAGGCTTAATCTATTATTTATTAAGAGCCTACCCAGCATTGTCCTAATGAAATAAGACACAATCTCTAGGTTTTGAAGATACTGTGCTTTTGGAGATGAACAGTATGCGTTACCAAAGGATAGAGTAGTGGCAATAAACTGCCTTAGTTACTGACAAGAGACTGACACCAGGGCCACGCACAGTGGGGCCACTGAAGTGACCGTGGCTTAGTCTACATGAAGGTGAAAAAGGGAGATTCTCTCTCATGCTGTGTCCATGGGTGAATCTCTTGTGTGCTCTCACAAGGTGACATTATGATCCACAATTTAAGGGTAACACATTCATGGAACCTATTGAATGGTGACACTAGGAGTTAAATGAGTGAACTGGGTTCCAGCTGCTGCCCTGAATCTCTTCCCATCATTGTGTCTCTTCCTGAAAGTCACTCTACACATAGATGTCACCCGAGGGTCAATGCTGAAATCCTATTGATTATATTCATTACAGCCAAAGATGGAGAAGCTCTATACAGTCAACAAAAAACAAGGCCTGGAGCTGACTGTGGCTCAGATCATGAACTCCTTATTACAAAATTATGACTTAAGTTGAAGGAAGTAGGGAAACCCACTAGGCCATTCAGGTGTGCTGCTGCTGCAAAGTCGCTTCAGTCGTGTCCGACTCTGTGAGACCCCATAGACGGCAGCCCATCAGGCTCCTCTGTCCCTGGGATTCTCCAGGCAAGAGTACTGGAGTGGGTTGCCATTTCCTTCTCCCATTCAGGTGTGACCTAAATCAAATCCCTTACAATTATACAGTAGAAATGACAAACAGATTCAAGGGATTAGATCTGATAGACAGAGAGCCTGAAGAACTGTGGATGGAGGTTTGTAAATACTATGCAGGAGGCAGTGACAAAAAATATCCCCAAGAAAAAGAAATGGAACAAGGTAAAATAGTTGTCTGAGGAGGCCTTACAAATAGTTGAGAAAAGAAAAGAACTGAAAGACAAAGGAGAAAAGGAAAGATACACTCATCTGAATGCAGAGTTCCAAAAAATAGCAAGGAGAGATAAGAAACCCTTCTTAAGTAAAGAATGCAAAGAAATAGAGGAAAACAGTAGAATGGAAAAGGCTAGAGATCTTTTCAAGAAAATTAGAGATATCAAGTGAACATGTCATGCAAAGCTGGACACAATAAAGGACAGAAATGGTAAGGCTCTAACAGAAGCAGAAGAGATAAAGAATAGCTGGCAAGAATACATGGAAGAACCATACAAAAAAGATCTCAACGACCTGGATAACCATGATGGTGTGATCACTCACCTAGAGCCAGACATCCTGGAATGTGAAGTCAAGTAGGTCTTAGAACAAAGCTAGTGGAGGTGATGGAATTTCAGCTGAAATATTTCAAATCCTATAAGATAATGCTGTTAAAGTGCTGAAGTCAATATACCAGCAAATTTGGAAAACTCAGCAGCGGCTATAGGACTTGAAAAGGTCGTTTTTCATTCCAATTCCAAAGAAGGGCAATGCCAAAGTATGTTCAAACTACCGTATAATTGCACTCATTTCACATGCTAGCAAGGTAATGCTCAAAATCCTTCAAGTTAGGCTTGAACAATACGTGAACTGAGAAATTCCAGAAATACAAAAAGGATTTAGGAAAGGCAGAAGAACCAGAGATCAAATTGACAACATCCATTGGATAATAGAAAAAGCAAGGAAATTCCTGGAAAACATCTACTTCTGCTTCATTGACTACCCTTAAGCCTTTGACTGTGGATCACAAAAAACTGTGAAAAATTCTTAAAGAGATAAGAATATCAGACCACCTTACCTGCCTCTTGAGAAACCTGTATGCAGGTCAAGAAACAACTGGACATGGAACAACAGACTGGTTCCAAATTGGGAAAGGAGTATGTCAAGGCTGTATATTGTCACCCTGCTTATTTAACTTCTATGCAGAATACATCATGAGAAATGCCAGGCTGGATGAAGCACAAGGTGGAATCAATATTGCTTGGAGAAATAGTAATAATCTCAGATATGCAGATGACACCACCTGTAAGGCAGAAAGTGAAGAAGAACTAAAGAGCCCCTTGATGAAAGTGAAAGAGGAGAGTGAAAAAGTTGGCTTAAAGCTTAACAAAGCTTTAAGCTTCAGAAAACTAAGATCATGGCATCTGATCCCATCACTTAATGGAAAATAGATGGAGAAACAGTGGAAACAGTGACAGACTTAATTTTCTTGGGCTCCAAAATCACTGCAGATGGTGGCTGCAGCCATGAAATTAAAAGATGCTTTATTCCTTGGGAGAAAAGCTATGACAAACCTAGACAGTATATTAAAAAGCAGAGACACCACTTTGCCGGCTAAGGTCCATCTAGTCAAGGCTATAGTTTTTCCGGTAGTTATGTATGGATGTGAGAGTTGGATAAAGAAGGCTGAGCACTGAAGAACTGAAGCTTTCAAACTGTGCTGCTGGAGAAGATTTTTGAGAGTCCTTTGGACAGCTCAGAGATCAGACCAGTCAATCCTAAAGGAAATCAGTCCTGAATATTCATTGGAAGGACTGATGCTGAAGCTGAAGCTCCAATAGTTTGGCTACCTCATGTGAAGAGCCAACTCATTGGAAAAGACCCTGATGCTGGGAAAGATTGAGAGCAAAAGAAGAAGAGGGTGACGGAAGATGAGATGGTTGGATGGCCTCACTGATTCAATGGACATGAGTTTGTGCAAACTCCAGAAGACAGTGAAGGATAGGGAAGCCTGGTGTGCTGCTATCCATGGGGTCACAAAGAGTCGGACACCACTGAACAACAACTAAAAATAACCAGTTGTGACTGACTCGTGTTCACTTATTCTACATCAAAAATCACAAATAAAATTCACAGCACTTCCGGGACTTCCCTGGTGGTCCAGTGGTTAAGACTCCATGCCCCCAGTGCAGGGGCCAGGGTTCGATTCCTGGTCTGCAAACTAGATCCCACATGCCACAACTAACATTTCACCCAAGATCGAAGATCCCACATACTGCCACTAAGATCTGGTGCAGCCAAATAAGTAAACAAATTTTTAAAAAATTCACAGCACTTCTTACAGAGCTAAGCTCTGCCTTGTTATCATCCTTGTATTTAAGTGGAAATAATGATCTGTTTCCAGTTAAAAATTAGAGATCATTTTCCTTCCTTGGGTAAGTTTTTAAAAAAGTAACGGCACAGATTTCTATCTGCTGATTAGATTATCTCAGCAATTTGTGTTTTTCTCAGCAGTTTGTAGTTCATTGGGTTAGAGTTGGGGTTCCCAGCTGGGGGTGGTTTTGTCTCCAAAAACATACTCAGTAGATCTGGAGACACTTTTCGTTGCCCTGGGTGAGGGAGGGTGCTACCTGCATGAGAGAGGTCAGGGGTGCAGAAAGATATCTTGTGGTGCACAGTCCAGGCCCCTCAGCAGAGGGGGTTATCCAGTCCAAAATATCAGTAGCGTCAAGGTGGAGGACTCCTGTGTTGGAGGACACGATTTTTATAAAACAATGACTACAAGAGAAAATTGGAATGATGGCCTGAGTAGAAAGATTGAATAGTTTTTCAAAAGTTCATCTCTTGGTTGAGAAAGCTTAAAGGCATGTTCACTTCCAACACCGCTAGCAAAACCTATGGATGGAGGCAGCAACAGCTCTCTGACCTGTCTGAAACGGAAGTCACTCAATTTCTGCTCTGTAGACGACTCCCTCCTGCTTCTAATCCACGTCGTCTATACATGCACACTCCCCCTTCTCTCCCAACTCATTGTGTCTTCTCCTCTTCATCGTCCATACCTTTCCCTTCCCAAGTTGCATATCAGTTCTTAAATGCTGTTTTAAATCACCAAGAACGCCCACTCACGAGATATGCAACCCTAGAGTCTGCAATCTAATTTTAGACAGATGAATACTTCTTTAAATTAAAAGAATTTGATGGCAGGAGCTGATAACAGCTATGCACTTTTTTTTTTTTCCTGGCATTCACAGAGAGACATGTATTTCAAAAGGCTGCCTCTTCTTTTCAGGATACCATTAGAGGCAAAATAAAGCAATTTACCCTTTGAAGTCTTTTTATTCTAAAAAAAGGCAGTGGGGGTGGGGTGGGNGTAGTCATGCATGGATGTGAGAGGTGGACTATAAAGAAAGCTGAGCACCAAAGAATTGATGCTTTTGAACTGTGGTGTTGAAGGAGCCTCTTGAGAGTCTCTTGGACTGCAAGGAGATCAAACCAGTCAATCATAAAGGAAATCAGTCCTGAATATTCATTGGAAGGACTTATGCTAAAGCTGAAGGTCCAATTCTTTGGCCACCTAATGCGAAGAACTGACTCCTTCTAAAAGACCCTGATACTGGAAAGATTGAATGCAGGAGGAGAAGGGGATGACAGAGAATGAGATAGTTGGATGGCATCACCAACTTGATAGACGTGAGTCTGAGCAAGCTCTGGGAGTTGGTGATGGACAGGGAAGCCTGGCGTGCTGCAATCCATGGGGTTGAAAAGAGTCAGACACGACTGAGTGACTGAACTGAACTGAACTGGGATTTCCTACATTGACAGTTACGTTATCTGCAGGCAGGAATAATTTTATTTCTTCCTTTCCAATTTGTATGCCTTTTGTTTCCTTTTTTAACTGGTTAGAACTTCCAGACTATGTTGAGTTAGAGTGTTGGTCAAACATCTTTGCCTTGTTCTTGATCTAGGAGAAATATGTGCAGTATTCATCATTAAGTATCATCATTAATGATATCATTCATCAATGATATCTAACACATCATTATGTGTTAGATAATCTTTATCAAGCTGAGGAAGTTCCTCTGAACTGTTCTTTTTTCTGAGAGTTCTTATCATGAATGGATGTTGAATTATGTGAAATGCTTCTTTTGCATTGATTAATATAATCCATGTAATTTTTCTTCTTTAGCTTGTTAATATGGCATATTGATGGAGATATGTCTGTATATTAGAGATATGTATATTATATTGATTGATTTTCAAATAGTGAATCAGCCTTGAATCCTTGGGATAGATTCCACTAAGTCATAAAGCATAATTCTTTTTTCGTTTTTCTTTAAAAAAAATATCTATTTACTTGACGGTGCCAGGTCTTTAGTTACATCACACACGATCTTCAGTCTTTGTTGTGGCATGTGGGGTCTTCAGCTTGGCATGTGGGACCTAGTTCCCTGAATAGGAACAGAAAGAACCCCAGGCCCCCTGCATTGAGAGCACAGAGTCTTAAGCCACTGGACCACCAGGGAAGTCCCCTTTTTATATTTTTCTGAGTTCTTTATCTTAATATTTTGTTAAAGACTTTTGTATCTGTAACTATGAGTAATATCAGTTTGTAGTTTTTTTTTTCCTTTTTGGTACTGATTTTGCTATCAGAGTAATATTAACTTTATACAATGAATCATGACATATTCATTCCTGTTCTGTTTCCCGGAAGAGCCTGTATAGAACTGATGTTAATTTTTTAGACCCTGAAGTTTCTTTTTAAAATTATGCATTCAATTTACTTGATGGTTGTAGGGCTATTCAAATTTGGGTGGAGTTTGAAGTCCAGGCTTTCCACTCATACTCCATGGACACCCAAGAAAATAGTGGTGGAGGGTCTTGTTACTGCTGTGGGATTCCAGCTCCCTTTGTGATCTTCACCAACTCTGAGGCAGGGGAGGCCTCATTACTTCTGGTAAATCTTGAAAGTCCTGGTATCTTCCCACTCATCTTCCCTAAGGGATAGATACCTCATCCTGTGGGTGAGGAGGAAAGGCCAGGTTCCCCATGTGGTCTCCATCTGATGCCACAGGCAGGTCTCATTGCAGGTCTCTTTCTATTTGGCTTTTACTGACACTGCCTCTAAGAGGGGTGTTAGGGCAACTTGTGTCAGCCTTGCATGGGTGGAAATCC
Source organism: Neotragus moschatus (assembly GCA_006410615.1). Lineage (NCBI taxonomy): Eukaryota > Metazoa > Chordata > Mammalia > Artiodactyla > Bovidae > Neotragus > Neotragus moschatus. The sequence goes on from SJYA01003206.1 coordinate 3,985,660, forward strand.
AGGCTTTCCACTCAACTATATTGCCATGGGTGAGGAGGGGGCAGGTCACAACTTTTTCTGAATTATTTAGCTAATGAAAAGTAGTTAATATATGCAAGTTTTCTGTCTTGCAAGGTTTCACCTTTCCTTTGGGGAAAAGGAAAGGAGACTCCTTCTCCTAGTCCTTGGGCTAAAGAAAGTAGGCTTTTGTTGAGTTTCTTTTATCTGTACTCTTGGGCGTTTCTGGTTTATTTGCATCTTCAGCTCCTTGTCTGTGATATAGGAGGACAAAAGAGAACTCACCACTGTGTTGTTCCTTATGTTCTGGGTCTCCCTAACTTCTCTGCCTTCATTTCCCCACCTTCAGAGTCTTCTTATGCTTGTTTTACTTGCACTTAGCAGAAGCAATAAGGAAGAGACATCTATTTCCTATTCCTGAAAGTGGAATTCTCTGTGCTACCTTACTTTTTAAAAGGTTTAAAATTTTTTTTTATTGAAATATGATTGATTTACAATATTTTGTTAGTTTCAAGTACACATCAAAGTAATTAAGTTCTATGTATGTGTCTTCCCTGTACCTCAAACAGTAAAGAATCTGCCTGCAATGCAGGAGACCTGGGTTCAGTCCCAGGATTAGGAAGATCCTCTGGAGAAGGGAATTGCAGTCTACTTCAGTATTCTTGCCTGGAGAATCCCATGGACAGAGGATACTGGTGGGCTACAATCTGTGGGATCACAAAGAGTTGGGCATGATTGAGCGACTTACTACTATATATATATATATATATATATACACACATATATATATGTGTGTATATATATATATATTCTTCTATAGGTTCTTTTCCATTTTAAGTTATCACAGGGTATTGAGTATAATTCCTGTGCTGTGTAATAGGTCTTTTTTGGTTATATATTTTATATATAGTAATATATATATTTTTTAATCCCAAACTCCTAATTTATCTCTCCACACCATCCCTCTTTGGTAATCATAAGTTTGTTTTCTATGTCCATGAATCTATTTCTGCTTTGTAAATAAGTCTGCTTGTATCATATTTTTAGATTCCACAGATAAATGATACCATGTGATATTTGTCTTTCTCTGTCTTATTTGCTTCACTTAGTATGATAATCCATCCATGTAGCTGCCTTTCTTAAAAGTCAAAACCAGAATACCTCTTTAAAGATATTTTAAGCTTTTATTCATTTATTTATTTAACAAATATTTACTGAGCATCTACAATGTGTCAAGCAAGTCCCTGCCTGTGAGGAGTGTACATTCTGATGATGGAGACAGCCATTAAACCAGTAATTTTATAATTATTTTGATGTGGTTTGGAGGATAAAAGTCAGCTTACCTTATGTGAGTTATCACCATTGCTATCCTGAAAGGACATTCATTTAGGGCTTTGTTGAAAATAGGCTGAACAAAGGAAAGAAAACCCAATCAAATGTCTGATTCTACTAATTTAGTTAAAAAGCAATTTTAGTCTTGGTCATGTTCAAAAAGGCTATTGGGAAAGTGATTGTTTTCCACTGAGGAAACCAGAATTGAAAGAGACACATGTACCCCAATGTTCATCACAGCACTGTTTACAATAGCCTGGACATGGAAGCAACCTAGATGCCCATAGATAGATGAATGGATAAGAAATCTGTCGTACATATACACAATGGAATATTACTCAGCTGTTAAAAAGAATTCATTTGAATCACCTCACACCAGTCAGAATGGCCCTCATCAAAAAGTCTACAAACAATAAATGCTAGAGAGGGTGTGGAGGAAAGGGAACGCTCTTACACTCTTGGTGGGAATATAAACTGATACAGCCAATATGGAATATGGTATGGAGATTCCTTAAAAAACTAAGAAGAAAAGCACCATATGACCCAGTAATCCCACTCCTAGGCATATACCCTGAGGAAACCAAAATTGAAAAAGACACATGTATCCCATTGTTCATTGCAGCACTATTTACAATAGCTAGAACATGAAAGCAACCTAGATGTCCACTGACAGATGAATGGATAAAGAAGTCGTGGTACATATACACAGTGGAATATTACTCGACCCTAGAAAGGAAGGCATTTGAGTCAGTTCTGATGAGGTAGATGAACCTAGAACCTATTATGCAGAGTGAAGTGAGTCAGAAAGAGAAAGATAAATATCGTATTCTAATGCATATATACGGAATCTAGAAAAATGGTACTGAAGAATTTATTTTCAGGGCAGCAATGGAGAAACAGACATAGAGAATAGACTTACGGACATGGGGAGAGGGGAAGGGGGGTGAGATGTGTGGAAAGAGTAACATGGAAACTTACATTACCATATATAAAATAGATAGCCAACAGGAAATTGCTGTATGGCTCAGGAAACTCAAACAGGGGCTCTGTATCAGTCTAGAGGGGTGGGATGGGGCAGGAGATGGCAGAGAGGTTCAAAAGGGAGGGAATATATGTATACCTATGGCTGATTCATGCTGATGTTTGACAGACAACAACAAAATTCTGTAAAGCAATTATCCTTCAAAAAAAAGGGTAATTTTTTAAATTAAAAAAAAGATTCTTGGATTTGACAGCAAAAGCACAATTTCTTACAAAGAAAAATTGATAAATTGGACTTTATCAAAATTTAAAACTTTGTCCTGTGAAAGTCAAGCTACAGACTGGGAGAAAATATTTGCAAGTCACATATCTGACAAAGGATTAGTGTCTAGACTATATAAATGATTCTTAGGGTCCATCATAAAAAAAAAAAGAACAACTAAAACAATTTAATTAGAAAATGGGCAAAGTGTGTGAACAGACATTTTCCCAAAGAAAAGATATAGATAGTAAACAAGCACATGAAAATATATTCATCAGCACTAGCCATTTGGGAAATGGAAACTAAAACCATAGTGAGATACCACTTCACACCTCCTAGAACGGTTAAAATTTAAAAAACAGTGACAACATCAAATACTGGCACGGATGTGAAGAAACTGGATCACTCATGCATTGCTGATGGGAATGTAAAATGGTCCAGCCACTCTGGAAAACAGTTTGGCAGTTTCCTAAAAACATAAACATGCAATTACCGTATTATCCAACAATTATATTCCCTGAGCATTTATCCCAGAGATATAAAGATTTGTATTCACATAAAAGCCTATATGTGGATGTTTTATAGCTACTTATTAGAAATCAAAAACCAGAAATAGATATACCCTTCAACAGGTGAATGGTTAAATAAACTACACTACATTCTCACTATGGACTACTACACAGCAATAAAAAGAATGAAATATTGATACAGGCCAAAAACTGGATGAATTTCTAGAGAATTATGCTCAGTGAAAAAGTAACTGAAAGGTTACTTACTGTATGATTCTATTTACATAATTCTTGAGGTGGCAAAACTATGAAAGTAAAAAACAGATTCGTGGTTCCCAGGGCTTAAACAGGTGATGGGGTGCAAGGAAAGTGAGTACAGTTCTGAGGGATGCTTGTGGTGACGGAATGTTTCCTATCTTGCCTGTATCCATATCAATATCCTGGTTGTAACATTGCACTACAGTTCCCAAGATGTTATCATTGGGGGAAACTGGGTAATGGAAATATGGGATGTCTCTGTATTATTTATTACAACTGCATGTGAATCTATAGTTACCTTGAAATAACAAGCTTAATTTTAAAAGTGAGTTATAAATATTTTTAAAACCACAACAAACAAAATGAAAGTATAGAAACTGAGGGCTCCAAGGGCTTTTAGTGTTTTTCTTGTAATCCAAAATACCATATACCAGACAAAACTTATTTAGTCATTTTAATTTAAATTAATAGTTTCACTTATAAATACATTAGGATATGTGAGTATATGAAGAAAATTCACTCAGAGGCTGTTTGCTGCTGCTGCTGCTGCTGCTGCTAAGTCACTTCAGTCGTGTCCGACTCTGTGTGACCCCATAGACAGCAGCCCACCAGGCTCCCCCGTCCCTGGGATTCTCCAGGCAAGAACACTGGAGTGGGTTCCCATTAGTCCTGGTTTAACTGATTCATGACTTGTAAGACATTTATCCAGGGTTTCTAGTCCTATAGAAATGGACTAAAATAGTCCTGGATAGCTGTGAAGGCGCCGTCAGTGTGAGCTGAGGTCTAGCTCTATTTAACAAAGTGGTCTGGCAGAAAGTGAGGCTATTTCTTTTGTGAAACCTCATATTTTATGAGTGATTTACTTTGAGGAGAACCCTAGCTTCCTTCTATGGAATGTGGACACATATCCTTCTAGTTTCTAACACAAGGACTGACACATGGTAGATCTTTAGTAAATGCTGATTTGGCACTGACAGTTCTTACTTTACCTCCTATGTTTTTTATTTTCTTATCAACTGCAGAAATTTGCAGCAGGCCACTGAATGAAGAGATGAAGGACCAGGGGGACCATCAAAAAAGTATTGGTGATAAAATTCCTCAGTACCCGATTAAAAGGGTAAGCAATATCTCACATGCCCTATCCGTATTCCTTTGCCTGTTGGTGAAGCCATTTGCCAAGAAATCCGCCAAAGGTACCTCTATAGGTTTTATTTCTAAAGACCTCAAATTCTTACAGATATTTTTCTAACATACTATGCTAGATTCTGGCTTCCCAGGTGGCATTAGTGGTAAAGAATCCATCTGTCAACGCAGGAAACGTAATGAGACGCAGGATCGTCCCTGGGTCAGAAAGACCCCCTGGAGAAGGAAGTGGTCACCCACTCCAGTTTTCTTGCCTGGAAAATCCCATGGACAGAGGAGCCTGGCAGGCTACAGTCCATGGGGTTACAAAGACTCAAACACAACTGAAGTGACTTAGCGTGTACACACGCATGCTACATTCTACCACTGGCCACCCTCCTCTGATGAGATGGATGTCTTTGATGCCAAAGACTTAACCACATCACTGAATGTTCTCTATCCAACATTTCTCTTGAATTCTGTTGCCAGTATAGGAAATTGGAAGCAGCAGAATCAGAGCCACAGAACTGGAGGGGAGGCCGAAAAGGCATGTAATAACCTTCCTCGAATTTGAGGTAGAACACGGGCATCCGAGTTCTGTATTACCGTGATAGAGGCAAAATGTAAATTTCTACATTTCAACCTGCTATTTTCCCTCGTTTATGTTTTCCCCTCAACATTTGATGCCTCATCTCAGGAGAAGAAAGACTGCACTATGCTTTCATGGCTGACTTATATGAGAAATATTAGATCACAAGTCCCTGGAAGGTAAAAATTCTGCTTTTTATACATTATGTGTACCATCTAGCTCAGTGCTGTGTGTAGTCATTTAATATGCTCGATTTTTGAACTGATAATTTGAGCGTCATCCTTTCTTTCTTAACATGAGTGCTGGTTAATTTTCTTGAGGCTGAGGGCTTGTGTGGCATCTGCATCTCTCAGAAAGGAGTGGTTCCATGGAGACACACAGTTCCTCTGTGTCAGGACTGCCAGGCTGCTGTCAGACGAGCTCCTGCCTGTGCTCTGGGTATGTTTTCTTTCTCATTGTCTGCTAACCCAGGGGCCACCTATCCTCAAAACCAAGGAGTGGCCCTGAAATGCAGCAGAAAGATATCCTTTTCCTTGCGTTAGCTGCTCAGTTGTGTTTGACTCTTTGCAACTCCATGGCCTATAGCCTACCTGGCTCTTCTGTTCATGGAGTCTTTCAGGCAAAAATACTGGTGTGGGTAGCCATTTCCTTCTCTACGGGATCTTCCTGACCCAGGGATTGAACCTCGGTCTCCTGCATTGCAGGCAGATTCTTCCCACCAGGGAAGGCCATCCTTCTCCTTACAGCCCACTGTTTAACACACTGGTTCAGGCCTCAACTGACTGGTAATGTGTGTCACGACTCTGCAGCACCATGGACTATAGCCCACCATGGTCCTCTGTGGGATTTCCCAAGCAAGAATACTGGAGTGAGTTGCCATTTCCTACTCCAGGGGATCCCAATCCAACTTGCAGTGTAGTAGCTAGCAAAAAAAAATGTGGACATGAGTGTAACGACTTTTTTCTTTTTTCTTTTTTTTTGCTTGTTACTACTTAACTTGCTTAACTCGCAATGTAGTAATAAGCAAAAAAAAAGAAAAAAGTCACACTCATATTCCACATTTTACAAACGTGCTAAGGAAAGAGTTTCAGTTAGATTTCTTCTTGGACATCCAACTGAGAGCCTTTCAGGTATTTTGACCTCTACTGATACAATTGCTAATTATCTACTTTTGTTTGAGTCATTTTTTAATTCCCTCAAAGCTGTCAGATCAGGCAACTTCTTTGAGACTCTGAAACATATTATCAACCAGGTGTACAGAAAACCTGAGTTCAAAAGGAGGTCACTGTCCTCATGAAACCAAATGTGTGAATAGTTTCTGAATCAAAATCTCATACTGCTTTCCAGGTACCAGGAAGAAAAGAAAAACCCTGAAGGCGATTCATAGTAATTGGTTTTAGATTCTGAAAGGGCTGCTGTGACTATCGCTATTGGAGGACTGAACCTCTTAACTCTCTCTAATTGGGAGCATAAATTCAGAGATGTAGGCAAACACAAGTGTGAAATGATAATTGTGCTGATGATTGCCACAAGGCCAGCCTTGTTATGCACATAGCCAAAAATGCCAGAGAACAAATCTTCTAGCCCAAGGAAAACATTGCAATTAGAAGCAGCTCATTGGTTGGGAAATATATTATCCTGTCACAAAACCCAAGTTCTGTCCTCATCCCTGAACCCTGGTGGGTCACCCAGCCACTTTGCCTGTCTCCTCCCTGGAAGCTGGTCAAGGGAAAGAACACGGTAAGCATCAGTATTTTGCCTCATAAGCCACAAGTCAGTGGACTTCCTTTTCTACTTGAAAAGCTTCCTGTTCCATCTTTTAGTCTCTAAAGCTTTTTTGCTAAAGAGAGAAGTATAATCATCCATGTCCTCCAGTGGGGGCAGTTTCAAGGACCCACTGTGGACAACCAACTCACTGGATGCTCAAGCCCCATAGTCCACCTCCGTGGTTCCACAATCAAGGATCCAAGCAACCATGCATCGCATAGTACTGTACTTACCACTAGGGGGGTGAGGGGAATCTGCCTATAGGTGAACAAGTACAGTTCAGTCCTGTGTTGTTCAAAGATAAACTGTATGTATATGGAAAAGAGCTCCATCTGGGACCATAGTTCAGAGTTTACAGTCATGAATGATTGCAAGATGTTCATCTTCCAAGCTCCTGGATGATGGTGAGCTGGTATAAGGGGAAGGTGAGATCAGTGAGTTGGTGCCTGGACAGAAAATCTCATAGAAGTGAGACTACCCTTTGTGAAGGCTCTGTGACCACTGAGTTGCCTGGAACCTGGGATGGTGGTTGGTTTTACAGTTAGAGTCTTTGATGTGATAAATAACTGTTTCTTTGAAACAACTATAGTCCATTCCATTTTTAAAGAGGAATACCTAGAAGGCATGGCAAGTCCATACCCATCCCTTCTCACCAGAGGTAACATTAAGCTGAATGTTCCTGCAACCCCTCTGGGTATTACTCCTTTGACTTCTGCACAGGGCTAAACAAGTGAGAACAAAATTTACAAAGAGAGTTGGGGCACACACAAATCTTCTTCTCCATGATATGTCAGAAAGGAGAGAAATCAAGTCGAATTATGCAGAAGTAGTCTAATTTTTTATTTCTGTAGATTTGTTTTTTAATTGAACTACAATTTACTAATGAACTGGTGTAAAAGTCACAAGTGTATAAGTGCATTTTAACAAACGCACACACAGATATAACAATCCCTGAGTTACTTGCTATTTTTAAGTCCTCAGATTTCTAAAAACATTAACCAGCTAATCTTATTTCTCCCTTGTTTTCAAGTAAACTTGTAATTTCTTTTCTTGTAAAGGCCAGATCTTGGGGAAGTTGATAAGCAGAGAAGGTTAAGAACTTTCTTCTTCCTAGGCCAAAGTGTTGGATGAGTTTGAGCTAAGAATCCATTCTTCTAAAAGAAATAAGATCTCTGGGTGAATTTTCTTTAATTTTTGTTATTATGGAAATCTTGAAGCAACTCACTGAAAAAATACTCTAATTTGTAATTGAGTTTCCAATAGTCTTATTGGACTCATTTTCCTCCCACCATCCTTTTAAGGAAATAAAACAAACAAACAAAAATTAAAAAAAAAAAAAAAAAAAGTTTGAAGGACTTCGAATGCTACAGATTTCACAAATAAATATTTTTAATTTGTCATTTTTATTCAAGATGGTGCTGAATTTTAGACAGTGCTTTCAAAATCCTAAAACATCAGACTTCCTTGAAGAATCTACTGAAAATGTAGCCCTCACCTCAGGCCAGTTCAACCAGAATCTCTGAGAATCTGCATTACAAAAATCGTTCTGAAGACAGGAGTCCTAGAACACACTTTGAGAAAGCCAAATTTAAGGGAACTCAGGCAACACGTATAATGTCTACCCACTATGCCTATAACGATGCAGAATTGTTCATTTTTTTCCTCTTAAATTATATCAGCATCCCTCTGGTGGGCAAATTCTGAGCTGGGTCAATTGTATAGTTCACAGATAAGTTTGTACTCCCCAAAGAGTATCATGGTTATCTGGTTAACTGTGCAGCCAGATATACTAGGTTTAAGTCCAGAATTTTGATACTTACTAGCTGTGTCACCTTGCCCTCTTTATTACTTAGGCTTTTCATGTGTTATAATGGGAGTGACATTTTTGGAATTTACTGGTAACTTTTCTAAAGGGCATCAGGATTAGGGGTGATTGTGCCTAACTTGTGCTTTTGTTGTGAAGATTAGACATATTAACACAGTTCATCCTCACAATTTGAGAGTTTTCCAACTTGCTAAATTCATCTAACCCCCAAAATCAATACTCAGGGCATTTTTGTGGTCATTCTGGCACAGGTGATGAAGACTTTTAGTCTCCCCATGTCACATTCCCAGGTGGTGTGGAGCAAGACAATGCTCTGACTTCTTGTTTCACCTTCAGATTGTTAATCAAGTGTCCTGTTTGAAGTTTACTTAGGGTTTTTTTTTTTGTTTTTTTTGTTTTGCGTTTTTGTGCTTTTTAAATTAATAATTCTGTTGTACATAGTGGCCCCTAAGCAAAGTGCTGAGAAGTGCTGACTGGTGTTTGTAGTTGCAGGAAGTTGTGGAAGAATCTTTCAGAGAAAATACATGTGTTAGATAAGCTTTGTCCAGGCACGTGTGAGCATGCTGTTGGCTGTGAGCTCAATGTTAATGAGTCCACAATATCTATTAAACAAGGTGTCTTTAAACAGAAACTCAGATAAAACAAGCTAGGTACTGATCAGTTGATGAAAATGTTGCGGTTAGAGACTTGAAGGAACATAACCCTGACTTTCCTCTGGGAACATGGGTACTGCTGCTGCTGCTGCTAAATCATTTCAGTCGTGTCCAACTCTGTGTGACCCCATAGACGGCAGCCCACCAGGCTTCCCTGTCCCTGGGATTCTCCAGGCAAAAACACTGGAGTGGGTTGCCATTTCCTTCTCCAATGCATGAAAGTGAAAAGTGAAAGTGAAGTCGCTCAGTTGTGTCCAACCCTCAGCGACCCCATGGACTGCAGCCTTCCAGGCTCCTCCATCCATGGGAGTCTCCAGGCAAGAGTACCGGAGTGGGTTGCCATTATTTGCTAATTCAGTGTCCGCTGTGACTTTAAACACACAATTACTGCAAAAATGAGAATTGATTGCAAACGTAAAGGCTTGAAGCACACTTGGCACATACAAAAATAAGGCAACATGGCAGAGACCCTTCAGAAATGCAGCCTGCAAGGTATACATTCACGTATAGAGAGACACAACTTAGCAACTAAACAACAACGTAGAGAGACACAATTAAAAGGAATACAGACTGTAGGAGCAACGAAGGCTGTGGAAGAGCCTTTGATCAAAAATGACCTGGTATAACATTTTCTCCAGCAAAATTTCCAACGAAGCCAGTGCCTCAGGCTTTCACTGGAGCTTCGGTGGGAACTGGGGCCATTTCCTGCCTAAAGAGAACTGTTGGTGGGAATGCAAACTAGTACAGCCACTATGGAGAACAGTGTAGAGATTCCTTAAAACTGGAAATAGAACTGCCTCATGACTCAGCAATCCCACTGCTGGGCATACACACCAAGGAAACCAGAATTTTAAGAGACACATGTACCCCCATGTTCATCGCAGCACTGTTTATAATAGCCAGGACATGGAAGCAACCTAGATGTCCATCAGCAGATGAGTGGATAAGAAAGCTGTGGTACATATACACAATGGAGTATTACTCAGCCATTAAAAAGAATACATTTGAATCAGTTCTAATGAGGTGGATGAAACTAGAGTCTATTATACAGAGTGAAGTAAGCCAGAAAGAAAAACACCAATACAGTATATTAACACATATATATGGAATTTAGAAAGACGGTAACGGTAACCCTGTATGCAAGACAGCAAAAGAGACACAGATATATAGAACAGTCTTTTGGACTCTGTGGGAGAGGGAGAGGGTGGGATGATTTGGGAGAATGGCATTGAAACAAGTATAATATCATATAAGAAACGAATTGCCAGTCCAGGTTCGATGCAGGATACAGGATGCTTGGGGCTTGTGCACTGGGATGATCCAGAGAGGGTATAGGGAGGGAGGAGGGAGGGGGCTTCTGGATGGGGAACATGTGTACACCCATGGCGGATTCATGTTGATGTATGGGAAAACCAATACAATATTGTAAAGTAATTAGCTTTCAATTAAAATAAATAAATAAAAGAAATGAGCATTAAAAAAAAGAGAACTGAATGAAGCAGAGGAAGATCAGTGAGGAAGTAGAAAAAAAGCCATTTTATTATTGTCCTACATAATTCTGTGAACAAGAGCAATCTTTATCTGAAAATCCACTGAAATACTCAGCCTATCTCTGGGGCTTATTTGAGAGATAACATTTTATACTATACATTCATCCATTTACAGACATCTTGTATAGCACTTCCCATTTAAAATGTATTTTATGTTATAGTGAGAGCATCTGAATCGCAANATGAGCAAATGATGCTCCCCACCCCCTCTTTCCTCTTTGAAGATGAGGAAATGAGCACAGGGAGGGGAAGTGTGTGACCCAGTTCTCCAGGGCCACAAGCCTGGCCTGGGAGTGACACTGACTTTTCCACTCATCGGAGAACTCAGCAGCTCTTGAGGGCTGAAAATTGAAAACCCTGTTTTCTGAAAACTCTTAAGAGTTGGACTATACAACTTCAGTTTCTACTGTAGATCTATGAGTCACNGCACAGGGAGGGGAAGTGTGTGACCCAGTTCTCCAGGGCCACAAGCCTGGCCTGGGAGTGACACTGACTTTTCCACTCATCGGAGAACTCAGCAGCTCTTGAGGGCTGAAAATTGAAAACCCTGTTTTCTGAAAACTCTTAAGAGTTGGACTATACAACTTCAGTTTCTACTGTAGATCTATGAGTCACAGTCAGGATGCCAAAACTGGAAGCCAGTCATGCATCAGAAATGTCAATCCCATCTCTTATCTTCAGCAAGTGAATCCTCCTCCCTCCATAGGGAGTGCACCTGGCATGTTGCTCCCTGTTATCCCTGGGAGCTCCTCTGGGGAAAAGTTAATACCAAACCTCTCGAGGAAAGGCACAGATGTATATAAACAGTGATTTTTTTTTAAGCATATGTGAATCAAGGGTGCTGCCAAAGAATGGGACCCTTAAGAGGGTTTTATCCACAGAAATTATGTCAAAGAAAGAATGACAGAGGTCAGAAAGTGACAAAGCACCTGCAGAAAGCTGCCCCCACCCCTTGGTCAGAGGCAATAACAAATGCGGAGACATCCCTGGTCCAACCATATCCCTTAGGCCGATTCGTATTCATTAAAAGTCATATATATCAACATGACCAGCAAAAGTAATAAGCAGCCCCTTTCAGAGGCATTAGGCTTCCCTTGTAGCTCAGTTGGTGAAGAATCTGCCTGCAGTCACAAGTCCGCCTGTAATGCAGGAAACCCATGTCTCAGAAGCATTGAGACCCAGACTGAACCAGGGTTCAATGGTTGGACCGGGGATGTCTCCGCATTTGTTACTGCCTCTGGCCAAGGGGCGGGGGCAGCTTTCTGCAGGTGCTTTGTCACTTTCTGACCTCTGTCATTCTTTCTTTGACATAATCTCTGGGGATAAAATCTTCGTAAGGGTCCCATTCTTAGGCAGCATCCTTGATCCACATATGCTTGAAAAAAAAATCACTGTTAATACACACCTGTAGCTTTCCTTGAGAGATTTAGTATTAATTTTTCCCCAAGGGAGCTCCCAGGGATAACAGGGAGCAACATGCCGGGTATACTCCCTGTGGAGGGAGGAGGAGACCTGGGTATCAAGAGGCATTGAGACATTTTTTTGAAATTATTTCTTTTACACTATAATTTGAAGTGGAATTCTTCTTGCTTTTCTTCTGGCTGACACTGTGGCTGCTGTAACAAATTACCCCCAAGTTGGGTGGCTTAAAACATAGAAATTTACTCTCTCCAAGTTCTGGAGGCCAAAAGTCCCAAATCAGTATCACTGGGCTGAGATCAAGGCACCTGGGGGGCTAAGGTCCCTCAGGAGGCTCTGGGGAGGATGGGCTCCTTGCCTCTCCAGTTCCTGGGCTCACTGGCACTCCTTGGCTTATGGCTACAGCTCTCCTCTCTGCCTCTGTGATCATACTGCCTCCTAATCCTCTATGTGTCAAATCTCCCTCTGCCTCCCTTGTAAATGAATGCTTATGATTGCATTGAGCCCACCCAGGTAATCCAAGATAGTATCATCTCAGGATTCTTAGTTTAACCATGTCTTTTGGCATGTAAGGTAATATTCTCAGGTTGTGGGGCTCGGGACTTGATATCTTTGGGGGGCATTTTTCAGCTCTGATAGCTTCCATAGGCCAAGAACAAACCAGTAGGTGTCAGGTCAATGTAGGACTCAGAAAGCATCCAAAAAGGGCAAATACCATCACCCACCTAGATATCCAGAGATGGATTCTGTAGAGGCCAGAGAGATGCTGTAGAATCCAGAAAGGTAGACGCTGTAGACACTGCTCACTTCCTCCCACCCTAGCGGAGGAGAGAGGACCTTCCCCTGTTCAAGGCCTGAAGGTGCTGCCAGAATAGAATGGAGCATGGTGACAGAGTTTTTAATGTGACTGCGTCTCCCTGGAGTGTGTGCAGAACACAAACACTGGCCCCTTATACCTGCCTGGGAAATCTTAGGGCAGAAGTTGTGACCACAGGCTTGGGCAGGAAGAACTGAGGGAAAGGGAAGTAGGTCTGGGCTGAGTGGGGAAGTACTGTTCACAGGCCATGGAAGATCCCCTTCCCAGCATAGGGCTTCCTGGAGGAGCGTGGCCATTCAATAGAAGGATTGCCATGCAGAGATCCCAGGACCGAAGGAGGAGTCATCACAAGGACCATCCAGAGGAACAGCTCTGTCCTCACCATCTTGTCCACAGTCAGCAAGGGCCTCAGTGAGAGAGAAACAGTTATATAAGATCATGTCTGATCCACTGTCTGACAACACCCGGGCCAGTCGAGAAAGACCTCTGGTCTCTCCCCACACCTCCCTTGTGTCAACTCCAGCTTCAGAGAAGCCAGGAGCAGTGTCAGGAAGAAGAAATAGGAGGAAAAATCCCAATGTCAGATCTTGAACCCAAACCAGACACAAAGAAGGAGAAAAGCTTTAAATTTGGATGAAGTTTTGAGTTTTGATGTGTACATTCAATTGTTGAAATGCTTAATTTCTGAAATGAGACTTATCTTGAGATCTAGAGGACCCAGAGACATTTTACTACTAGCAGTGACAAGATCAGTGGACCTGCCTGAGTTTTTCCCCAAGCAATAGGGATGAACTTGCCTTCAGAATTACCGAAGGGATTCAAACACACCAGAAAAAGATAAAATAATGCAGCTTTCTTTTTGCACCTTATGAAGCCTAGCCCACTCATCATAATATTTAGATTTCTTTTTATTAATACCATTTAGTCCACTTTTATTTTTTAGGCCAGACAGTTGGATTTTGCCAGTGACCCTGAGCTTCAGGAGAAGGCCAGCATAGTCAAGTGCATTAGCTGGGGCTGCCCTGGTCTTCCTGTTTTCATAGATCAACCAGCACACATTGCCTTCACAATGTATGTCTTCAGCCATGGATCACAAGGATTGCTGGGTCAGTGGGGAATCCCCCCGTTTCCACAATTAGCTGAGCCATTGACCTCACCACTTAGAGTGCTACAGTTCATTTGGCTTCCAAATGTCATACAGAGGGCCAATTTCAGTTTCAGTACAGTATCTTTCTTCAGCCTGGGAACAAATTCACTGTTTGACTCATTCTTCCGGTGCCTGGGAAGCCCCATGCCTTTTTAGCATCCTTTGTAGCTCTTCCAAATGTGGTCATCTCTGCATTTATCTGCTCCTAAATAACAAGCAGCCTGAGCAGTTGGAACAGATAAAGAAAGGCAAGAATGGAATAAACAAAGGCAAGCATGGAATAAAAGAGTTCTACAACCTGCTTCCCTCTCCTATTTCTCTTCTTTGTAAACTCAGGCAGTGAACCTGAAATTTGAACCAAGGTGATAAACGGAATCATGTTTTCCCAGGATCACTGGTGGGACCTGAGAGCATCATCCTTCCTAATGGCAGATGGTCTCCTCAATATAGGCCAGGAAACAATATGAAAATGCGGAAATGGCACTGGATAGAAGTNAGGCAGTGAACCTGAAATTTGAACCAAGGTGATAAACGGAATCATGTTTTCCCAGGATCACTGGTGGGACCTGAGAGCATCATCCTTCCTAATGGCAGATGGTCTCCTCAATATAGGCCAGGAAACAATATGAAAATGCGGAAATGGCACTGGATAGAAGTCAGAAGGCCTGCAGTGTGGTCCTGGCACAGTCCCTTACTGTTTCCATGTCATCCTTTATCTGTGCTATGGACATATGACAGCCTCGTGACCTGTCTGATTAGATTGAGACAAACAAAAATTGTGAAACTGCTAAGACATTACTCGGGAGCATGAAGATAGCTGATTGTCTATCATTCAGTGGAGCTGGTGATTAAGGGCTCTGGCCCCTCCATAAATATGATGGTTGAACACTCTCATCTAACTCTACTCCTGTCTGTATCCTCAGCAAAACGAGAATTTGGCATAAGGTTACTAGCACAAGAGATGAGGCAGAAACTAATATAACAAATACATGCACAGACATCTGTGGGTGTGTGCACATGCTCGGTGTCTATTAAAAACAGAAGGACAGATGATAACTGGGTCAGGTTTTCTGGGCAGAATCACCCGAAGTCAGCACTGGGGAATCTGAGAAACAACTCAGTTTGCATCCAGAACCTTCAAAATCCTCAGGGATTGGTAGCACAGGTTCCTTTAGAAGTGAGGCTATCCAAGAGACAGAAAAGAAGGCAGTTGGTTAAAAGTCTATTTCCAAGGCAGTAATGTGTACAGACCCCTCCCCAGCCAGGCACAGATGGATGGATGTCTCTTCTGGCCTCAGTCCTTCCCGGTAGACTAGAGTCCTAGTCTCTGAAGAGGGTCTACAGACACCAGACGAGCTGTGTACTCAGGCCAGAGTACCTGGTTGAAAATAGAAAGACTAACAAAAATATCCCAGCCTCCCTCTCCGACTCTACTCCTTAATGCTGGCATCCAGGGTAACACTCTTGATGCAAGAGACTGGAAGTTTCTTCTCTGGGAGATATGATCAGCCTGAGATTCAAATGCCTAATGATGTACCATAGATGCCCTTATGCATATGGTTCCCAGTCTGATTTTTAGCTCCCCTCTAACACCTGGATACAAACAGCCAAGGATCGTAGGTCATCTGAGACAAGTCTCAGATATGAAAGGCAAGCTTCAGAAGAGTCAAACAGAAAAAAGTGACATGAAGTAAACAGAAACTATGCAAGGACTTGAAAACCACTCCCTACCCTTGTCAAAAACAAATAGAAACTGTCATTGTTACTCTCAGAGAGGTAGCAACAGAGATTACAACTTAGAACAAGAATAGGATTGTTTCAGAAATGAAAGGATAACAATGTAGTAAGCGTACTACCTAGTATTCATGTAATCCAAATGATGTAATCTGCTCTTGTATCATCAAAGGATGAGGCAACTACACGTGAAGTGAGAAGTGATGTGCAGTAAAGTCTCTGCCTTCATCTTCCATGTGGGAAGGTAAAAGTTAATGCTTAACACTGAAAAAAGCATAAGATCACATAGTGGTGGTGGTGTTTAGTGGCTCAGTTGTGTCCGAGTCTTTTGCGACTCCATGGACTGTGTAGCCCACCAGGCTCCTCTGTTTATGGAATTCTCCAGGCAAGAACACTGGAGTGTATTACCATTTCCTTCTCCAGGGGATCTTCTCGACCCAGGGACTGAACCTGGATCTCCTGCACCGCAGGCAGGTTTTTACCCCTGAGCCACTCGTGAACAATAATAATGAGAGACCCCTGCATAAATATGAAAAGAAAAAGTAAACGAACTGAAAGTGACAGCATTGAGAATGAGGAAGCAGGACAGCTGGGTGTGGTGCTAGGGGACTGATAGGCTGATACTTTTAGTAATGAGCTTTGAGAACTATTGTATTCAAAACTATGCATATTGAATGTTTATAAAAATAAAAACCAAATTATAAAAAATCTTAGGCTCTGGCATCAGATTGCCTGGATTAGTAACTGGTTCTTATCACTGGCTCCCTCTAAGACACTGGGTAATCTACTTAAGCTCTTTGTACCTCAATTTATTTCCTCAGATATTTAGAGGAGATTGCAGTGGTGGTACCTGGTAGAACTATTGTTAGGATGAAATGAGGTAATGTGTGTGAAGCCATGTAGCATGTAATCTGGCATGTGGTATGTGTTCAATAAATGTTACCTACTATTTCTTCCATTATTGTTGCTTTCTCAGCCCTAGATATCTGATTTAAGTTTTGTCTAGGGCGCAGCCAAGGTATATAGAATGGTTCTGTGGGGAGGTGTTTCAACAAATGGCATCTTCAGAGCANGGACTGAACCTGGATCTCCTGCACCGCAGGCAGGTTTTTACCCCTGAGCCACTCGTGAACAATAATAATGAGAGACCCCTGCATAAATATGAAAAGAAAAAGTAAACGAACTGAAAGTGACAGCATTGAGAATGAGGAAGCAGGACAGCTGGGTGTGGTGCTAGGGGACTGATAGGCTGATACTTTTAGTAATGAGCTTTGAGAACTATTGTATTCAAAACTATGCATATTGAATGTTTATAAAAATAAAAACCAAATTATAAAAAATCTTAGGCTCTGGCATCAGATTGCCTGGATTAGTAACTGGTTCTTATCACTGGCTCCCTCTAAGACACTGGGTAATCTACTTAAGCTCTTTGTACCTCAATTTATTTCCTCAGATATTTAGAGGAGATTGCAGTGGTGGTACCTGGTAGAACTATTGTTAGGATGAAATGAGGTAATGTGTGTGAAGCCATGTAGCATGTAATCTGGCATGTGGTATGTGTTCAATAAATGTTACCTACTATTTCTTCCATTATTGTTGCTTTCTCAGCCCTAGATATCTGATTTAAGTTTTGTCTAGGGCGCAGCCAAGGTATATAGAATGGTTCTGTGGGGAGGTGTTTCAACAAATGGCATCTTCAGAGCACTTAGTTTGAACCAACGTCAGAAACTTGCAGAAAGCTTCATTTATCTCATCTTTAGCACCATACAAGTCTCCTCCAAATCTCAAAGTTTAAAAATTTCCAACACAACTCAAGCTAGCTTAAACAACAAAAAAAGGAAAAGTGTAGGCTCACGTGGCTGGGAAGAGTTTGGGGACAGAATGAAGGCAAGAGCAGAGGGAACCAGCGCTTTGGAGCCCAGCCCTGGAATTCATGGTACTCACTGTGTTCCAGGGTCCATTGGACATACAGGATACAGCAATGAAAGCAACAATAAAAGCCAGAGAGATAAATATATAGTGCGCAAAAATTGAAAGATAGTCCCGTCAGAGAGTGGAGAATCAATCAGGAGCAGAGGAGGCTGATGAGCTCTAAGGAGGAGAGGACAGACGCTGCAGAAAAAACCACTGGCTTTCCTCGGAGTGAGGTGAGACTCCTTTGAAGGGACTGAGCAGAGGAGTGACAGGCTGTAATTAATGTTTCAAAACTCCGTGCAAGCAGACAACCAAATGACCTCCTTGCTGTATGGAAAATGGACTGCATCAAGGCCAGGCAGGAGCAGGAAGGGAAGGAAAAGGTCACTGTCATTTTTCAGGGGAGACACACTGAGGGTTGAACCTAAAGCCATCATGATGGAGATAAGACCTTGTCACGTTATCAGGATCAGGTTCTAGTTCAAAGGTGGGAATGAGGGCTCTCCTGGTGACTCAGTGGTAAAGAATCCACCTGTAAATGCAGGAGATATGGGTTCCATCCACGATCTGGGAAGATCCCACATGCCGTGGAGTAACCAAGCCTGTGCACCACAACTCCTGAGCCCGTGCTCTAGAGCCTGGGAACTGCAACTGTTGAGCCCATGTGCTGCAGAAACTACCTAAGCACAGGCTTGAGAGCTGATGCTCCACAGCAAGAGAAGCTACTGCAATGAGAAACACCACAACTAGAGAGTAGCCCCATTTGCTGCAACTAGAGAAAAGCAACAAAGACCTAGCACACCCAACAAAAAATAAATAAATTAAACTATATATATCCAGTATATATATAAAGGTAAGGATGAAAGGACATGCTGATGGATCCCACCTGGGCTGCAAGATTCTAGAGGGTCATGGTCGATGTCTTGCTACCAGGGCTCTTTCCCTCCCCAGCCATCCTCACATGTCCATCCATCCATCTTCCATCTCTGCCTGTCTCTTGGCCTCACTCTAATTCTCCACGTGGCAGGTGATAACATGATGTCCAAGAGCCTCAAATCTACACCCTCCCATTTAGGGGCCATGGGAGCTACTTCATATTTACATATCAGACCTCAGCAAAGCCCTGTCTGAGTCACGGACCCAACTTTTACACCAATCACTGTTGTCAGGAAGGCGGCATATAATGATTGTCCAGGCCTAGGATACACACGTACCCTATCACCAGGGCAGCAGGGAGAATTACTAGAATTGAGGAGTTAGAAAAACTTTCCAGACAAACAAAAGCCAACTGTTACCACAGTCTAACCTCCTCCGCCCTGGACTGCAGACTAAAACCCAAATTATACTTCCTTTGAGTTTCATCCAATTCCTATGGACCCTGAAGACTCTGCCTCCCCTAAACTCAGAAGCTTCCAATCTGGGACACCTATCACAAAATAAATATTTTTCTTTCAATATCAAGTGGTAAGAACTCAAATTAAAAGTTGCAATAATTTTAAATCTGGTCTCAGTATCTGATTTAGTTTGTCATTCAAAACCAGGTGAATAGGGGAGGGGAAGAGAGAAAGTTCATCTTGAATTCCAGAAAGATATTTGATTCTACCCACACACACCCAGTTTAATTATGGAGAGAGATTTTCTTTCAAATGGTTTTGCAAAAAGCTGCCTGGATAACTGTTTCCATTTGGTTCTCTGAGCACCCTGAGATGTTTTAGAACCAACTCAGCCTGCATTTTTTTCTCCCCCAGGCCTTTCTGCACCCTTGCTTGCCTAAGGATTCTTGGCCCCAAACCGGCTCCACCGCTAGCATTTGTGTGCTTTGGAAAAACTCTGCTGAAGAACTGAGGAAACAGTTCATTGCAGCATCTTGACAAGTGAGTTTTACAGATGGCAGGGGGCCCTGCGTGCTGTCCACGTTAACGTCCAGGGACCTCCGAGCAGTCAGGGAACCTACTACGGCTACCGGGCTCATTCATCCTTCTTGGGAACACCTGCTCCCAGAGTCGCTAAGAAAGAACTGATCTATGTCAAAGATTTTGCTTACCCCAAACAACCTTGGGCTGTTTACAGTAAATACTGCACACTAGTCAGGTTTCCTTGATCTCTTTTTTCCCAGACACCCCTCCAGCTCCTCTTTGCCTGCTTTCATTCTTGTGCGTCTGCCACCTGGAAGCCGCGAATGCAGCCACTCTTGCTCTTCTGCATACCAGAGGCAACCACAATATTTACCGTGGCTGTGACAGCCTTCCTGCTGTCCGCACAGCTCCCACTGCAGTGAGATCCAGAGAGAGCCAAGTGTGGAACAAGGGCACTTTCCCAGAGAAGTGTTGAGCTCTGACCGAAACTCCTTGTGTGATTCTGTGTGGAAGCTCCCACCTTGGCCACCTGGGACAGAGTATTGTTATTATTTAGTTGCTAAGTCATGTCTGACTCTGCAATCCCATGGACTGTAGCCCGCCATTCTCCAGGCAAGAATACTGGAGTGGGTTGCCATTTCCTTCTCCAGGGGACATTCCCAACCCAGGGATCAAATTCATGTCTCCTGCATAGCAAGCAGATTCTTTACCATCGGAGCCAACAGGGACACAGCAACCAGGGAACATATAGACGTGTCCCCAAAATGGAATGGCCTCCCCTCTAGGTATTCAAGAGAGAGACTGTTTTTTTGGAAGAGAGTTACAGAATAGATGAAAACATCTGGTTGACTCTGATGAATTGTCTTAAAAATAGATTTCGTGTCCCCCAGGGGAAATGAAGATAATATGTTAGAGGACAGGAAGAAAATAATATAACTTTTATATATTTATTTATAAATATAATGTCTGTGTAGGTTTCAAAATAAATCTATTACTACAAAAGGCTAATATGTCATTTAAAAATGAATGAATATACTTAAATTGAAGCTACATGCTCAAAGTATGTAGTATGCTCAAGCAAGAGAGTTTGGAAATGATTAAATGAGGAGACACTTAGGCTCTTTCCTCACACTGAAATTCTGCGGTTCTGTGGTCTTATGTCCTAGGACAAACTCGGCCTCAGTAGACCCTGTAAAGGAGATGAAGGCAGACAACTGTTTGTTGGGGCAGCCAGATTCCGGTGGCCTTTCTGCTGCCTGACACTCAGGGCTCATCCCCAGTCTGGAAGGAGGGAGAGCCAAACCAGCTCTTGGGGAAAAGGTGAAGAAGATTTCAGGCCCAGGGGACAATGGCCTTGCTGCTGCTCTGTGGTCCCATCTGGGGGATCCCACTCTTGTGTGGGTTCAGCTCCACCAGACTTGGAGACTAGGCTTCTGGTCTTCAGAGAATGTGTCACCAACTGGCACCATCTTCTAGTTCTATTTAGGAGGTCTTCCATTCGATGCAGACTGTGTCATCTCAGCTTTAAACTGGAAAAGCTGTCTCTTGATCACCTGCTCCAATTCTGACCACTCTGTCATTGTTCATTTGGAGTTTAATATATGATTTTTAAAAATCTCTCTCTTTTCTTTACTTCTTTCCCATTTGATTTTCCTTATGTACTCTTTAGTTTTCCTTCTTTCCACTATTCAATTTCACCTTTATCTTCTCTTGTAAGGATCTGTGGCCAGTAGCAAAGTTAATATTTATTTTGTGTGCTTTCAGTGAGAAACCGATGAGACAAACNCTTTCCCATTTGATTTTCCTTATGTACTCTTTAGTTTTCCTTCTTTCCACTATTCAATTTCACCTTTATCTTCTCTTGTAAGGATCTGTGGCCAGTAGCAAAGTTAATATTTATTTTGTGTGCTTTCAGTGAGAAACCGATGAGACAAACTGGTTGAGTGGAGACCACAACACTTGTTAATTGCCTACTCTGTTCATGAAGAAGCAGCCCCTTCTCCCTACACGCATCCAGCTAAATGACCGCATCCCGCTTGCTGGGCTCTATTGTTAGATTGTTTCTTAAGTTCATTCTCTGTCTTTTAATTACAGTTTATGCATGACTATTCCTGGACTTTGAGGATTCAGACCTTGCACCAAGAATGCTATCATTTTCTTGTTCCTGGAAATTCACTGGAAATTTTCCAGCCGCCAAAAAGTTGAATGTAACTGAAACACAACTTTCTATGAATACAATTTTCTTCTCCAACCAAAATATCATTTTAAAAAAATCAACAAATTGCAAAAAAGAATTCAATTTACTAATTTTGATGACTAACTTCGTCATCTGATCCCTCATTCACAGCCAGGAAAAATTACACTTTTTTTTTTCATCTTTTGTATCTGAATTCTGCCTGGCTTTCTCTCTTTGTGTGTCTCTCTGTCACACACAAACACACACATATGCAACCTGGATCATGGAGGTTTCATTCCCAGACCAGGAAAAACCTTTTTGTACCTGCAAGCATTCCTCTTTCAGCCTTATAATCAGGTTAGCTCTTCGCACCTACAGTTCTCTATTAGCAGCTGCCCAGAACCCGACAGNGGGAGGTAGAGGAGAGAGCACTTGCAATGACTCGCATGAGTCCACAGTCTATTACCTTTGTCCTATTTCCATTTC
The DNA here is from genome assembly GCA_006410615.1 of Neotragus moschatus. NCBI lineage: Eukaryota > Metazoa > Chordata > Mammalia > Artiodactyla > Bovidae > Neotragus > Neotragus moschatus. The sequence goes on from SJYA01003206.1 coordinate 4,008,054, forward strand.
CTCAAAGCCTGTTCTTTTGAAATTCACAAGGAGACTTTTTCCTCTTTCCTTTCACATCATTTCCCTATGACAGTGATCACCTACCACCATCTAGTTCCTGAATGGAGAACAGGGGTAGGGTTTAGGGGGATTGGCGTGGGTGTCATTAAGTATGTGAGCAAACACTAAGGTAGCATTCACAATCAGTCAGGTACTGCTCTAAAGTCTTTACATACATTAACTCATCAAATCACTACCACTCGATGAAGCAGATACTATTATTTCCAGTTTACAGATGAGGAAATGGATGTTACGTAGTGACAAGTTGGGTTTCCTAGGTGGCTCAGACGGTAAAGAATCTGCCTGCAAAGCAGGGGACTAGGGTTTGATCCCTGGGTTTGAAGAATCCCCAGGAGGAAATGGCAACCAACTCCAGTGTTCTTGCCTGGGAAATTTCATGGACAGAGGAGCCTGGTGAGCTACAATTCATGGGTCACAAAGAGTCAAACATGACGGAGCAACTAACACTTTCACTTTCAGTGACAACTTGGAGGAGCTGGGACTTGAAGAGTCTGGCTTCCGAGTCTGTGCCCTTAATCACTAAAATGATAGCTTCTCACTAATCAACATCCTGCCACAGACATTATTCTTATTGTAGATTTGAACTCCTTGAAGATGTATAGGAAAAGAAAAGTTTAAAAAATATTATAATGAAAACATCTGCTTCTACTCAAAGTGCTTATGCTGAGATCTAGCAAATTTTTATTTTGATGAGAAATTTTTTCATCATCCATGTGAATGTTAAAAAAAAAAAAAAAAAAAAGATAAAAGCCTAGAAGTCCTTAAAAAATAGAATCTCCTACCACTACTGCCATCAACCAACACTTTTAGCTCCCGTTTTATCAGGCCCCTCAGCAGCAGAGGAAGAGTTAGAAGACATGACCTCCAAAAAGGTGCTGCCAACTCCATATGTGTTCCTCTGTGTGCCCTGAATGCTTCTACCTAATTCTAAGCACTAACATCCCCTTTGATGCAAAGATGCCCAAGAAAAAAACATTTGTGTAGAACAATCATTCCTAACATTTTGAGGAGTCACAGATCTTTTTGCAATCTATGAAGTTACCTCCCCAGGAAAAACAACTGCTTATATCCAAAAGCACATATAATTTGGCATAAAATTTTAGGCAAATTACCGAGCCCTATACTGTGTATGAATTATTCCTAGAAGGGAAGTTGTTTTATTCATTTCTGCAACCTTCAACACCTAACAGAGAATGAACTCACCAAGCTACACGCATCCTGTCTCCACGCTGGCCCGAACATGCACACTGACTCTCCGTGGTAACATGAGAGACAGAAAATCTTCCCCTCCCCTTTATCCAGCCCAGCTTTTCTGCAAACGCCTGGTGCCAACAAAGGCATTTGTTCTTTGTGCATTGATGCCTGTGTTTTTGCCTCCAAGAGACAAGTGCTGACTGTGGGATCTGAGTGGAAGTGGCCACTCTGATTTTCAGGCAATTTGGGGGTTGTACATAAAATTCTATATCCTCTTGGAGGCTAAGGAGGAAAAGACCAAAGCTCCAGGCCTCTTTATAAGCCCACAGAGGATAGGATTCCTCATCCATTACAGCAGGGTAGCCAATTCCCCAACTAGTTTTTCCCTTTTCAGAAGGGAATGCAACACATCAAGTTTTAAAATACCTTCTCAAAGAAAACAATTTAATGGGTTTTTCTGCACCTCAAGAGTATCAGGGAAGTGCAGTTAACTCTGCTTTTCAATTCTCAAATCAAGCAGCAGAGAGGATGTTTGGGTCAAGGCCAAATACTATTTCTTTTCTATGAAGAAAACAGAGATGGTCCAGATAAATTCTGTCAGCAGCTCAGAGCCCTCTGCAAGAAATCATGGTACTCTGTGAGGGCAAACACTTACATGATTACCATCTGTGGATAACTGGAATCACACCACCAAGGGGATTATTAAAAACAAGTAGATCAAACATGGGAGAGACAGTTAAAAGCTACTGAGAAATAATAATACTTTGTTCCTTTTCATTTTTCTTTTCTTTTCCTCCTATGTTGGGGTGACATGGTTTACTCTTTCTATCCCTTCTATCAACAGTCTTTACTTCTTTGATGATTATTTCTTGTGATCTATTCTTGTTATCAAGTTTTATATCTTACCTGTGTTCATGGATTCCTATACTCCAACACTTTGGCCACCTCATGCAAAGACTTGACTCATTGGAAAAGACCCTGATGCTGGGAGGGATTGGAGGCAGGAGGAGAAGGGGACGACAGAGGATGAGATGGCTTGATGGCATCACCAACTCGATGGACATGAGTTTGAGTAAACTCCGGGAGTTGGTGATGGACAAGGAGGCCTGGCGTGCTACAATTCATAGGGTTGCAAAGAGTCAGACACGACTGAGCAACTGAACTGAACTGAATACCTTGAAAAGGGCCATCTTCCTTCCTTACAAGTGATTCCTAAGCCTTTGCAGCTCTATACCACTCAGTAATTATTCTAGACTATTTCTTGTTATGAGTACATTTATGATTATATAAATTACATACATGTAAAAGTGTCATAAAATTCCATATGTACATAAAACACAAAAATAAATTGTAAACAGATGAGATGAAATAATTATAAATAGAGCTCTAACATTTTATTCTTTCTCCTAATGGATTGTCCATTCCCCTTTGAGATTTGAACATCCTGCTCTGAAACACAGATCAAATGTATCAGGTAAACATCAGGGGAAAGCCCTCCAAGGGCTACAACTGGCTGTCAGTTGTAACCTGTTCAGCCTTGGGTTGTAACCTGTAATAGTCCCCTTACATCTGTCATTCATATAAGTAAGTTCATAAGAGATGCTCTGTTATAGACTAAATGTGTTCCCCTCTCAATTCATATGCAGAAGTCCTAACTCCCTAGAGTGACATATTTGGCTAAGGAAGTAATTAAGGTTAAATGAGGTCATAAGAGAAGGGCCCTAATCCAATTGGATTAGATAGGTTCAGTGGCCTTATACAAAGAGACTGAGAGACCTCCCCCTGTATATATGTACATGTCGGTCTTTCCAAAAGAAAGACCAAGTAAGCACACAGCAAGGTGGCAGCCATCTGAAAACTGGGGAAAGAGCTCCCAACCCTGCCAGATCTTGATTGCGACTTCCAGCCTCCAGAACTATGAGAAAGCAAATTTCTGTTTAAGCCACTTGGTATTTTGTCATGGCATCAGAACAGAGAAATCTACTCTCAGAAAAGTCACTAGATTATTCATATAAACACAGATATACTCATTCAACTTCAGGTTAATATTTTCTTCAAAACTGGTCATAATATTAGGTGAGAAACTTCAGTGGTGCCAGCAATGTTTGGAGGTATGAGGAACTCCCACAACATCCCTTTGACCTGGGTGAGCAGAGGAATGTAGGGCCCGTGGAGTCCTGCTGCTACAGCAGGGGTGCAAGCCTCACCTTTCCATCAGAAAGGCAGCAGCATCCCCACTGCTCTGCACTGTAACTGCCCCCATTACCACGCTCTTAGTGTGTGGCTTAGAGAGACAAGAATTGAAGTGTCTGTGGGAAGTAATTAAAGGCTGAAGCTCAGTTCTTGAGAATTTTATGGGCTGCTGTTTCTGGACATAATTTAGGAAAGATAGCATGATCTGCTTTTCCACTGAAAACAACAAAGATAGACCCTGCTTTTGTTTATTTATTAAAAAAAAAACCTCTTTAAAAATGCATCCATGAACAAGCAAGAAAAGAAAATCAGTGGAGGGTAAAAGTTAATTAAAAGGAGAAATATATATAGGTAACTAAGCACTGAATCTGGTTTTTGCTCTGGGGGAATCTTTTAAATCTTGATTACTTTGAGCTCCTGTTTTTGACAACTGTACAAACTGTNAACCTCTTTAAAAATGCATCCATGAACAAGCAAGAAAAGAAAATCAGTGGAGGGTAAAAGTTAATTAAAAGGAGAAATATATATAGGTAACTAAGCACTGAATCTGGTTTTTGCTCTGGGGGAATCTTTTAAATCTTGATTACTTTGAGCTCCTGTTTTTGACAACTGTACAAAGTGTGAGGCATACGACAAATCCTCGTGCTCAACCAAAGCAGAAGTCTGAAAGGAAAACCCGTGAGTTTTCCTGATGTAACTAGGAACATCAGACAGAGCTAAGAACCCTCAGCAGAGACCATTAAAAAGTGCTAGTTTCTCTCAACTGTGGAGCTGGGTTGAAGGGGAAAATATCTCTCCTGAGAATTCATAGCGTAATATAATTTTCATGGGAACTTTCAACCCAAATTCACACTCCTTCAAATTTGGAACTGATTTTAAAACAGTCCCTGCTGTGCCAGGTAGCAGTAAATGTATATTATCATTGGAGGAAATTACTTTCAACTTAGGCCTCAAAAATTACTACAAGTAAAGTTTCAAGGAACGTGAGTCCATAGTAAATATTACAGCAAACACATAAACAAAACACATCATGAATGAGAGATTATAGAATCAATCAAGAACATTCAAAAGAGAACTCAAAAGAATGCCCAAAACAAAAATACAGTGATTGAAAGTCAAAGCTCAATAATCAAGCTATACAACAGGCACAGTTTAAGACTTGATTTACTGAAATAAAGAATGGTTAGGCAGAAATTACCAGGAATGTAACACAGAGAGAAAATGAAGTGCAAAAAATTAGAAAGACATTAAGAATCTTGTAGTATAGAGTGAATTTCAGAATTCACAAATCACAACCAGGTTTTCTGAGGGATGCAATAAAGAGAATGGAGAAGAGTCAATATTCAAACTGAAAATGGCTAAGAATTTTCTGTTACTGCCAAAATATTCAAATTATCTTATCAGAAAGATCAATNTGCCCCTGCTTCAGACATCCAATGCAGGTTCTGGACCTCCCATACTTCTGACCTACTGGCTATAAATCAGGGATTCCCACAGTCCTCTCCTTGGATTTGCTAATTTGCTAGATCAACTCACAGAACTCAGGAAGACCCTTTAGTATTATCGGCTGCTTATAAAGGATGCATCTCAGGAATAGCCAGTGGAAGGGATTCTCAGGGCAAAGTATGTGGGCATACCACCTCCCAGGACCTCGATGTGTGTGCCAACCAGGAAGCTCTTTAAATTACTCCCAACCACCCCCTGCCATGTTTAGGGCACTTTATGGCAGTTTCATTACGTAGGCATGAGTGATTAAATCATAGTCATTGATGATTACCTCAGTGTCTACTTCCTCCCCTCCACCTGGCAGTCAGAGGGTGAGGATGAAACTTCCTAGCCTCTAATCATGGACTTTCTGGTGACCAGCCCCCATCCTGAGCTTTCTAGAGGACCCCAGCCCCCAGTCAACTCATTAGCATACGGAACAACATTCTTACACTCCAAAGATCCCAAATGTTTAAAAGCGTCTGTGTCAGGAACCAAGGACTAAGAACACATATGATAACAAGATGCTTTTATCACCTTTTACAAGGATTACAAGGATTGTGATAATTGAGGACAAACACCAAATATATATTTCTTATTACATAACAATATCACAGCCTCATTTTTTTTCACCTGTGAAATAGTATTATAATCAATACATCACTTGGTAGTGAAGAGGATTTAATCTATCATTTGTTAGCAAATGCCTGGGACTGAAGGAATGGTCCCTTGGTGGCAATTATCTTATTTTTTTCTGTTCAATAATGGTACCCACGCCCTCTGTGCCCATCTCTGACTGGAGCACTATGAGGGTGCCAAAAAAAAAAAAAGCAGACAGGTCACAGTCTACCAGGAATCTCAGCAGGGCTGTGTGGGCCCCTTAAGGAGAAAATGCTTCACAAGAATAGAAACTTAGTTTGCAGAGTGGCTGAGCATTTTTTGCTTAAGTGTGTCAAGTAGTAAAGTGTCTCGAATGTCAATGATTAGCTTACTTCCATTCAGAGTTTAGAGACCCACTTCATGTATTTGTTTAGAAATCAGGGATGTGATACCAACAAAAAAAAAAAAAGGAAACTGAACATTGTTCTCCTGTGTGGTGAATCTAGAAAGCTAGTGGGAGCTCCTGTCCGCCCAGTCTTTAAAAACGAGCTGTTGCTTAAAAGAAAAAAAAAAAAATTAACTGAAAGAAAAAGACACCTAAACAGTTACACTGGCAAGAAAGTGTTGTTCCAACGAGATCAAGTTTTTTGAAGTTCTTTGTGAATGGCATGGTACTATACAAATGTTTGACAAGCTTCCACATTTTATGACCTTTGTTATGTAAGAGTGGGTTATAATCGAAGGTTTTAAGATTGTGAAGAGCCTTAAGTCCTCCACTTGCACTGAGGATGCTTGAGAGAGAGGAGTGCACTTGTGTGCATAGGCAAGCACATATACCCTGGGATATGGGAAGACGAGACAGCGGGCAGCGTGGCTCCTACATTGCTCTATTTTTAAATGTCTGCTTTTCAAATTAGCTACTGAATTTGTTTCTGATGTGCAGTTGCATTCCTTTCATGGTAGAAAATCCATAGACACAAGCTTAGGAGCTGAAGAAAACTGAGTGTGACTTCTGTGTCCCTGGCATTTCCAAGCTGTGACCTTGAACTGAAATTAGGTTATCATCTTTGCTCTCCCAAGATATTATTGCATGAGCACCTCCTGGCTTAGTTAATCGGATGTGGCTCTCACTTCCCAACATTCACATACACCTTCACCCCATGCCTCCCAGGTAATCTGAGGTTTTTCAAGGCGTCATCACATATGTTCTCAGGGGCAAGTTTTGGGGGTTGGCTTTTATTCTTGCTTTTTTGAACTGCAGCCTTTGTTACTGCTGCTGCTCCTTCTTATATTAGAGTATAGCTCTACTGAGCCAGGCATCTCTGTTGTCATAAGCATCTTTTTCTCCAGCCTCCAAGAAGGGCCTTGGTTTTCCTTAACCCCTAAAGTGCACTGGCATATAGTACATTTGAGATCAGGCTTTTCATAAAACTTTACAGAAGACAGGGTCATAAACTAAGTGAAATTCACAACTGCTTCTAGGGTTGGATACTCTTAGGATTTCAGGTTCAGATCCAACCTCTGCATCCAGGTCTAGGTTCCATGGGACTCCCCACACTTCAGAGTCCAAGCCCAACTCGGTTCCCAGAAAAAAAGTGAAGAATCCTTCCAGCTTGGCTCAAACCCAGCCTCCTCCTTCCCTGGGATAAGTGTTAGTCACTCNAGGGTTGGATACTCTTAGGATTTCAGGTTCAGATCCAACCTCTGCATCCAGGTCTAGGTTCCATGGGACTCCCCACACTTCAGAGTCCAAGCCCAAGTCGGTTCCCAGAAAAAAAGTGAAGAATCCTTCCAGCTTGGCTCAAACCCAGCCTCCTCCTTCCCTGGGATAAGTGTTAGTCACTCAGTTGAGTCCAATTCTTTGTGACCCCATGAACTGTAGCCTTCCAGGCTCTTCTGTCCATGGAATTCTCCAGGCAAGAATACTGGAGTAAGTAGCTATTCCCTTCTTCAGGAGATCTTCCTGACCCAGGGATTGAATCTGGATCTGAATTACAGGCAGACCCTGCATTACCATTTGAGTCATCAGGGAAGCCCTTGCCCTGGGATGAGTGATCACTATTTCTTCCCTTTGGGTGAAATCCCACCCTTCTCTTAAGATGATAATAATTTGACCCTCAGAGCTCAGGCATGGCAATCACGGGAGTCCTGAGAACCCTGCCAAAGTCAGGCACATTTCACCTGCAATCACACTCATGGGGGCAATGACAACAGTCTAGGCTGCATGACCCAGCCCAGCTATGCCTTTTCTCAGCGGTTCCTCCAGCCTGATGTGAACAGAATTTCAAGTAATCCTGTCATTTCTGAAAAGGCTGGTTCTTCCTCTCAATTATTCAAAAGCAAATGTTTGTATGACAAACTACGCCTACCTCCCATGGTCAAAAATAACATTCTGGAAAACTTGGGGGAAAATCATTTTCTGTCTCTTCAAACATGCAGTTCTGTTACTACACCTGGTCCACGTTGCTAAGTATCAAAGGACAACTCAACCTGAAGCATCTGATCCTGGGTTCCTTCTCTGGGTTCCAGGTTTCCTTCTCTGGGTTCCAGGTTTCCCTTTGCACAAGGGGTGGCTGTTTGCTCTATAACTAACATTTGGAAAAGTCCCACCCAGCAGTACCCCCTACCACGGGGTGGGGGTGGGGTCGCCACCCCCAGAGATGCTTGCATCTCTCAATGTGGTAGTATTTTATACATCAAAAGATACAGTCCAGTGTATTATTACATAAATATTATGATTTTGAGTATATTTTTCTTAAACTTCTCAACTCATACAACTCCAGAGCATCACTCCCACCTGTCAACCTGTCATGGTAGCAGTAGAAATAAATAGTCCCCACTGGGGACTACCTTATATCACCGTGTGGTAGATGATCATCCTGGGAGTTAGGCAAGATGAAGTTGGAAAGATTTACAAAGCACGAATGTCCTTAAGGAATACAATTTATTCGTTTATTTGCTAATTCCAGCCAGTCCTTTCCCCCACCCACACCCAACAATAACAGCAACAAACAACCATTGCCTTTCCTTCCTTTACTGGCATAATTTTGCAATATATAGAAGCACTAGTGTGATTTCACTAGCTGTTTAGATAATGTGGCTGGTGCAACAAATAAAGCCCATAAAAAAACAACATAGCAGATCACTTGCCAGTGTAGAGCAACTTAATTGTTGTTTTAAGCAAACCCTGATTGACAAAGAGGATTGTATTTAAATTGTGATGATGGCATTTGTTCTAGACAAAAGATAGTATCGACTTTAGCAGTTATTATTCTCCCCTGCGGTTTACTTTTTTTTTACTAAAAGCAAAAAAGCAGTAAGGAAAAAAAAAAAGTTCTAACCTTATACAAATGCAGTTCTCCAAATAGATCATGTTTTGCAGATTCTGAAATCATTAAGAGAGATATGGTTACACAAATCTAAAGAATTCCAGAATTTTAGAGATAGGGCCATAAATATCACAAGTCAGCTTCTGTAGTCTGTGCTTCTGAAACTGGGATGCCTATGGCTTAATTAAGTAGGGACATACCAAGGCTGTTCCAAGTACACTACAAGATAAAACCCCACAGAAGGACATTGTTATGGGGCCAGACACAAGGTAGCCCGTTAAGTAGTTTTGCTAGATGTTAAATAGTTTAAAACATTATTATTAAAGCGTGAACCTTAATGTACACAAATTTAAAAAAAAATCATCTCAGAGATTTAGGATCCCAGGGATGGAATGAGAATGTGGTGAAACAAGTTAACCATATTGTTAATGAATTAAACAACCTATCAAGAGGTTTCCGGGGTTGGGGAAAATTGCTATTGGTCCTGGTAACTTTGGAAATGAGTGGAGTCTGTAAGGCCAAAGACAAAAGAAACTAAGCAATATTTATACATGTTTTCCCTTGAGAAGATGTATGTGTGGGTATGAGCAGAGGTGATGGTGCAGACCCATCAGCTGGAGAAGGAGGAATGAGTTAAAAAAAAAAAAAGAAACCATAAGCAAGCTTTGTGCTTGAGTTGATAAAGTTGTTTCCAATGGGGATACAGATGAAAAAATTTAGATTTGCTATACCTATATGCTAAAATAAATGAATGACCAACAGTGGGAGTCAGATGTCCTACTGTTGGTATGAGAATTTACAGATAAGCCAAAGGAAGACGGCTATAGAATGAGCCACGTATTAATGAATCCACATTGGGAACATTGTATGTTTAGCTGAGTATCAGTATCTATGCGAGTATCAGTATCTATGTGTCTGTATACACTTTGGTTACAGATATGAATATTTGTGGACATGCAGAGAAATATAAGCTAATATACACAGGTGAATTTCCTTGCTGTGTCAGGAACTGGAGGCAAGGACACCAAGCACACCCAGACCTCAGATCTTGGTTTCTTATTGCACACTCCAGTAAAAGGAACCAGGACAATCTGGAGACATGGCTGATTCTAGAACTGGGGCAGGAAACACCAAAGTTGAGTCTGGAGTATCTTACAGTGCCAGAAAGTTTTTTTCTTTTTAAGTGACTTTTAAAAAGGAGAGAGAAAACTCCACAGTGACAGAAATCTATCAAAGGGATTCGAGAGTCAAATAAAAGAGTTCCTAATAGACAAAACTGGAACAATTTGAGCAAAAAAATAAAGTAGAATTAGATTATTGCTGTTGTTTTTCAATCACTAAGTTGTGTCTGACTCTTTGTGATCCCATGGACTGCAGCACACCAGGCTCCTCTGTCCTCCACTAACTCTCAGAGTTTGCTCAAATTCATGTCCATTGAATTGTTCATGCTATTTGAAAGTAAAAATAAATATCCATAAGTCTGTGTGTATATAAATAAGTGACTGAATAAATAAACAAATGGCGAAGAAGAGACAAAGTGCTTGTGCAGAAAAATTCCAAATAATTTCTGTACTCTGCCCTCCAGGAGGTGGAGGATAACTGTCCACATCTTTTTTAAAAACTTGTATTGAGTATAGTTGATTTACAACACTGTGTTAGTTTCAGGTGTACAACAAAGTGAATCAGTTATACATATACATATATCCATTCTTTTTAGATTCTTTTCTAAACCTTGGTAGCTACATGTAAAAGAATGAAATGAGAACACTCCCTGACACCATACCAAAAAATGAACTCATAATGGATTAAAGACCTAAATCTAAGGCTGAGTACTGTAAAACTTTTGGAGGAAAACAGGCAGAACACTCTTTGACGTAAATCACAGCAAGATCTTTTTTGATCCTAGAGTAATGAAAATATAAAAACAAAAATAAACAAATGGGACCTAAATAAACTTAAAAGATTTGCACAGCAAAAGAAACCATAAACAAAGCTAAAAGACAACCTTCAGAATGGGAGAAAATACTTGCAAACAAAGCAACTGAAACGGGATTACCCTCCACTTCTTAAGTGTGGGCTGTGTCTAGTGGCTTCCTTCCTCCTATGGAATTAGGAGAAGAGGAGTGACTCTGCTGTAGGGGAAACTGACAGATATTACCTCAGCCAGAAGCTCAAGGTCAACACCATCAGTGACAGGTCATATTGGTAGTACGTTCTCTAGATATGATGTGATGAGAGGTGCCCTTCATGTGGGGTCTTCTCCCCCAAACCTATAACCCCAATCTAATCATGAGAAAAACATCCCAACTGAGGGGCATTCTACAAAACACCTAACCACTAGTCCAAACAGTTAGCCTACCTGATGGGAAGAGCCAACTCATTCAACTCATTGGAAAAAACACTGATGCTGGGAAAGACTGAGGGCAGAAAGAGAAGAGGGCAACAGAGGATGAGATGGTTGGACATCATCACTGACTCAATGGGCATGAGTTTGAGCAAACTCCAAGAAGCAGCAAAAGACAGGAAAGCCTGGCATGCTGTAGTCCGTGGGGTCCTAAAGGATTGGACATGACTTAGTGACTGAAAAATAACAAGTTCTTCAAAACTGTCAACTTCATCGAAGACATGGCAAGTCAGATAACTGTTACAGTCAAGACGAGCCTAAGAAAATTTGACAGCAAAAAGAAAGGTGGTACCCAGGACAGGATCTTGGAACAGAAAAATAATATTAGGTTAAAACTAAGGAAATCTGCATGAACTATGGTGTTAATAAATAAGAATGTGTCAATATTGGTTCATTAATTGTAACAACTGTAACTTACTAATAATAGGGGAAATTTGGTACAAAATACATGGGAATTCTCCATACTATCGTGATTTTTCTATAAATCAAAACTGTTCTAAAATTTTAAAAAAAGTTTATTTTAAAGAAAATCTGGATAAGGCATGGGTGAAAGCCCAAGTATGATGAATCTTTAGAGAAACAGGTTGAAGGCAGGCTGAGTAAGGACTAAGCCAGAATACTGAGTATCCTTTGGCCCTTCTCTGCATTAGGGGACTTTGGTGGTGAGGTTTATGGTTTGTTGAACACTACCTTAAACTTTGGACTTTACCTAAGATAACTCCAAGGAAACTTCAAGGATTTACAATCTGCTGGTGGTTTAAGAAGTAGAATAAAGAAGACTGGCAGTCCTCCAATGATTAACCAGTATATTTACATTATCCAGGTTAAAAAATAAAAGACTTTATATACAAAGAATTAAATCAACCACTTATCAGTGGGACTTACTAAAATATTTTGGTTTAAGATGTACAGACAATAAGTTGAGCTAGTTTCTTTTAGCAATATTTCCTTAGGTGCTTTTTAAATTTCTTTGGAAGTTTATAACGACTGTACATATTTATGCCAAGAATCCACCTAACCTCATTTCAGTACTCTCCCTTTTTTTTTTTTTTTGCTTTTTATTCTTTCCAAAGCTAATATCTAAGTAATTCTTGAGGATGAAAAATCTCATCTGTTCAGTTTATATTTAGGACTTGAAAACATTTTTAAATGTATTGCACTTATTTTTCATTATGTTGGGCCCAGAGTATTTGTTAAATTATAACTTGTATTTGAATTTTAAATAAATCATATTTTGTTACTAATAAAATGATTCATCAAATTAAGTACATGTTCTACATTGTTCAATATCTTTGTAAACATTATAGATAAACTTTTTCCTCTTCCTCCCTCTCTCCCTCCCTCGCTTCCTACTTTCCGTCCTTTCTTTCATCCAAAATGCTCATTGAGCATCTACTCTACCCAGGATTTAGGAAAACAATATAAAGAACATATGCATGGTATCAAGGGAGCTCACAGTCCAGCAGATGAATGGACATATCGTGAAACCTCCTGATAGAAATATTAGACTAGGCATGTGCAAAGGATGCTTGTGATGGGAACACAGAGCAGAAGGCTGTTACTCAGATGGGGGCTGGGGGAAGGCCTCCCTCTGCAAACCCCTCCCTCCCCCAGCCCTGGGCTATCAGTTTCAGGAAATTGCTTCCTCCGGCCTAGGTACTTCTGAAATCTGACCTTTTCAATCAATTGACAAATGCATCAGGCATAATCGTATCAGCCAGGCCCTTCTTCTCATGTCCCAACTTGCCTTTATAATGTCTCCCAGAAGTAAAAAACAAGGTGTTTGTGATTAAATCCTAGAAGGCCATGAAATTCTTTCTGTCCTCCAGTCTTCTTCACATTAAATACGTAAAATAGAAGGGGTCACTTTAAAAAGTGATCAAATTTAACTGCTTTGTGTATTATTTAAATATTTGCATGGAAAGTCAGATTTCTTTAAGGGTTTAGAGAGTTTGTGACTTAATGTTTAAAATATTTCTTTAAAACTTTCTTTTATGATAACATTGTGGTCTTTTTAAGTTGTGAATGATTAGGGATTTGTGGTTTCTACATCAAACCAAAGTGATAAATAGCTATCAAGCCATAATCTGATAGTGCTGGTCTCAATGACTGTCTTGGAAAAAGAATGTCCCCATTGTAATGTTGTACAGGGCAAAGTGGAAGCCTGTCAGAAGGGTCTTAGTGTCATGCTTTTGCTCAAAAATGTGCTGGAAATCAAGGATCATGTCACATTACTGTGTAAGGCAGTGCCCAAATCGCTACATAAAACCATATTATGTAGGCAAGACACAAACCACCAGCAAATATCAACAATGACATACCAGCTCCATCTTCCAGCCATCAAAGTCAGCAGTAGATTTTCTAAAGTTTTTATTCAGGGAGTGCTTTATTAAAAGTCTTACTATTTAATTCAGAAAAGAGATATGTCTACATTTGTGAACATTAGAGGAAAAAATTCAGTAAAGAATTGAACATGTAGATTTCACATGCCCCACTGTGTTTTATCGAAAGTTTAAATCAGATCCTGCAGACACTTCACTAACACTGAATCTTAACAGAAGATGTTTACAAAACCACTAGACTGACATATGAGCCCACGACTTCTGTCAAGAAAGAATCTGTTACTTACACAATGCACTTAGAATACTACCTGGCTTGAATAAACCATAGGTATGACTCTGCATGCATTTTTGGTTAGTNGACACTTCACTAACACTGAATCTTAACAGAAGATGTTTACAAAACCACTAGACTGACATATGAGCCCACGACTTCTGTCAAGAAAGAATCTGTTACTTACACAATGCACTTAGAATACTACCTGGCTTGAATAAACCATAGGTATGACTCTGCATGCATTTTTGGTTAGTCAACAATAGTTTCTATAAATAAGGAAAATCCTAATGGTAGTTCTTTGGTTAAATGGCATTACTGGCAGATCAAAAGTGAAAGTGAAGTTGCTCAGTCGTGTCCTACGCTTTGCGACCCCATGGACTGTGTAGCCTATCAGGCTTCTCCATCCATGGGATTTTCCAAGCAAGAGTACCAGAGTGGGTTGCCATTTCCTTCTCCAGCGGATCTTCCTGACCCAGGGATCAAACCCAGATCTCCTGCATTGCATGCAGATGCTTTACCCTCTCAGCCACCAGGGAAGCCCCTGGCAGATCAAGCCTCTCATCTACTCCAGATAAAGAGTATTCTATGGAAAATCTACAGTGGAAGGAAGCCTGCCATGCAAGGCGCGTGGAAGAGTGACCTGGTAGTGGTGCTTCCTACCATGAAACTATTAGAAAGGGAGAAACAGACAGAGAAGTTAGGGTTTAACAGAGACCAGAGGTCAGAAGGCACTCCCTTCCTCAATTACAGCATCAATTTCATTCATCTTCCCCCGGAAACATCCAGGGTGGCAGTGAGCGGTAGAGAGAGGCAGGAATTTAAACAGGAGCGGTGGTGGGGGAGGTGGGGGGCACAGCTATGTTTTATAGAGCCAATGACCGGTACCTGCCAGGGACTTCTGGCCATTTGCACCCTTCGGCTCAAACTCTTTCCTTCTCTTCCCTGATGTTCTTCTTTACTTTCTTGGAAATAGCCATTACTCACCTTTTAAGATTCTAATCAGAAATCACATCTGCCAGGAAACACGCTTTATGTCAGGATAACTAGTCTTCCCCACCCCATTGCCCTGTTCTTATCACAGCTGTGGCAGGTGCCCTTCTTGGGTGGATGGGTACCCCCGGACTCTTCCCTATGATGTCATTCTCCAAGCAGTAGAAGATTCTCCCAGCCACTGCTGAGGCATTTGCCCTGGGAAGAAATTTAAAGAGAAGTGAGCATAGTGATAATGAAGGGTGATGGGAAATTGTCCGTGAGGAGGACCTGCAAGGCTGAATGCAGCCTATTTTGACATCACCATTGTGGTCTCCGTTGCAATCAGTCTAACACAGTCTAGGACCAAAAGAGGCACAGAATGAAGACAGGGCTACCTCTGTCTCTTGGAAGCAATAGAAAAACTATAACAAAGTAAATCTCAACAGGAAGAAGATTGGTGTGCCTGAAATACATACACGTGCTTCTGTGTATTTGTGACATATGTGTGGATGCGTGTCTATATCTATAGCCATCCATCATTTAGTAAGTGAGTGTACCAGCCACCCTAGGCATGTATCCTTTTGCTCTTAAGAGAAATGCTCTTGGCATGCCTTGACTAACACTCATTCAGATGAGATAATCCCAACAGAATTCCTTACCTTGTCACTCCCAAACCCAGCTAATGTTCCACGTTTTAAAGTAATTATTTCTGTCCTTTTCTCTAAGGTGGTTAGGCCAAATTACTAATTCCCAAACTAATCAAAAATGAGATCTTTCAGAAGTCTGCTTCTCATGATATTGGCACTTTTAACAGATTCAGAAGGCGCTTACTCAAGAAAACATAAGGATGACTAATTTCTGCTCAAACATGATAAACTGCATGGCACAGACTCAACAAGATTGTCTGATGCCTCTAAAATTTTTTTAAATCGAATATAAAAAGACCAGCTTCAAGATAGATTTGCAAGAATGTGGTTCCTAATTTAAAAAGAACATTATCTAGTCAAATTACTTATGAAGTGTTTCTGTCAGATTTTCCCATATCATACCTCAGAGGTCAGCACACTTTTTGAAGAATGGGCAGGATAGTAAACATTTTCNATATAAAAAGACCAGCTTCAAGATAGATTTGCAAGAATGTGGTTCCTAATTTAAAAAGAACATTATCTAGTCAAATTACTTATGAAGTGTTTCTGTCAGATTTTCCCATATCATACCTCAGAGGTCAGCACACTTTTTGAAGAATGGGCAGGATAGTAAACATTTTCAGCTTTGCAAGCCAGTGTCTTTCTCAACTCTGCCATTGGAGTAGAAAACAAGTGTCAGTAGGACTCAGATATTAATTGAAATGATAATTGCAGCTGGGTTCCCAGAGCCCTGACTCCTTCATACTCAGAGCTATGGTAGGTAGAATTGCTCCCCAGATAAGGAGATTGAGCAAACAGCTAATGATTGCACGCTCAGTGGCTTTAGTCATGTCTGACTCTTTGTGACCCTCTGGACTGTAGCCCGCCAGGCTCCTCTCTCCATGCAGATTCTCCAGGCAAGAATACTGGAGTGGGTTGCCATACCCTCCTCCAGAGATCTTCCCAACCCAGGAATTGAACTTGGGTCTCTTACATTTCTTACATTGGCACGTGGGTTCTTTACCACTAGCACCACTGAGAAGCCCAGTTAATGACTGGCAGAGCCTTGATTTGAAGTTGGTTAATTGGCTCCAGGGCCTCCACCATTAATCCACTGGACTCTCCTGTCTCCGTCCAGATGACTCTTCTCATTCTGCCACTGACTTGTACAAATCTGTAAAGGTTCTTTGGAGAAATAGAATCAAGAGGATGTGTGAGTATATCTATACATCTATATCTATTTATTTTAAAAAAATTGGTTCATGTAATCATGGACACTTGATAAATCCCAAGTTGGCAAGGTAGGCTGACAGTCTGGAGACCCAACAAAGAATTGCAATCCCAAGGCAGTGGACTGGCAGAATTTCTTCTTGCTCCGGTGGTCAAATATTTGTTCTATTTAGCCCTTCAACTGACTAGATGAAGCCCACTCCTATTATGGAAAGAATCTGCTTTACTCAAATTTACCAATTTAAATGTTTATCTCTTCCAAAAAACACTTTCACCAGAAACATCCAGAATAAGGTTGAACCAAATATCCAAGTGCCCATGGCCCAGCCAAGTAGACACATGAAATTCATCCTTGCCCAGTGGTTCTCTGCAAAAACCCATTCCAGTTCCTGCCTGGTTTCTCTGATCCTGACAGTCAGGTAGTGTCAAGTGAGTTGATTTTGGAAACAACTTTTGAAATTCTAACATCAAAGGTGCTATATAATTACCCAAGGTTTCTACTTCCTTTTTCTTACCCCTTACCCCCTTTTCCTTCCTTCATCTCCTCCTCCCCCTGTCTCCTTTTTGTCTGGGAAAAGAAGGTGAGAGAGAAAGAGACATTTTAACAGTCAGAGTTTTGCAATGTGATGCCACGGCATGTTGCAACACTGTGATGCCTGAGGCAAATGAATCTAAAAGACAAATTCCATTTTAAGTGAATACACTGTATAATAAATCAGTACTCACCTATCTTAGAACCTTGATGTCTTTATATGTGCTTTTTCTTCTTACTCCTCAGATAAGTAATTTTCCAAATGGAACAGAGTTTGAAGATTTGAAGTTCAGCTCCTAATTTCCCACGGGTAATGTTGAAAACCTATTCACATATGATTATTTACAACATAGCCTTATTGCAAAAGGGGAACTACTGGATCTCAGGCAGCTACAGCCACGACCTTCTGAGTCCCTTCATTCTGAGAGCAGGATACTCGCCTATTCAGATACAGAGAAGTGGTGTTTTCTCCACATGGAAAGTCAAAGGCCTAGAATGATAAGTACAGGAAAAAGGCTACCTTTTGGAGCATCTATGCTAAGTTGCCATGACCAGCCTGCCCTCAGTTCAGTTCAGTCGCTCAGTCGTGTCTGACTCTTTGCAACCCCATGAATCGCAGCACGCCAGGCCTCCCTGTCCATCACCAACTCCCAGAGTTCACTCAGACTCACGTCCATCAAATCAGTGATGCCATCCAGCTATCTCATCCTCTGTCGTCCCCTTCTCCTCCTGCCCCCAATCCCTCCCAGCATCAGAGTCTTTTCCAAAGAGTCAACTCTTCGCATGAGGTGGCCAAAGTTGCCATTATATTTCAGAATGAATGCTTCAGTTGAAAAGGCAAAGGATAATCCCCTAATATCAAATCAAATTAAAAATACAGAGGACTTCCTTGTTGATTTGGTAGTTTCAACTCAGGAGTTCCAATGCAGGGGGTGTAGGTTTGATTCTTGGTTAGAACCCATGTGCCGTGTAGCATGGCTAAAAATCAGTCAATCAATAAGTAGCTTGGATAACTAAATACTGAAGATGATTAAAGGTTAAAAAAAAACTTTCAAAGTGATTATTTATTCAAAATCACCAAAACTCAGAAAGAAATGAAATGTCCATCAACTGATGAGTGGGTCATCAAATGTGGTATATCCATATGATGGAATACTATTTAGCAATTAAAAAGAACATACCACTATATGGAGTGACAAGGATGAATATCAAAGCATTATGCTAGATGAAAGAAGCCAGATTCAAAATGTGACATCTTTTATGGTGGTGGTGGTTTAGTTGTTAAGTCACGTCTAACTCTTGAGACCCCATGGACTGTAGCCCACGAGGCTCCTCTGTCTGTGAGATTCTCCAGGCAAGAATACTGGAGTCGGTTGCCATTTCCTTCTCCAGGGATCTTACAGGGATCAAACCCAGGTCTCCTGCATTGCAGGCAGATTCTTTACCAACTGAGCTATGAGGGAAGCCCCACTTTACAAGTCCAATATAATTTTCTGGAAAAGCCAACATGATAGGGGCAGAAATTAGAACAGTATTTACAATACTGTATCGTATTTATTGATATTTCTAGGCTACATAAGGCTTCCCTGGTGCCTCAGACAGTAAAGCGTCTGCCTGCAATGCAGGAGACCCAGGTTCAATTCCTGGGTTAGGGAAGATCCCCTGGAGAAGGAAATGGCAACCCGCTCCACTACTCTTGCCTGGAAAATCTCCATGGACTGAGGAGCCTGGTAGGCTACATGAGGGTCACAAAGAGTCGGACACGACTGAGCAACTTCACCTTCTTTTCTTTATTTCACTAGGCTACATGGTTCATCTACAAGTTTTTTCAAATTGTTGCAAATTTCCAAAAAATTTTCCAATATATTTATAGAAAAAGGTTCACATAAAAGTGGACCAGTGCTGTGTAAACCTGTACCTTCAAGGGCCAACTGCATATTCCTGACAATGGCTGAAACTTCCCATGTCCACACTCTGCTAGGTGCTTTCCAAGTATTATTTTATTTTCTGTTAAAAACAGCCCTATGAGGAAGGTACTCATAGCCATCTCATTTTTCAGATAAGGCTAGAGACATAATTATTTGGTACTCCAAGTCATTGTCAATCAACATAAAAAAGCAATCAAACATTATTTTTCAAACTTTTGAAGGTTTTAGAATGCCTGAAATCCTGGTGTACTTATGGTCAAAATTCAACCAAGGTTGGCTGAATTCACAAATGCAGAATACATGGATACAGAAGGCTGACAGTACTACTGGGTCTTACATAGAAGACTTGAGCATCTGTGGATTTTCGTTATCTGTGGGGGTCTTGGAACTAATCCCCAGCGAATAGTGAAGGGGGAATGTGCTGAGTTACGTACCAGTTGTGAAGGAGGGAGCAAAATTAGTACTGCCTTGTGAAAGCCAGTTGTTTTCAAGATGGACCNGGTTATCATAGGTGCCCTCGTATGTATAGATGTAACAAAAGTGATCCAGGTGGAGAATAACCTAGGTAAGAGGACAGACAGACTAAATATTTTTTTGACAAACATTGACAGGGAAACCATCAAAGACTCTAAAATATAGTTTATGGCTCTTCTTAGATGCAAAGCTCACTCCTACAGGTTAAGAGAGGGTACAGAGCAAGTATAAATCAGGGCATCTGGGTTTTAATCTCTCACTGTTGAGGCAAGAGCAAGAGAAGATGTGTATAAGAGACAGGTACATATGAAACCAGAATCTTACTTGTTTTCTAGGTGCTATATCTCTTGAAAGTCTTAAGTAAATTGCAAACCGTCATTGATGAAAAGAAGGCTGGATTTGCAATTGATCTTTGTCTCTCTAGCTCCATGTAATGCAGGCATCTCTTTCATTATAACTCAATTAATCATCTGAACACAAGTCCTTAAATGTGACAAGTGTTAAAGAGTGTGCTCACCAGTTACAAAGCAATTCCTTCCATTTTTAAATGTAGAGAGCCTCCCTATAAGTTAACCTCACTAGTCATAGCTTTCATATAAGCAAAGCCCCACTTCCACATCACCTCCCAGCTCATATAGATAAAAATAGAATCCTATTGCTCCCTCTGTGCACCACATCCTCCTTTCTGGGTGATATAGCTTCCAGTCTTTTAAGCGTTTCTTGTCAACTGTGTCCAGGCTCTTGGCTCGGCTAGAACTTGGCTCTGCCACCCAGCATGCCAACACCCAAAGTTGCAATGAGGCGATGATTGTACTGACTTTTTTGGTAACACATCACCTTGTTACACATAACAAGGCTTCCCTTCAGCTTGTAATGATAGAAATTGCATAAGGAAAAGATGAGGTCCCTGGCTCAGAAAAGCAGTGATGAGACCTGGGTATGCATGGAGGGTTTGACCAGGGCAGAGACTCAGACCGCATCAGCACTGTGAAGATCAGTCCTGTTGCATCTGACAGGACAAGCTTGTGAGACTGTATAGTATATAAAATCCAGGCCAGTGAGTTAATTCAGAATGAGTAACAACCACTTCTAGGATCCAGATATGACTAAGATTCAACACAATTTACTTCCCTTCTTTCACCCCAAAATACCATAATATTCTTAGTCAAACATCTGCATGAAGTCTGTAGATGCTGCAAGTTCTTCATCTGCCAGCATGATAATCCACTGAATCCCCTGAACCCTGTTTCCCCTTCTCCATATTGAGATAACCAGTGTCCATGGTTATCATAGGTGCCCTCGTATGTATAGATGTAACAAAAGTGATCCAGGTGGAGAATAACCTAGGTAAGAGGACAGACAGACTAAATATTTTTTTGACAAACATTGACAGGGAAACCATCAAAGACTCTAAAATATAGTTTATGGCTCTTCTTAGATGCAAAGCTCGCTCCTACAGGTTAAGAGAGGGTACAGAGCAAGTATAAATCAGGGCATCTGGGTTTTAATCTCTCACTGTTGAGGCAAGAGCAAGAAAGAAAACTCTAAGATAATTAAGAACAATGAAGGGGCATGAAAGGGGAACAATAGGAATGGTATAGGAATTCCAAGTGGACTGGATTAAGAGAGAAAGGGCATGGGTGGGGGGAGTGGGGGAATGACCTAAAAATTAACTTGGAGAATGAATAGAATGTAGATAGTGGGGATGGGGTGAGAAAGAGCTTTATAGGTAGAACTGATTAGAAAAGAAAATATGGAAGGAAAAATTCAATGGAAGGGTAAACACATTCCAACAATGACAGATTTAAGGGAGTGTGTCTAAGATAAATTTGTGTACCGAATCTTAGGGGGAGACAAAGAGATATTTAAGGAAAACTTCCAAGAGTAGTGAAAGAATATGAACAGCTTCCCTGGAGCCCAAAGTGGACCTAGGGTCACCGTTTGGAGACAGAAAATGACAGCATTTGGAGAAAGTAAAATAAAATTTTACTTCACAAAGTAGTTGGAAACTGTACAGAATTTGCTAACCTTGAAGGATACAGACTGTGTGTGTGTGTGTGTGTGTGTGTATTCAAAAATGTGACTATAAATGCACAGTCTATACACACATCAGGAACTAGGGATGTGTCTGTATTCTGAACAAGGGGTTAGCATCCCAAATGGCAATAATGCCTCTTCTTAAAACAGTATCTTTTCTAAGGTAAAGAAGGTTACTCCCCACCAACATAACCAACATGACCCAACGTACCCAGTCTTGAGTCATATCTTAGACTGGGGATTCCATGACACACAGATGACATTTCTGAATAGAATCATATTCTGATAACCTAGTCCCCTAAAGACAGTCTCCTCCTCCTTAAAAGGTGTTCAGTTTCCCTTGAAGTAGTTTGTATTCTAGTAAGAACTGACCTTGTTTTCTCCCTTAACTGTCTTAGAAATCCACTATACTTTCTGAACTGTACATTTCTAGATATTCCTCCAGCACTTGGAAATACTTAAATGGTGGAATTTGGGATAAGTGTTGAGAAGATCCTTCTGTTTTAGTGTAACTTTGGTTAAAAATAAGTGCACTATTAATATGCTGTTTTTAGAGACAATTTATTTTTGTATGTAGTATCATGTCAGAATATCTCAATTTTAGTTATTAGCTTGATCTTTCTATACCACAGAGAGCCTGGGAGCTGTTGCTATGTATTACCAACAACAAGTTTCAATGTCATTCCTGAGTCTCTATACCCAGGAAAAAACAAAACAAAACAAACAAACAAAAAACATATTCAACTTTTTTAAACATTTGTTGTATAAAATGAAGGTTGTTTGTTTGTTTGTTTTTGTATGAAGAAGAGATAGATGCCTCTTATCAACATTTTGTTTAAAAAATATTTAAATTTGGACTTCCCTGACAGTCCAGTGGTTAAGATGCCACGCTTCCACTACAGGGGCAGGGATTCAGTCCCTGGTTGGGAAACTGAGACCCCAAGTGTCACACAGCACGGCCAAAAAATAAATAATAAACAGAATAGAATAGCTGGCATAGCATTCAAAAAAATATTTAAATTCCATTACACCGCAAAGCACAGGTTTTATCATGACTCCTTTCTTCCAACAGAGAAACAGAAATAAACAACTTGGGGCCCTTGATTTTGTATTTAATGGGCAACACATCCAAATTTTTTACAAAAGTATAAACGAAAAAGTGTGTGTGTGGGTGACAAGGGAGGGCAGTGAGGCAGACATTGGCCTGAAGAGCAGTGTCTGGTCGCCGTGGCTTCGGGAAAAGGGAAATGCCGAAAAGGTTTTGAGGAGAAGCATATTTGCCTTCTACCAAGAGTAGCCAAAAGGAGGTTTGCTGCCAAAAATAAAAGGACAAAGAGGGCGGGGAGGGGTGTGGGAGGGGTGTTCAGAATGGAGGGGATACATGTATACCTATGGACATGTGTATAATAACTGACATAACATTTTAAAAAATACTTAAATTTCATTAGAACCATAAAGCACAATTTTTATCATGATTCCTTTCTTCTAACAGAGAAACAGAAATAAACAACACAGGACATGTATACCTATGACCGATTCATATTGATGTATGGTAGAAACCATCCCAACAGAAAGTAATTATCCTCCAATTAAAAAAAAAATAAAAGGACAAGGCATCACCTACACTCAAGACACTAATATTGGCCAGGTGATTAACTTGCTATCTGCCCCAGTGCAAAGTAAACTGTTTCTTTGCCATGTGTTATGTTTCATTTCTGAACCTACAGGCTCAACACAATAGCACAGAAGCGGTTAATGAAATGAAACACAGCAGAAACCTCCACCCTGGCTGCTTTTGGAGCTTCGAGGATTTTGGAGGTAATGACTCAGAACCGTGATGAACTCTCTCAGGGGTTCGTGCCTCCACGGCTTGCCCCGCATTTGGCACCGATAATCAAGCACTGGCTGGAATAACCATTATGATAATACAGCAGGGATGTCTAGCTTCTCTTCTAGTGAGTGCCCTGATAGAAGGCTGGAATATTCAACTGGTGAGCACTCTGATGTGGATGTTAATGGCTCTATAAATGATTAAGTTGGACATACTCCAAAGTAGAAAAATCACAGATAAAATTTACAATTTTTTTCCCTCTTATCCTCTTTTTCTTTTTTCTTTCTATCTCTGTGTGTCTTTATTGCTCCTCTCTTTCTTTCTTCCTTCCATCCTTATTTACCTTACCTGTCCTTCTTTTCTTTCTTTTCCTTTTTATTATTAAAGAGGCACTCTGAGAATCATTCATAATAGTGAAATTAAGATACAGAAGGGACCTCAGCAATTATTTTCTCAAATCCTTCCATTTGTGGTATAGGCAAGAGACCTGGAATAAAAAGGTCTGGATTTCAGTCTAAGTCTTAGTGGCTCAGATAGTAAAGAACCTGCCTGCAATGTGGGAGACCAGGGTTTGATCCCTGGGTCGGGAAGATCTGGAGAAGGGAATGGCTATCCACTCCAGTACTCTTGCCTGGAAAACCACAAGGACAGAGGAGCCTGACGGGCTCCAGTCCATGGGGTCGCATAGAGCCGGACATGACTGAGCAACTTTCACTTCACTTTACCACCTACCAGGTGCTATTTCCTGGGTAAATACACAATCTTCTTGCAGTCCAGTTTTCTCATCTGTAAACTAGGACTGCTGGCTGGGGCCGAGATGGAGCTCCACTGCCTCTCAGGCTGCGGCTCTTTGTGTTAACTCCACAATCGCCTTGGATCCTTCCTATTTGCCTCCGTAATCCCCACCCACGCCGCTTCCCCACAGACCCCTAAACCATGTCTCCCTTGCATTGTCTGTGTTCCCTCCATACCCATCCCTGAGACACCAGAGGATGGCATCTGATGCCAGAAGAGGCACTGGAGGAACTTACTCTGCTGAGTTCACATGAGCACATCTCCTGCTCCTCCGAGTATGAAATTAAACCACAGCAGAACAGACATCCCTTCGCACATCCTACCTCTGTCTCATGTCCCACCTTGCACATCCACATTTATCCTTGCAAACTCAACAACAACGTCAGTTCAAAAGGAGGACTTGTTTTACTTCCAAGATGAGAGCATTTTCCTGCGCTGGGAACTTACACAGCGTGGTCCCTTTGGAATACCTGCCACAGCATAACTACATGACCCTGTTTCGCTCTGTCATGACCTCCCCTCCTCCCCTCCACTTATACTGCCTGATCAGAAAGTCAGGAAGCAGGTCTCTTTGGCTCAGTGCTGCATCATCAGGGCCTTGCTTAGAGTTTAGTATATGGGGTGTCCTCAAACAAAGTGCCAAATGGGTAAATGAACGGATTTAGCTTCTGATGGACTACCCAGGTGGCCCTAGCGGTAAAGAACCTGCCTGCCAATGTAGGAGACACAAGAGATGCAGGTTCGATCCCTGGGTTGGGAAGATCCTCTGGAGAAGGGCATGGCAACCCACTCCAGTATCCTTGCCTGGAGAAACCCATGGACAGAGGAGCTTGGTGGGCTATGGTCCATAGTGTTGCGAAGAGTTGGATACAGCTGAAGTGACTTCACACACACGCACATACATGCTCTAATATTACCCATCAATTACTGAGAGTGTATGCCAGGTGCTATAGGTTGATAGTTGGGGTCCCCCCAAAATTCTTGTATTAAAACCTAACCCACAAAGTGATAGTCCCAGGAGATGGGGGCTTTGAGGGGATGATTAGGTCATGAAAGTGGACCCCTCATGAGCAGGAATTATTGCCTTTACCCCTTTCACCATGTGAGGCTACAGCAAAGAGACAGCCTTCTATGACCCAGGAAGTGGGCTCTCACCAGACCCTGGATCTGCTGGTGTCTTGCTCATGGATTTCCCAGTCTTCAGAACAGTGAGAAATATTTACAAGTCACTGGTCTATGGTACTTTGTGATAGCAACCTGAATGGACTGAGACACCAGGTTCTCAACTAGGCATTTCACATAACTTAGCTTATTTGATTTTCAAAACAACCTTTTGGGGAAGATATCACTAGTTGTGTTTTACAGACAAAGAAATTGAAGCTAAGAAGGGACATCCAACTCAGCTTCCACAGTCAGGGAAGGTTTTCCAAAAGCGATGATGATGACACGTCGCTTAATTCCTTCCAAGTCCTGCTAAAATCAGTTTTAAGTGGATGACCTTGTTAGATGACTAAGCACTTTAATAGGGAGAGACCGATAGATAGATTGACAGATGAGTGATATCTCACATATATGATCACACAATTGGTATTTATCAAGGCTCGATTAGCTATGGAAAATGTCAACAAATATGAGAGATCACCATCTGGAATAGATCTGGGCTAAGCTGGTTGACCATATAATGCATGGGGATTTTTTTTTCTTTTGCTTCTCCTCACTCCCCGAAGTATAGCTCTTTGGATACCAAAGACTGTCTGCTCTGGCTCTCTTAAGATAACTGATTCCAACCTGTCAAGCACAGGTTTAGCCGAATTTCAGCCTGGAAGATGTGGAATCTCTTTATTATCTCCTCTGTCATACAAGAACACTGTAATGCCTGTTCTTTAATTGAATTACGAACAAAGCAACACTATGCCCTGATATGAAAAGTCACATTTATTTTCATTCTGGACGCTGGCTCCGCGGGATCACGCCAGTGAATGCTGCTGTCATCCCCACTCAGACGTAGTCAGCTGAGTTGGAAGAGATTTTGTGTTTGTTTTATTTATTTATTTTCTTTAAAGAAAAGAGATTAGTGAATACATGTCTGTTTGAAAGCAAACTCCTTTTTGAGCAAAACACCAGCTTGGAGCCCTGGTAATGAGTCCTCTCTCTCTCGTCATCTGGTGAGCGCTGACCTATGGGTGAGAATATGAGATAATAAAAGGTTTATTTAAAGGAGAAGCAGAGATAAAACTCTACAATTCCCTCATCTCACAAATGCACAGTTTTCTTTTCCTTTTATGCTCTTGTGTTACATCTTTTTGGAAGCTGTTTTCTCATTCAAACCACCCCTACTGGGCAGGCATGTCTGGGAGAGCTGCAGGTGTCCCCTGGCCACGGCTCACAAAGCCCACTTGTAATCAGCGCCATCACGTGTCTTCTGACCCCCTTCCTACCCTGCTCTCTCCACATCTCTCCCAGCCAACCACCACTGCTACTTCTAAAAGGGAAAGAAACCAACGGCCAGTCAAAAGAGGTAATATCTTAAAGATTCCTTAACAAGGCCTGGGGCTTTCTAGAAAACTAGTTCAAGCTTTTGCGCTGCTGTCTCTTCTAGCCATGGGGTCCCCCTTCCCTCAGTCACTAGTCACTGCAAAGTTGCTGACTCTGCTACATTCTGTGGTCCCTGGGCACTCCACCAGTGTCCCTCCAGGAGCCTCACGGCCACCACTGTTATTCGCCAGCCCCAGTCAGGAATGTAAATCCACACGCAGATCATCCTGACTCCACAAAGTGCAGCACTGTGACACTGTGTGCGACGCCAACTGGTAGTTTTAACACCAAGGATCCGGAAGACAAATAAGTCGTTGTTGTTGTTTTTTCCCTCCAGTCTTCTACACTTGATTATTAACTGGTCTGCCTAGGCAAGTCTTTCCCCTACTACTTGACCGAGATGAAAAAGGAGAACGTTCATTCTGTGACATTATGACTTGGGAAGGAGTAATTTACTAGTAAGAGTCAGTGTTAGTAGAAGGTGCAGGGTTGGCATAGACAGATACTCTGTCAATTACATACTCTGGACCTGAAATAGCAGGAGGCTGCTCACAACCTAGGAGAAGGCAATGGCACCCCACTCCAGTACTCTTGCCTGGAGAATCCCATGGACAGAGGAGCCTGGTAGGCTGCAGTCCATGGGGTCGCGAGGACACGACTGAGCAACTTCCTTTTCACTTCTCACTTTCATGCATTGGAGAAGGAAACGGCAACCCACTCCAGTGTTCTTGCCTGGAGAATTCCAGGGACGAGGGAGCTTGGTGGGCTGCTGTCTATCGGTCGCAGAGTCGGACACAACTGAAGTGACTTAGCAGCATCAGCAGCAGCTCGCAACCTGAAGGCCCTAGACAGGAAGGTTTATTTGCTCCCCCACATCACCGCACCCCACCCCATGCAGAAAGCAAGCAACATCTGTCTCTTGACTCAGTGCTTGCGCTCAGAAACCTGAAAGGAGGAAGCAGGTTAGTTGTGGTTTTTTTTTTTTTCAGTTTCACCATGTGGTATACCAAGGACAGAAATAAGACCTCCCCTCAGAGTCCCTTGTATCGTATCAAAACAGGATTTTACTCCTGCAAAGTGCCAAAGCTGGTTATTGGTAAAATGCTCTGTGCCCAAAAAATTGTCCTGAGATCCTTTTGTGATATATTTCCTATGAGAATCTAAGAAAAATAAAAAATAAAATAAATAAAAGGAAAAAGGACAAGGGACAAGTCCACCTCACTTTAGGGGTGAATGTGCAAAGGAAACACTTTTTCAACAGGTTTAGATGGCAAATGCCATGTTCTTTTTAAATAAATGGAAAGAAACCCTCCCCACCTTTTCTTCCNCCCTCATCTCACAAATGCACAGTTTTCTTTTCCTTTTATGCTCTTGTGTTACATCTTTTTGGAAGCTGTTTTCTCATTCAAACCACCCCTACTGGGCAGGCATGTCTGGGAGAGCTGCAGGTGTCCCCTGGCCACGGCTCACAAAGCCCACTTGTAATCAGCGCCATCACGTGTCTTCTGACCCCCTTCCTACCCTGCTCTCTCCACATCTCTCCCAGCCAACCACCACTGCTACTTCTAAAAGGGAAAGAAACCAACGGCCAGTCAAAAGAGGTAATATCTTAAAGATTCCTTAACAAGGCCTGGGGCTTTCTAGAAAACTAGTTCAAGCTTTTGCGCTGCTGTCTCTTCTAGCCATGGGGTCCCCCTTCCCTCAGTCACTAGTCACTGCAAAGTTGCTGACTCTGCTACATTCTGTGGTCCCTGGGCACTCCACCAGTGTCCCTCCAGGAGCCTCACGGCCACCACTGTTATTCGCCAGCCCCAGTCAGGAATGTAAATCCACACGCAGATCATCCTGACTCCACAAAGTGCAGCACTGTGACACTGTGTGCGACGCCAACTGGTAGTTTTAACACCAAGGATCCGGAAGACAAATAAGTCGTTGTTGTTGTTTTTTCCCTCCAGTCTTCTACACTTGATTATTAACTGGTCTGCCTAGGCAAGTCTTTCCCCTACTACTTGACCGAGATGAAAAAGGAGAACGTTCATTCTGTGACATTATGACTTGGGAAGGAGTAATTTACTAGTAAGAGTCAGTGTTAGTAGAAGGTGCAGGGTTGGCATAGACAGATACTCTGTCAATTACATACTCTGGACCTGAAATAGCAGGAGGCTGCTCACAACCTAGGAGAAGGCAATGGCACCCCACTCCAGTACTCTTGCCTGGAGAATCCCATGGACAGAGGAGCCTGGTAGGCTGCAGTCCATGGGGTCGCGAGGACACGACTGAGCAACTTCCTTTTCACTTCTCACTTTCATGCATTGGAGAAGGAAACGGCAACCCACTCCAGTGTTCTTGCCTGGAGAATTCCAGGGACGAGGGAGCTTGGTGGGCTGCTGTCTATCGGTCGCAGAGTCGGACACAACTGAAGTGACTTAGCAGCATCAGCAGCAGCTCGCAACCTGAAGGCCCTAGACAGGAAGGTTTATTTGCTCCCCCACATCACCGCACCCCACCCCATGCAGAAAGCAAGCAACATCTGTCTCTTGACTCAGTGCTTGCGCTCAGAAACCTGAAAGGAGGAAGCAGGTTAGTTGTGGTTTTTTTTTTTTTCAGTTTCACCATGTGGTATACCAAGGACAGAAATAAGACCTCCCCTCAGAGTCCCTTGTATCGTATCAAAACAGGATTTTACTCCTGCAAAGTGCCAAAGCTGGTTATTGGTAAAATGCTCTGTGCCCAAAAAATTGTCCTGAGATCCTTTTGTGATATATTTCCTATGAGAATCTAAGAAAAATAAAAAATAAAATAAATAAAAGGAAAAAGGACAAGGGACAAGTCCACCTCACTTTAGGGGTGAATGTGCAAAGGAAACACTTTTTCAACAGGTTTAGATGGCAAATGCCATGTTCTTTTTAAATAAATGGAAAGAAACCCTCCCCACCTTTTCTTCCCCCTATTATTGAAAAGTACTCAGGAAAACTTGATTTAGAGCACTGGCTTATCTTGTAAGTAAAAACCTCTAAGATGTGGTCCATGGGATGACATCCTTATGGTTGGGTTTTGGCAACTGGTCTCAGAGGTAACGTTCCACAGAAGGCTTTCTGTACAAGTCAACAATAACACAGAGGTCGGACACTCAGAAGCCTACTGACCTAGTAAAACCGAAACCGAAGCTGCCTTGGGGAAGACAAGGGGAAAGTCGCAGTGATGGGGGCTATTGAACCACGGTAAAGCATGTGATGTTTTCTCAACCCTGCTTTATCTGGCAGCAAACAGCCTGGAGTTTCTGAGATGTTATAGAATTATGGATCCATCTATCTCCTACGGGAGTTTAAAAACCAATGGCCTTTTGAATGACTAAGCCCTTTGACCTAAAGATACATGAGATTTCTCAGACCTGCTGCATCACACACCGGCAGTTCTCTGAGTGACACAGGTGATCTCTATGTGTGATGAAATATATATAACATAAAATGGACTGTTTTAACTTTTTTTCAGTGCGCAACTCTGTGGCATTAAGCACATTCACATCGCTATACAACCGACACCACCATCCATCTCCAGAACTTCTTCATCTTCCCAAACTGAAACTGTACCCGTTAAACGATAATTCCCCACTCCCGCTTCCCAAAGGCCCTGGCAACTGCCATTCTCCTCTCTGTCCCTAGGAAACTGACTGCTCTAGGTGCCTCGAATAGGTGAAATCATACAGCCATTGTCCTCTATTGACTGGCTTACTTTACTTGGCACAATGCCCTCGAGGTAGCATGTATCAGAATTTCTTTCCTTTTAAAAACTAAATATTTTATCTTTCTCTTTTTATAAACCGCTTTATTGAGTACAATTTACTGAGCGTACATTTCAGCCATTTTTAGCATGCGACTCAGTATTTTTTAGTAAATTTATCAAGTTGTCCAATCATCATCACAATCCAGTTTTAGAACATTTTCATCATCTCAGTAAGATCACCTCCCTGCCCATGTACAGTTCATAGTCACTCTAAATCGTTTTCAACTTTCCACCATAGGCAACCACTACTTTCTGTCTCTGAAAAGTTGCCTTCTCTGGACATTTCATGTATCTAGAATCATACATTTAGTCTTCTTTTGTGTCTGGCGTCTTTCACTTAGCACTTTGCATAATGTTTCTGAAGTCCGTCCATCCTTGTTGCCCTATGTATCGGTATTTCGCTCTTTTTTATTACTGAATAGTATTCCATTGTATGGATATGTCACCTATTGTCTATCCATTGACGTGCTAATGGATATTTGGGTTGTTTCCACCTTTTAACTATTACGAATAATGTTGTATGAATATTGGTGTGCAAGTTGTTGTATGGACATACTTTCATTCCTCTTGGGTAGATATCTGGAAATGGATTAGCTGGGCCTTATGACAAATTTACAGTTAACGTTTAAAGAGATTGTCTACCGTCTTCCAAAGTGGATGTGCCACTAGGAGCTTTTCTTTCGGGTAACTAAGCAGATCTTTCCAATGGGTTTGTTTTTATTTTGTGACCCTTCCCAATGTAAAATATTCTGCTGCTTTTCAACTCTGACCCCAGCTCAGTCAGAAAGTCAAGCAGTGGGTGGGATGAATTAATTCTTCAAATAGTTCTCATTTTCACATCCTTAACTCACAGCTGAGTTCACATTAAAACTAAACAACTTTTAAAGCCCAGAAGAAGTGTTGTAAAACATTCTATGAGACCTCTGGCAAGTTATGTTGGTCATTTAGGGCCTCAGGGTCCCACTTGTCAGAGAAGATGAGACGAAGGTGACTTCTAATGTCCACTAATGGCATCTATGGAGCTATCTATGGACCCACAACAATCCTTTGTTGGCTTTGAGATACTTAGTTTACACTGCCTGGGTGTGGAGGTGAAGAGTTTCTCAACCATGCATATGCAAACTCAGGGAACTGGGACTTTCCCCCAAATGTGTACTCTAAAGTTGGAGAAACAGTGAGCAACAGATGAAAGAATGACCCTTTTTCTTCCTAAGGTGAGCCGAATGAAGAGACACTATGACCTTCTTATTCCATTGAACTGCCTGGCATAAGATGCATGGTGGACATTAATTAACATGCCTCTGAGGTCATGTTTCTTTTGAGTTGATTTTTAAAAATCTTGATCATCCGTCTGGAAGTGGTAAAGTATATTACTCATTGGAACATGTTTATCTTAGGAACTGTATTAATTTCCTAGGACTGCTCTAATAAAGTACAGTCATTCTTAGGGGGGCTGGTTCCAGGAGTGTCCCACATACTCAAACCCATGGATGCTCAAGTCCCTTATAAAATGACACAGTTCAACGAATACATTTGGCCCTCTGTATCCCTAGGTTTCACATCCTTAGATTTAACCAAACTGCAGATAGAAAGTCCTGGAAACAGAATGCTGGCTGTAACAAAAACTGGGTAGCTTAAAACAACAGAAATTTATTGTCTCACAGTGCCAGAGGTTATAATCCACAAATCAGGCATTGCAGGGAACATGCTCTCTCTGACAGCTCCAGGGAAGGATCTTTCCTCCTGTCTTCCAACTCCTGGCATGCACTGGCAATCCTCGGCCTTCCTTGACTAATAAATGCATCACTTGACTTACACGGTCTTTCTCCCACCATGTCTTCATACTGTCTTCCCTCTGTGAGTCTGTCTTTTGATCCAAAATTTCCCCTTTTTATAAGGACACCAGTCATCTTGGGTGGTGGTTGTTGTCCAGTCGTGCAGTCATGTCCGACTTTGCAACCCCATGGACTGCAGTTGCACCAGGCTTCCCTGTCCTTCACCATCTCCCAGGGCTTGCTCAAATTCATGTCCATTGAGTCAGTGATGCCATCAGGACCCACCCTAATGACTTCATTTAAATTTGGTCATGTCTGTAAAGATCCTACTTCCAAATAAAGTCACATCTGAAGTACTGGGGGTTAAGAGTTCAACATATCTTTTAGGGGACTGGGCAGTATGGGAACAAGTTCAACTCATAACAGTAACAGTTGGGGGGAAAATGAGGTTTACAATAAGGTATCTGTCACTGAATCCACATCTAACTGTAATTATATTATAAAAGACAGGGAAAGTGTTTTCCTCCTTCAACACCTGACATCTGAGTTCTATAGCACTTGAGCACAAAGAAACATAACAATCCTGAGCCCTTGATTCTCATTCCCAAGTAGGTTGAGATTCTGACATCTGCAGTCATTTAAACAACTGCCTTCAGTCTGGGGAGGGAGAGGATCTATTCAGTGCTTGGGATAAAATACTGTAAATTATTTAACATGGTTTATCCTGAATAGTGCTTCCTAGGACTAAAGACAGGGAAGAATGGGATGTTGGGAATGGTTTTTTAAAAAACTGAGACACAAGGATATGATTCCATAATCACAGGACGGGGATTAACCATCAGATTACTTGAATTTCCACACCTTCGAGAAGGAAGAGAGAATTTCAGGTTGGCAATAGTAAGACCTGATTATCACTCAGGAGGAAAGAGACAGGTGTGGGGCCATATTCCCTTGCCAGAGTGAACTTTAACTGGCTTGCAGAGAGTATCATCTTCTAGCAGAGGGACAAAGAGAACCCAGAAGGGCTCCTCACAGCAGATTTTCAAAAGACCTTTTTCCCTTCTCTCCTTACACTCGCAGTCCCCTCCACGAGGGCTTGGGGACTCCAGCTGCCTCCCAGGCAGACCCAGCACAGCCCATGGCTCTCAGGAATTTCATCCTGTCTCACCGGCCATCACCCTTCTCCTCCTTCTAAATTCACCTTTCCCCTCCTTGCACCCCTGTCAAGCCTATCTTTCCCACTCCATCTGTGCTCCCATTTGATTTGCTGCTTCCATGGGGTCTGCTGTAAACTTCTGCTGTTAGAAGAAAAGTAACGAAGAGGTTAAGCTGGTCTCAAATACGCAATGCAAGGCCCCACGTGCAATACCCCACCATGTGCAATTAGCAGAAACCTGGAATTATCTTGATAATGCTTCTCCCTTCCTCTAAGAGACCTCTTTTCACATGGCTCTGGGTTACACATGGTCTGGAAGAGAGTTCCTCTGCTTCACGGCCTCCCCTAGACCACCATGTTTCCAGTCTTTCCCCTCTTGGTCTCATCTTTGCTCCTTCCTCGCCGTGTCCTTCCAAGTTCTTTCATTTCTCCTGTGGCTCCAGACACCACACTACCAGGAGAACTTCATTCACCAGATGGCTATCCCACGCTTCAGACTCCAGAGACCACAAATGAAGTCCTTTGACTTCTTTATTTGTACTAATGACACCAACCTTCTACCAGTCTCTTGAGGCAGAGTTCTGTTGATTTTCTTTGATTCTCCTCCTCTCCCTCAGCCACAGCACTAATCAGGAACATCGAGTCCCCGTATCTCCCTCTAGATGTCTTTCCAAACCATCCATCCAACATCCACACTTTCCATTCCTCCTGCCACATCCCTTTTCAAGTCCTGACCTCCCACCTGGACCAGGGTTAGACACTCGAAGCCTGTCTCCTTGTCTCCAATTTCTTCTTCCATTTTCTGATCCACTTGAGATAGAAGATCCAGATAGCGCTAATGAAAAATTAACTTGGAGAGCGTCATTCAGTTGTTCAGAAATGTCAACCCTCTCCCGCTGGTTTACTTGAAAATCGAGTCTTTCCTGTCCAGTGCCCCATGCCATCTCCAGGCTTGTCTCCAATAATTATGTTCCAGTCAGATTGGATAAAAAAGCTCTCAAAGTCTTCTGCTTCGCCCACGTCCATTCCTTGGCAGATACCATTCCCTTGGTCTGGAAAGTCCCCACTGTTCACAGATTGGAATCCTTATCCTGCAAAGCCTCTTCCTCTCTGAAGCCACTTTGTGTTTTTGTCTTTTCTCCCTTTGAATTCTCACTGTCCCTAGCTTATCTTCCTCTCCTAGAGCTTATATTTGCCTCTCTTTCATCTTTCTTTTATCCCCCATATGCCCTCATCCTGGGCTACATAAGGAGAAGGCACTCAGTAAATGTTTCTATTATCTGAGGTCACTTCTCCAGTTGGGGAGATACAGGTTTGGATCACTTTGGGCCAGTCTTGACACTAAGCCCTCCAGTACCCCTGCTAGCATTATTTTCTCTGTCTTACTTAATGATGTGTACCTCCTCATCTTGCCTTTTCACCTTTGTAATTCCAAGTTACTTCACCCTATCCACACCAAAGCACACCACCTGCCCCAGCCTTTGTCCTAATTTCCCCAAATTTAACTGCTCTCTTATGCAGACTGATGCTCCAGGATGAAAGCCCTGAAGGGAATCACTCCTCTTTGAGGCCTGATGTGTATCAGGGAAGCCAAACCCTGCAGTTAAAAATGTCGTGAAAATGAACTGATAAGTAGCTAGAAGCAAAATGCTGAGTATACACAAATTCCACTGCAGTGCAGAGCGCAGTTTGGAAGTTCAAGCAAGAATTGTTTATTAAAATGCATGAGCTTCCATAGCTTCACTGAGGAGGAGATAACATACTTAGCAGTTACTGGTGGAGCACTGCATAAGAGAATGGGTATTTTGTGTGGATCTAAGCATCTCTTGAAGTATTTTTAAAAATTCCTTTCATTAGGCTAGAAGAAGCCAGCTTTAAGGTCACGTCACTGGCATTAAAAGATTCATATTATACGTCAGCAACTGCAGCATTTACTTCATGTGAGCACAGCAAGAGGCTTGAAAACACAGTTTATTTTGCAGGGAGACTGAATTAATCCTTCAATTGCTGTCCCATGTCACAGAACTGCCAATTCTGCCATACTATATAGAGTTTGCAGTGAAGTGAAAGTCGCTCAGTCATGTCCAGCTCTTTGCAACCCCATGGACTATACAGTCCATGGAATTTTCCAGGTCAGAATTCTGGAGTGGGTAGTTGTTTCCTTCTCCAGGAGATCTTCCTAACCCAGAGATTAAACCCAGGTTTCCCACATTGCAGGCGAATTCTTTGCCAGCTGAGCCATAAGGGAAGCCCAAGAATATGGGAGTGGGTAGCCTATCCCATCTCCACCAGATCTTCCTGATCTAGGAATTGAACCGGGGTCTTCTGCATTGCAGGTGGATTCTTTACCAACTGAGCTATCAGGGAAGCCTTTACTTCTTACAATTATGTATTTTAACCTGTTAATATATTAGAGACAAATTAAGTAAAGAGAAGGAAAAAAGTGGGAACAAGAGGTCCTCCTGTGTGCTCCCTTCTTGGGGTGGGTATCCTCAATGGGGCTTTACAGAGGAAGAATGTAAAACCCTTACAGAGGAAATATCCAACCTGAATCATGGGGACTAGGAACTTCTCAAACACAAGGGTTTTCCCTCTTCCATTTTAACGGGATGGAAGCTTCCCAGTGGTAAAGAATCCACCTGCCAATGCAGGAGATTCAAGAGACGCAAGTTCGATCGCTGGGTGGGGAAGGTCCCCTGGAGTAGAAAATGGCAACCCACTCCAGTATTCTTGTGTGGGAAATCCCGTGGACTGAGGAGCCTGGTGGGCTGCAGTCCATGGGGTTCCAGAGTTGGACACGACTGAGCACACTCACACACACCTTCTAACAGAACTGCAAGCACCTCCTGATGTCATTTTTATATTTCTCCAGCGACTTTGTCTCTACCTGCTTTTCAGCACCTTCCCCTCCTGGTTTCTCTATAATTGAGTGGGACCGACCCTTCAATTTTGCTGGCTGCGGATGGAGCCTAAACTGAGTTTTCCTTGCATATTTGTTCAAATGGTTTCCCATCATTTTGAGAAGAAAGAAAAACAGAGCTGGATGACCAGTACTAGGGGAGGGAGGGTAGTGTGGCAGAGTGAAACTCCATCAGAGGAGCCAGACTGCCCTTGGTTCCAATCCCAGGACCAAGGCCTGTCAGTCCATGGGTCCTGGCAAATCACGCAGCCCTGTGCACCTTAGTCTTGTCTTTGAAATGAGGATGCTGTCCCTCTCATGGGGCCGCTTGGCATAGGGTAGGTATTTGACAAATGTTAGTTCTACTTCACTAAACCTTAACCCCCCAGTTCTATACATACTCAGGAGAAATTAGTGACACTGGAGCAAAGGAAGTTTTTGTTTATTTATTTTTTAATATCCCTGCTAACATTCCGGAAAGCAAAAAAGTAGGCTTAAAGCTCAGCATTCAGAAAATGAAGATCATGGCATCTGGTCCCATCACTTCCTGGGAAATAGATGGGGAAACAGTGTCAGACTTTATTTTTCTGGGCTCCAAAATCACTGCAGATGGTGACTGCAGCCATGAAATTAAAAGACACTTACTCCTTGGAAGAAAAGTTATGACCAACCTAGACAGTCTATTCAAAAGCAGAGACATTGCCAACTAAGGTCTGTCTAGTCAAGGCTATGGTTTTTCCTGTGGTCGTGTATGGATGTGAGTTGGACTGTGAAGAAGGCTGAGCGCCAAAGAATTGATGCGTTTGAACTGTGGTGTTGGAGAAGACTCTTGAGAGTCCCTTGGACTGCAAGGAGATCTAATCAGTCCATTCTGAAGGAGATCAGCCCTGGGATTTCTTAGGAAGGAATGATGCTAAAGCTGAAACTCCAGTACTTTGGCCACTTCATGCGAAGGGTTGACTCATTGGAAAAGACTCTGATGCTGGGAGGGATTGGGGGCAGGAGGAGAAGGGGACAACAGAGGATGAGATGGCTGGATGGCATCACTGACTTGATGGACGTGAGTCTGAGTGAACTCCAGGAGATGGTGATGGACAGGGAGGCCTGGCGTGCTGCGATTCATGGGGTCGCAAAGAGTCGGACACGACTGAGCGACTGAACTGAACTGAACATTCTCCATTTCTCACACAGAAGCCAAATCTCAAATACATGTCTTCTCCCCACCCCCAACCCACCTGCCCTGCCATGTCAATGCCAGATCACTAGGTAAGCCCAGGAATCTCAAGGAGAACCAGCCTCCTCATCTGGGCTGGGTGGAGGCTCACAAGCGAATTTTGATGGGCTCCCTGGAGAAGGAGGACCTGCTGGAGTTACTGGACTCACTGCCTCTCTGGGGAGGAGGAAGGAGCACCCAGAAAGCCACAGATGTTTTTCAAGGTCTTTTCTTCCTATTCCATTCCCCAATTTCTCCCTACCAGGCAGGCAAAAGGTGGTGACCTGGATGCCGGTTCCCTGAAGAAACACCCAGGTCAAGGTTCAAGCCTGTTGCAGGCGCACGAGGAAGGGAGAGGACTGACTGGGTCATACTCTTTGTTAAAAGATTTCTAGCCCTAGGACTATCTCGAACTCATTCTATCCCGGTGAATGAGTCACTAACCGGAAACGGTGTAAACACAGGTGTAATAATGGCTTAAGAAGCCCTGGCTCTCCGAGGTTGGAGGAAGACCAGCTCTTCCTATAACAACCCTTGCCTTCCACTTTCAGAAAACTGAAGTTCAAGGGGTTACGCCAGGTGCCTGAGGCCTCAATCGAGGGACTGAGGACTCCCAGTCAGGCTGGGTGGTGCGTCAGCCTCCTTCTACCCGCAACAAGTCACTGACAATTTCGGGGCCCACGCTACTTTCGGGACGCGTCTGGGTTCCTGATTACATCATTGCCCTGCGCACCCCCAGATCTGGGGCTGTACCCTCCACCGCCTCTCCCTCGTCCTCTCCGGGTCTCGCAGAGCAGGCTGGACGAAGGGATGCAGGACACTTACATACCTACGCGCACGTTATGGGAAAGGGAAGGCTACAGACACCGAAACTCGTCCCTGCAGAGCCCCGCGGGGCCATCCTTGGAGAAGGGTGCAAAGGGGCGCTCACTCCCGGGTCGGACGGAGCCAAGTATCGGGCTGGGGGCGGAGCCTCCGTCGGGAGCCGGAGGGAGGGGCGGGGCGGGGATCGCCAGGAGGCGTCGGGGGCCGGGGAGCTAGCCCGCCGGCTGGGGGCGCGGGGCGGCGGCCGGGACCGCGGAGGTGCGGCGGGGCCCGGCGGGCGGCGCCACCGGAGGCGGGAGGGGGCGGAGCCGCGCTCGCAGCTGCCACCCGGCCGCCGGGCCCGGGCAGAAGACGCCGCCCGCGGCCGGGCACGCACCGCGCGCACACTCTCCAAACAATGCTCCGAGGCGCCCAGCAGGGCGGCTGGCGGCTCGGAGACCCGCGGCGAGGCCGGGGGAGCGCGGCCCCGAGGTGAGCCCGCGGCGCCTTCTCCCAAGTCGGCCTCTTTTTTTGTCTGGCAAACGTGGCCGCAGAGGGGAGCTCCGGGGGAGCGCGGCGATTGTGGAGCAGGCGACCCCCGTCAGCGTCCCCCGGGGGTGACAGGCGGTCGCTGGAGGAGGGTGGAGCGTTCGGACCGCGTGCGCCCGGGGTTGCGCCCGAGGTGGAAGCGCCGAGCCCGGGCTGGGGGGTGGAGGGGCGGAGGGGAAGGACCGGGGAGCCAGAGGTATGTTTTCGATTCATTCGAGAATCGCGCTCTTTCGGAAGGGGAAACTTTCCTCGAGTTCCGGCAGCGGAACCGACTGCTCTGGTCTCGCTGGTCTGGCTGCTGGACTTGGGGCAGGAGACCGGAGCGCTTTGGGGATTGCTATTGTGGAGATTGCCGTTCCGCGGCTGCAGGATTGTCACAGGAACAGGGAGGGAGACCGCTCGGCGGCTCGGATCGGGACCCCGGGCGTGATGCTTTGGGACGCCAGGTTAGTTAGTAGCTGCCTCTTAGGCAGCCCACAGTTGAATGTCAGCCTGGGGGTCTCCAGGGG
This sequence comes from Neotragus moschatus, assembly GCA_006410615.1. NCBI lineage: Eukaryota > Metazoa > Chordata > Mammalia > Artiodactyla > Bovidae > Neotragus > Neotragus moschatus. The sequence continues at coordinate 4,047,583 of SJYA01003206.1, forward strand.
GAACTAGACGATACCTTCTTCCTGAGCGGTGGCGGAGCCCTCTGAGAGGCTACCGTGGGCACGTTGTTAACCTTTGCTTGTGTTGCCTCCTCCTTCCCCGCCACAGACACACAAAATAGAATCACTCACACACACACACACACACACAGAAAATAGAATCTCTTCACTTTCCGGTCCTCAGTGAGAACGCGAGGAGGCAGGGCCGGCTGACTGTGTATTTCTCTCAGGTGAAGCTCAGCCAGCGAGCACATGGCTTTGCAGAGCCCACAGCAAAGCCCAAAGGTCTAGGAGGGAGGAGTTTTGCAGGGCATTCAGCCCAGAGTCAGGTTGGGAAGGCCCTATTGATCACTGGCCTGAAAAACCCCTTCCCACTTTGAGCCGGAAATTTGACAGGAAGCACTGGGGAATTCTGCGGTTATTTCGCTATCTTGGGGTCTTGTGGAATGCGGGTATCTTCCTTACTGGTTTGGATTATAGTGGGTCTAACCCACAAAAACCACATTCCTGCTGCTGAGATTAGATTACATAGCGCCGGAGAAGGAAAAAAGAAAAAGTTGGGTGAGTAGCATGACTTACCCTCTGTGCGTGTGGGTGGTGGGGGGAGGCAGGAGGTAAGGCTATTACTTATTCCTTTCTGCCTGGGCAACCCTTGTCAATGGAGTGTTGAAATCCAGACGAATTTCCATAAATATACCTCTTTTGCATTCATTTAATTGTATTTAAATGTATTTAATTGTAAAAAAAATAGATACTTTTTTTTAGATGACTGTTTTCCGGAATTCTCTCACTTCAGGGTAAGGCATGAGCAACTTCAGTGCAAGTGTGAAGGGCATTTGAAGCCCAGAGATTTGATTTTGTGGTTCTGGTCACCATTGTTGGATTCTTTTTCCTATGATGTGGGTGTGTATTTGACAGCTTCAGTCTTGCATGTTTTAGCCACGACTGGTGCAGAAGTTTGCAGAGGCAAAGATATTTTATCATGACTTGGATCAGAAAGAATGCTGAGATCTTTTTCTAATCTTACACTGCTGCCTCCCACTGAAATGGGGGAATTTGCATAATTCTGAGGGCTGCCTGCCCTTGGAGGTAAGGAATGTGGGCTGGGAAGGTGCCATTCCCAGGCGGTGGAGAGCTGGCACTGTGAGGCAGGCAACGCTCATGCTTGGTGAGCGCCACTTGAGTTTTTCCACTGTCTTTTGACTTAAAATAAATAGATCAAGCCCAGAACCTCTCTAGACAGAGAGAATCCTTTCTGGCTTGATGTAGTGATAAATTCTGTTTGCTGTGACTGAGGAACCAGTTTTAACAGGATGTGTAGTGAGTCAGTGATGGTAAGGAGCCCAGGGCTTCATTTCATCCTGTGCCCGTCCTCATTCTATTTCCCTGAAAAACGTTTTCCAGTCTCTGAGCGGTTGGCATAGTGAAAGTTATACCCACCGTCAGAGAATTTCAGAGCTGAGGATGGGCGCTAGGAGGGTGTTCAGGAACTGGTGAGGGGTTCTGAAGGAAGCTTCCTGAATGTTGGTAATCCAACCAGAAGTCCCAGGGCTGGAGTGAGCCATCTGCTCACAGGAGGGGACCTTTGGCACCAAGCCACCATGACACCTTTGGGTCGGTTATCTGAGCAGGAAATGATGTGTGGCCACCCCACGTGGCTTTCTTTGCCCCCCTCTGTGGATGCCTCACTCCTCAGACAGCCCAGCCCTGTGAGGAGCTGCAGGAAGGAGGTGAGCCCACTCAGATTCCCGATTCCCAAGCTCTCTCCCTCCATCCTGTCTGGGGTGCGGAAGCCTCTGCCTGCAGTAGAGGGGGCCAGGATTCCCCGGAAAGGACCTCGCCCCGCCTCAGGGCAAGGGTATGGAGCTTTGCCTTCTTGAACAACAAAATACCTCCTCTACTTTTCGCTCGTTCCGAGGATTGTGAGAGAAAGAAAAACCCTTGCTTTCATCCTCTGCTTGTTGAAGCTGAGGGACCTCTTCTGGGGAACTTGGCAAGGAACAAACCTGCCACTTGGCTATATTTATAGGAGGAGAAGAACCCAACTTGTAATCATCTTGATGCAGAAGATCCTAACAATGGTCACGAAGGACAGATACTTGTCTTTATTTCAGAGAGTTCATTTAGCTTAAAGATACAGTGAGCTTCCTGGTTAGCTTTGGAGGGAAAAAGAGGCCCAATGTAGCTTCAGTTCTCATTGAATAGGCACCTCAGTCTGCGAGTGTGGGAGACCAGAAAGAGAGCTCTTCCCATAGAGATTCTGGAATGATCTTTGGGGCTCCTGGCTCATTCCACCTGGTTAGTCCTGTTGATGGTAGGGAGAGCAGCAACCTCAGAGCCAGTTCTCACGGGAGGAAAGCGGAAAGCAGACCCTGGGGCCAAACCCTCTCTATTTAATGGGTCTGTTCACTGTAGATTCTTCAGGATGATTTTCTCCTGAACGCTGTCCTTCTGAGGAAGTCAGTTCATTTAAGTGAGGAAAGGAGAGCAAAAAGCAGTAAACAGATAATGGCAAGCGACTCAGTGTAACGTGTGAGGTGAGGACTTGAGGGGCTGCCAGCAAAGTTGGCTTCTCTCTGAGGAACCCCTGCACACTCGGCACCTGCGGACAGGCCTCAGTTTATGTTCTGGGGTTTGTTTTCCCGTCTGTGAAATGGAGGTGACAGCTACCTGACCGGTCTTATTCGGGTGAACTGGTTAAAGTCTGTAATCCTTCGCGTTTTCCCCCTCGGTGGTGTATTTATTGAGTGAATTCTGTGGTGCAAACTCTCCGCCTTCAGTTTTACTCTCAGAGGAAGTAAACTCTTTCAGCAAGCTGACTGCCTCCCCTCCAGGGTTCTCATTGTCGCTCAGTCGTGTCCTACTCTTTGTGACCGCATGGACTGCAGCACACCAGGCTTCCCTGTCCATCACCAACTCCCGGAATTTGCTCAGACTCATGTCCATTGAGTCGGTGAGGTGATGCCATCCAACCATCTCATCCTCTGTCGTCCCCTTCTCTTCCTGCCTTCAATCTTTCCCAGCATCAGGGTCTTTTCCAGTGAGTCAGCTCTTTGTATCAGGTAGCCCAAGTATTGGAGCTTCAGCTTCAGCATCAGTCCATCCAGTGAATATTCAGGACTGATTTCCTTTAGGATTCGTTAGGGTTCTCATAGNTCGTCCCCTTCTCTTCCTGCCTTCAATCTTTCCCAGCATCAGGGTCTTTTCCAGTGAGTCAGCTCTTTGTATCAGGTAGCCCAAGTATTGGAGCTTCAGCTTCAGCATCAGTCCATCCAGTGAATATTCAGGACTGATTTCCTTTAGGATTCGTTAGGGTTCTCATAGGGAAAATCATTGTGAGCAATGACTCTAATAGTATAGTCTACTGTACAACTACTTCTAGTACAGTCTATCCAGACCTAGACCACAGGGCTACATGACCATGAATCTCTCTTTCTGTTTTCCCCAGGCCTGAAGCTCTAGGTCTCTTGATTTCACTAAGCCCTGGGCTGAATAAGGCATATTAAGTAGAGGGGTTGGAGAATTCCCAAGATGCCAGACCTCCCAACCAGGACCCCCTGGGGAGCAGCTGAGACCACACCTCTCCACTTTCTCACCCCTTCCGTCTCTACCTCCTCACAAGTATGTGTTGCAGTGTTGATCTCAGAGCCCAGGCTTGCCTCCCCTCTCGTATCATTCTTGGTTAAAAATTGTGGCTTATTTTCCAGAAGCCACGATTTCTACCTGCTGTCCTGTTTGGAAGTTCTCATTTCTCTGGGGCCAAGTCCCCAGGCTCTAGACCCCATAGCAGCAGGGGATGCAATCAGTCACAGGCTTCTCATCTCCAGCCCTGTGTGATTTCTTCCTGTGAACTGCCTCCAGAACCTCCAGGTGCTCAGGATTTTAGGGGACTGAAGTATCTTTTACACTCTCTACTCATGCATCAGGGGCTTCCCTGGTGGCTTACGTGGTATAGAATCTTCCTGCAATGTGGGAGACCCAGGTTCAATCCCTGGGTCAGGAAGATCCCCTGGAGAAGAAAATGGCACCCCACTCCAGTATTCTTGTCTAAAGAATCCCATGGACAGAGGAGCCTGGTGGGCTACAGTCCATGGAGTTACAGAGACAGAGCTGAGCAACTCACACACACATACCCACACATGCAACAGAGCTGTGTTTAGATTTTACAGCTTTTTAAGGCCNCCCCTGGAGAAGAAAATGGCACCCCACTCCAGTATTCTTGTCTAAAGAATCCCATGGACAGAGGAGCCTGGTGGGCTACAGTCCATGGAGTTACAGAGACAGAGCTGAGCAACTCACACACACATACCCACACATGCAACAGAGCTGTGTTTAGATTTTACAGCTTTTTAAGGCCACCCCACCAGAAAGGGATTACGAACCTCATGACAAGTGGGTGAGGGCCTTGGAATAAATAGAATAGTCATCTTCACCTCTTTTCTTCTTCCCCTTCTGCTCTGTAGTCATATCGTCAGACTCTGATTGATCAGGCCCCATCTTCCGCAGGGGCTCAGTGGTTAAAGAATCTGCCTGCAATGCAGGAGACCAAAGAGATGGGCGTTTGATCCCTGAGTGGAGAAGATCCCCTGGAATAGGAAGTGGCAACCCACCCCAGTATTCTTGCCTGAAAAATCCCATGGACAGAGGAGCCTTGCAGGCTACAGTTTTATGGGGTCACAAAGAGTCAGACAGGACTGAGCATACACTAAGGGATCCTCTGGCAGGGGAGATCTCTGATCAGGCAAGTGTTCTGCTTTTCCAGGAAGCTGCCCAGTGAGCCCCTTCCGCCTTCCTGGAGACCACACCAGCAAGCCGAGTGCAAGATGAACCAGCACCCCGTCTGCTGCTCAAGATGCTTGAGACCGTTCCACTGAACCCCGAGAGCCCGAAGATGTCTGCGTGCAGCGACTTTGTGGAGCACATCTGGAAGCCCGGGTCCTGCAAAAACTGCTTCTGCCTGCGCAGTGACCATCAGCTGGTGCCTGGCCACCCCCAGCCCCGAGTTGGCTGCCTGCCCCCTCCGCCTCGCCTGCACCCCAGGCCGGAGAGTGGCCGCCCGGAAGATGACGGCCTGAGCAGCTCACCCTACTCCAAGCCCACCATCGCCGTGAAGCCCACCATGATGAGCTCTGAGGCCTCCGATGGGTGGACAGAGGCTGGCGTGAGTGCCGACGTCGCACAGGTGAGGCTGACTCAGCCCCATGGTATTTTTACAGGGGCTGCTCCTGTTGTAAGGCCGCTGTGACTGGCGGGCAGCCAGGGTGAGCTGTCCCAGCAGGACTCCTGCGGGTTGGCTTCCCGGGCAGCTCGCCCTAGACTGCTCCTTCCTGACTGCTACCCTCTCTTCTCTCGCTGCCCTCCTTTCTTTCGGTCCCTTCAGGCCAAGAACCATGAATGCAGTCCCTGCGAGTTTATTTGGAGATTGTATCAGGACATAGCCACTAAAATGAAGCATTTTTCTAAAAAGTTTAAAACAAAAGTTTTTTTTAGAGATCATCTTAAATATATACAAAACTAGCAAGAATTGCTTAACAAACCCCATGCATCCACCACCCTGCCTTAAGAGCTTGAACAGTCATCAACTCATGATCGCTCTCCTTCTGTCTTTATCCCTGCCCCTACTCTCCTTTCCCCTCCTTTCCCCTAAAGCAAACCCCAGATATTGCATCATGATTGTACCTCCTTAAAAAATTAAGTCTTTATACAGAATATCATTATCACACTTAAAAATGTCAGCAGTAGTTCCGTGATATCATCCAATCCCCAGCCAGTGTTCATATTTCCAATTTGGAAGCTTGGATTTTTCCACCTTTGATCTGGGATTACTAAAGACAATTACATCCTTAGAGAGTAGACCATTCTGCTCATCCCCCGCCCAACTCCCCTACCCCCTACCGCACCGTTGACCCTGACCAAGGTCTAATTATTTAGAGGGCACACGAAGCCTGCTGCCCCTAGACATGTCTTCTAAGAAGCTGCATGTCTAAAACATATTCTTGGCACTTCTTGGAACCTCTTTACCTGTTCTAGTTTTCTTAAACTATCACAGTGAGTAGGTCAGGAAGGCTTTGTGAGCTTATGTGAAATCAAAAGTCAGTTTTAAATCAAGGGAGGCTTGAATGAGGCAAGCTACCTCCTGGGGTTGCTCTCAGCTTCAAGTCGCCTGCAAAGCTGCTGCTCCATTTTCCAGAAGCTGGTTACACTCATTCCCCAGGCCTTTCTTGACACCCTCAGCCTTCACAGATGTAAACCAGGAACTCTTTCTAGTTTGGATCATCTTGGAAAGGAGCCAGAGGCCGCCGGCCCTGCCTTGAGGCTTCTTTGAAAGTGGAGGTAGGGGAGATTTTAGAAGGAAAGGAGGAGGGGACTGTGATTTCAGTGATGGGAATGACTAGCCTACATCACTGTCTCAGGCTCAACTAGTCCAGCCACTTATGCAGGTTTGGGCTGAGGTCACTGCCTGTCCCTGGGAGAAGGACTGTGGCTCAGAGTGAGTGGTGCAAGGGAACCAGGGCCCAGCTCAGAAGGCACCCCTCACCCTCCTGCCCTCTAACCCCACTCCCCACCCAAGGTGTTTTTAAAAGCCTTATGACTTTGTTTTCTTCCTGCCCTGAAACTGTTATCAAAAGACTAATGAACTAAGCAAAAATCAAAACTCAAACTCTTATTTTCAAAGCCCATGGGAGAATTCATCTCATCTAGCAGTTTCGAGGGAAAAGGCAAAATGTTCTTCTTTAGCGTTTTTCCCCTCAGCCAAAAGAGTAACCGACATGGGCGGGAAGCCCCGTGTCTGGGAAGACTGATGGCTCCAGGGGAGCCCCGCGATGATGAGAAGGCCGTGGGGAGATCAGAGGGTAGGCAGGCAGCCTGGCTTCTTAACTGTGGCTCGGAAGACGGTTTCCAGTGTCATGGCCCTGCCCTCTCACTTTCTCTCTCTTCCTTTTTTCTCTGGCAAGGTCTAATGTAAGTCTTTTAACCTTGGGGCTGTGCAGGTCATCTGGAGACGAGCCCCCGGCAAGCTCCCCCTTCCGAAGCAGGAAGACGCGCCAATAGTTTATCTGGGCAGCTTCCGAGGCGTCCAGAAGCCTGCCGGGCCCTCGGGTCCCACAGACAGGGGTCACCCCCGCAGCCCCCCTGCCTATGCCATGGTCGGCCTGCACAGCCTAGAGCCCCGGGGGGACCGCAGTGCCGCCTTCCACCCGGTGAGCTTCCCTGACGAGAAGCTTGGACGAGAAGATAAACCAGTGATCCCCTACCAAGAGCTAAACTCCCCGCAGGAGAGCTTCCGCCAGAAGCTGGCCGCCTTCTCCGGGATGACTTCCGGCTGCCACAAGGGCCTGGGGCCCTACCCGTCTGCCCAGCCCCTGCGGGAGTCTCTGCCCTCGGAGGATGACAGCGATCAAAGGTGCTCGCCCTCGGGGGACAGCGAAGGGGGAGAATACTGCTCCATCCTGGACTGCTGTCCCGGGAGCCCAGGCGCGGAGGACGCCGCCCAGGCCGGCGGTTCCCGACACAGACAGGGCGGCAGGGACTGCTCGGCAGCCTGCTGGGAGCCGCGGGTGTGTGCCAGGCCACCTGAGGAGGAGAAGCGGGCTTTGAGTTTCCCCAGGGACTGCTGCAGCCAGGGCCCGACCGAGAGCCCACCCCACCTGGGCCCCAAGAAGCAGTCCCTCGCTTCAGAGGCTGCCAGCTCTTCGGATGGCCTCTCCTGCGGGAGCGCCAACAGCCGCGCCAGCAGCCCCCTGGCCCCTCATCCTGAGAGTGATTACTGCTCCCTCAGGAAGGAGCCTGGGCCGGGGAAGCAGCAGGACTCCGGCTGCCACGGCGTGGCCTCCAGCAGGTGTCCTGGGCAGACTGGGGAGCCCCAGCCCCCAGCCCACTCCAGGGAGGCTGCACAGTCTGAACCCATCTATGCTGAGAGTACCAAGAGGAAGAAGGCCGTTCCAGTGCCTTCCAGGCCGCAGGCCAAGGCAGGCCAGGGGGCAGGCACTCCGGGCCAGCCCCAGGTGCGGACGGTTAACACGTGGGCTCAGAAAGCGGCATCTGGCTGGGGCCAGGACAGGGAAGGCCCGGATGTGGCCCCCAAGGTGGCGGCCACCATCACAGTCATGGCGGCCCACCCAGAAGAGGACCACCGGACAATCTACCTGAGCAGCCCTGACTCCTCAGTGGGGGTGCAGTGGCCACGCGGGCCCCCGAGCCAGCAGGCTCCTGAGGCAGGCGGAGAGGAGCCTTCAGCTGGGCAGGGGCTCAGCTCCAGGGAGAGCCGGCATCGCGGTGCCAGCGAGACCACGGCCAAGGGGAGACCTGCCATCCCCCCCAAGATGTCCAGGAGCAGCCCTGGAGGGTCCCCGGTATCACCCTCTGCCTCCCTGCTGTCCGACCTCAGTGAAGGGAACTTGGGCGTCCCTGGGCCCCAGCCTCCATCCAGGGGTCCCCCTGACCCCGCTTCTTCCTGCCGGGCCAACGGCATCCCCGCCAGCGACTCTGCCAGGGGCCCCCCGCCTGCCACCAGCATGTCAGTCTTGGAGCAGAGGCGGCCCCGGCCCCAGGCCGGTGCTTGGAGTCGTCAGTGCCGGATCGAGGAGGAGGATGAGGTGGAGCAGGACTTGCTGAGCCAAAGTTGGGGGAGAGAGGTGGAAAATGGCCCCTTGGACCCGGCCAGCTCCTCCGCCTGGCACCGTCTTTGCCCCACAGACGGCTCCTCTGGGCAGAACAGCAAAGCTGGGACTGGGATGAGCAAGTCGGCCTCATTTGCCTTTGAGTTCCCCAAGGACAGAAGTGGGATTGAGGCGTTCTCTCCTCCCCCGCCACCTCCAAAGTCACGGTAAGTAGGACTGTGTGTGCGTGCAACTTGGTGTCGGGGTGGGGCTGGAGGGGGTGTTCATCCAGCAAGATGGAGGCGGGTCTTCCAGAAACCAAGGTCTTTGTTGCCTGCAAAACATCAGGCCAAGGTTTGGGGCCTGTAGGCACATGTGCCTTAGTGTGAATTTCTCCTTGGTGCTCAGCACACAAACCTGGGAGCAGCAGTGCCCTGCTTGGGATTGGCTGTTGGGAAGGCGTCTTTCTGAGAAGCACTGAGAGGCTGTCACTCTCGGCTGGTGCTCATCTTGTTATCATTGGGTGTCCTTGTTTTCTCCATTTCTCTGAAGTGTCTTCAGCAGGCTTCCCCTTACCCAAATCCTAAAGTTCTTGATTTATTTAAACATGCAGAAGAAGGCTCCAGGAGGCTATGCTACAGCATCTTGCGAGGCAAAGAGATAAGCACGCAAAGGAGCAATGCCAATGTGCTCCATGAATTGTAGCCATGATGGTGATTAGACTTTGGGGGCAAAAGCAGGTTCTAGGAGGCACTGCACATGTTTTAGAACTCTCAGATGTGGGTTTTTAAAGAAAAAAAATACATATACATAATTTCATGGTAGTGCGCTGAAACTCACAGCTTTCTCACCGTTTTCTCCTGCCAGTTTAAAGTTCCTCTCAAAGGCCTGAGAAAAATAAATCCTTTTTTTTTTTTGAAGTATTGAGTTGTGCATGGAATTCAGATTCTGAGGTGGGGAGGGGGAAGGGGGGAATGGCCATCAATTAGAGCAAAACCGATTCCTCTCAGGGAAAGGAACAGCCTGCTGTTTTTCAAAAGATGACAGCCCTTCCGAACACTTTCTTTAGTCGTGTCATCTCCAGTGGTTCTGTTTCAGCTCATGTGCCTCCAGGTTGATGTCAGAAGCAGGGAATTGACCACAGAGGGAAGCAGCTGTGACACGACTTTGAACATCAAGGCACCTCGGGCTGTGATGTGTCCTAATGTGGGCTTTTTTCTGGGACCACTGCTTTGTTCTGGTGTTGAGTTGGCCTCCTGCCATGCGTAGTAGATAGCCATCCTCCAGATCTTTGCAGGAACACAGACTCTGGGCTACAGTTTTTGCTTACTGACTGAATGGGGGGGGGTTCCTCAGCTCAGAAGAGCTCCCACTTTATGGGCCAGGCATGGAGCTAAGGGACTTAGACATATTAACTCACTTGATGCTCAGAGCAGATCTAGGAAGTAGGAATTACCATCCCCAATTACAGATGACGAAACAGAGAGAGAGCTGAGTAACGTGTGCCAGGCTCACACTTGGCAGGCTGCCTCCATAGTATGTGCTTCCAAACACCTTAGACACATCAGTGTATGGAGGAGTGGGCAGGGCATTCAAATAAAACATGGGCATCATGTCTGTCTGCCTCAGGCCTGGAGGGCTTAGTAGGAAGCACGGGCTTTGGAGCCAGAAAACTGAGTTCATGTTGCGTCTGTCTCACCTACATGTTAAGTGATCTCAAGCGGCCACTCACTGTGACAGAGCAGAGTCAAGTTCCTCTCCAAAATGGGCTAATAATAACAATACATTTGTAACAGCCTGTTGTTGAAAGGCTCAAATGGATGAACAGAATCTAATGCAGAGATTAATTCTGTAGGCAAAAGCCACTCTGATCTGTCAACGGTAGCAGGGATACCCACACCTTATAGAAATGGGACTGGCCTGATCCGAGGAACACCACCTGAGCCTTGGAGAGGGAACTAGAATTTTCTTGGGTAAGAATCACAGGGTTTGAAATAACACCAGTCACCATAGCAATGTGACTCAAGTAGAATCCTTCATTAGCATCTAGGGTGCGATCAGAGTTTTGGAGGCCAGTTTGTTAAAAAACAAAACCATTGGATTATATACAATTCACACCACGTGGAAATCTCAGAGGTTTTAGGTGCTAGCTCTTTAAAAACAAAAAAGATGAAAAGTTTTTGTTTTCAGAACTTTGGGGAGAAAAATCAAGGAAATAAAATTAACTAGCTTAAGAGAACACAGAAAAAAAGGAAAGAGCATCTGGTACTATTTAAAATAAATTGAACTAGTATATATATATTTTTTCATTTGGGGAAGATTTTTCAAGCATTACCAACATTCTCTTTTGAATCATCGCACATCTCCCATGAGGATATAAGAGGGCAGCCCCAGGACCATAAGTTCAGTTCAGTTGCTCAGTCGTGTCTGACTCTTTGTGACCCCATGGACTGCAGCACACCAGGCCTCCCTGTCCATCACCAGCTTCCGGAGTTCACTCAAACTCATGCCCATTGAGTCGGTGATGCCATCCAACCATCTCATCCTCTGTTGTCCCCTTCTCTTCCTGCGTTCAATCTTTCCCAGCATCAGGGTCTTTTCAAATGAGTCAGCTGTTTGCATCAGGTGGCCAAAAGTATTGGAGTTTCAGCTTCAGCATCAGTCCATCCAATGAATATTCAGGACTGATTTCCTTTAGAATGGACTGGTTGGATCCTCTTTGGAGTCCAAGGGACTTTCAAGAGTCTTCTCCAACACCACAGTTCAAAAGCATCAGTTCTTCAGTGCTCAGCTTTCTTTGTAGTCCAACTCTCACATCCATACCATAAACTGACCATAAACTGACTTTTGATTCTGGAACTTGGTACTGTACTTACTGAGGTGGGTGCCAGGAACCCACAGCCTTCAAACCTAGTTGGTCTGGGTGATGGCAAATCAGAGTATTGACCGGAGTATAGCGCATGGTTGATCCAGTACCAGTGGTGGCTGTGACAAGCTGATGTCAGTTTTCCAAGATGGGAAAATGTTAGAAGGTCTTTGAGCAACATCCAAGGTTAACTTCATTTCTTCACATGGGTCATCTGTTCAATGGGTTTTATTTCTATGGCTCAACCTCACCTATGAACAAAGATAACAACTGTCATGATGGGTATGAGGTCCACTCAGGACTCCAGAGAGAGGGGCTGTTCCATGCAGAGTAGTGTTACTTTTTACTAACAGGCACTTAAGCAGGTAAGTTAGTGCTTTCTCTGGCCACTATAGAAAGATGTTGAGAGTGACCTGGCTTTCCTGTGGTCTTGTTTTGAATGTTTGCCAGTAGCTTTTTTGTTTTCTGAGATACTGTCCTCTGCAAACTCCCATCAGGGTTCCTGAGAAAACTCTTGCTGCAATACCATGTTGGATGAAGATTCTCAATACTCATTTAATGCCTGAAAGCCATGTAGAGGTGTTCAAGTACATGTTCAGCCTTCCTCCCAGGGAGGTGAGGAGGTCTGGGTCCTTTACCTGCTGCTGCCAAGGCAGCCTCCTATCTGTGTAAGCTCACATCTGCTCATCCTGACCAATCCCACTGAGTCTCTGGATCACCCCTGCTCCAAAATAGGGCAGACTTAGAAGGTAAGGAGCAACAGATACTGCTGGTTAGAAAACAAAAACCCACGGGAAAGAGGTGTGTACTTCTTAGTTTAAATGTCATGTTCAAGACAAGGCAGTTCAATGAGAGCAGCCAGTGCCTGGGGAGTAATTAATATGTGAAAAAAATCAAATTTATTTCTGCCTTTTATTTCCTCACAGACGCAAACCTGGTTTTAAATGACTTATGGCTTTTCAGTGACAAGGTCAGTTAAGGGAAAATCATCTGATCGGTGTCAAACAGGCATTTCACAAAGAAACTCCAAAATAGGAATTAGGCTGGTAGACCTGAACTCAGAGGTAGAATTAGAAGACAACAGGTGAATGAGAAATAAGACAGGTTTATATGGTTTTAGTTTCCAGATGATCTGGCCCCAGATGGGACTAATCAAAAAGAAAGAAACATTTCCCCAAGAAAGTGAGGGATGATTTTGTTTTAAAGTTGTCACTCATGCTTATAATTTTAACCCAATACTTATACTAAGTTCTCCTCCTTCTCTGCAAGGATTCTGGGGAGCAGAGATTGAGTCTGTCCTAAGCTTTTGTTCATTCTTAATTCTCATCCTTTTCACATGGCTTCTCACAGACAGGTGGTGATGGTGTCAGAGATGGAGGTCTTTTCTGCATGCGAAAGTGGCCACATTAGTCCCCAGAGGAACCAAAAGAACTTCATTGTACGATCTCTCAATCACACGCTCCCTTAGCATGACTTTGAGGATTGGAATTGGATGAGTGAGATGGGTCACTGTCTCTAGGTCCTATATTCAATCTGATTAAATCTCTAGGGGCTTCCCTGGCTGCTGCTGCTGCTACTAAGTCGCTTCAGTCGTGTCTGACTCTGTGCGACCCCATAGACGGCAGCCCACCAGGCTCCCCCGTCCCTGGGATTCTCCAGGCAAGAACACTGCAGTGAGTTGCCATTTCCTTTTCCAGTGCTTGAAAGTGAAAAGTGAAAGTGAAGATGCTCAGTCGTATCTGATTCTTAGCGACCCCATGGGCTGCAGCCTACCAGGCTCCTCCGTCTGTGGGATTTTCCAGGCAAGAGTACAGTCCAGTGGTGAAGATTTCCCCTTCCAGAGCAGGGGGTGCAGGTTCAATCCCTGGTCAGGGTGCTAAGATCCCATACGCCTTGTGGCCAAAAAGCCAAAACATTAAACAGAAGCCATACTGTAGTAAATTCAATAAAGACTTTAAAAATGGGCCACATCAAAAAAAAAAAAAAAAAAAAAAACCCACAAACTTTCAAATGCTTTATTCTTGAGGCACCTCTTACTGTAGTGGATTGTGATGGGATGGCAACAACTGACCAGGAAATCCCACAATCTTCATGTATAACATGCTTTTCTCAGTGCCGTTTTGAAAATCACAGTTTGTATCAGAAAGCATTATACGTGCTTCAGGAATCTTCTCTGTGTTTACCTTTTTGACAAAACTGAAATAAGTCTGCTGGAGATGGAGTTGGTTCGGTGAAGACTGAATACTGGGCATACTTCAGGGGAGAAACCGCTCCCCCGCCTGCCCCGCCACATACACACACAAAGTTTGGCAAACAAAGCACACATATCAACAATTCAGTTTTATATCCTGCTCCATGCCAGGAAATTTATAGTTGGCCTCTTCCCATGAGTTTGTGGATAGAATCTGATGTGGGACATCTAGTGATGCTGAAGCAGGGAGAACTAACATGATTCCTATCTTATTCTGTAATTTTTTTTTTTAATCACTAAGTGGAACAGTAGCATATATAAAATATTTACAGCATTCTCTCCATTTTTGAGAAGGCATCCATGGTGAAGGCTTAGGGATTAGAGATTCTTTTCATTCATCAGATATCTACTAATTGCCTACTTTCTGTGCAAGGTGCTAAAAAAACCCAGTTACTGGAGTTCCACCCTTTAAGGCCCCTGAGGGTTGACTTGGTAGGAATTAAATCAGCAGATGTGCAAAAGGACCACCAAAAGTTCACTCCTGCTTTGATTGCTTTTGTTGAGACTGGTTATCACAGCATCTGGATTCTCACTGAATTTCTTGTTCTGCCCAGTAAAGCCAAGATAAGCTCAGCTTGGTGTCCAGGAGTAGTGAAATAACAGTCCTTCCTTTGAGGTCTTTTGACCTAATACAAAATCACATTTAGTACAGGCATGTAGATAGCCATCTATTAAAAAAAAAAAAAAGATGTTCCTTGAAGGTAAAAGGCATGCTTAGCCATCTATAATTTCAGAATATCCTGTTTAATGCCTGGCATATGTAGAGGCTCAAGAAGCTTTTATTCAGTAGACAGTAGTAGGCAGAGGCCATACCCTATTTATTTCATTTTGGCCAGAAGCACCTAACTCTCTGTTTTACACATGAAGAAATACTGAGAAAGGAGCAAGCAGCATCATTAAATAATTATATCAAAGTGTCTTTCTGATACCCACGTTTCAGATTGCCCCCGTGCTCTGTTCTTGCCTCTCTTTTGGCAGTTAACACAGTGTTTTGAATTAAACTCCATTCATAAGTCATATCTTTCTTAGAGCTTGTAAACTCTTGAGAGTACAGGAAACATTTTATATACTTTCTTTGACTTTTCCATAGGATGCCTTAAGACAGTAGGTATTCAATAAAAGATTATTGAATTAGAGGGGAATAAAGGCCAGAAGGAACTACAAATCTTGGCCTTATTTTTCCCTGGACACCCCATTATAATTCTGTGGCTTGAGTTAAAGAAACTGAAGTTAATAATTATTAATGCTATTAATGCTTCAAGGTGGGCAAACACTATGAGAGCACAATGCACCCTTTCATGGATTAATTACTCTCCAACGATTGTACATTTGCTTTTTTTTTTTTTAAGCTGAGCAGGTGTTTGGAGCCCAGCCCTCTCTTGCCACAAGAATGTTCTTTTCAAGCAGTAATCACCTAAGGACTTTTTTCCCCACCCATAAATTGCAAGGAATTCTAGGGTGTGGTTTCATTTTTCTGAGAATAGATTTTCCATGCTTTCTGAAGTGGGTTGGGAGATACAGGCATGGGCCACATGATCAAGCCCCCTCTGCCATCACGTGATCAAAAGCACTTTGTTCCTAGAATAGCCAGCCTACCTTTGAGGTGTGGAACTCACCAATTGCTGAGACATTTTCTCTATTAGTAGTGCAGGAAATTTGCTGTTTGATTATCATTGATGTGCTCACAAGAAGACTTGCATTTCCCTTTACCAGGGTAGATAGACCAACTTCAAACAATCATTAGCACCCATTTCTCCAACTAATAATTTTCCCTTTAAGAGCAGCGTCTTCAGCCTCTGTGCTAAAATCGCTCACTTGTTTCTTTCAACTGGCTTTTGAGCAGATCCCTAAAAATGTGGGCATTAACAGTGTTTGTTCTGTCCCCATACAGATCTGTAAAATCCTCCGCTTCCATCAGCTTTTGTCTGGTACTCTGGACATTTATTTTCTGTACTTTTCTAACAGGCAGACTTAATGTAAACAAGTGTCCTTCGCTGGGGGAAAAGGGGAACTTCCAGATTAAAGACTGCTTTAAAAACAAAAGACAAAAAACTCTTCCCTTCTTACTCAGATATTTTACTCTCCAGTTAATTTTAGTATCTAACTCTACCAGATGATCCCCGTGACTTCCTGGCAGTTTGGTTTTACCCATTTCATGCCCATTTATACATGTGCTATAAACAATTTAAAACTTGTCTTTTAGGCAAATGATTGGCAGTGTTTCCACTATATGTCCCTTCACAATGGCTCCTGATTCCAGGAGCTCCATAGACAGTCAAAATGAATGAAAATTCAGATACCCTGGATAAAGACAAGAATAGTTGAGATAAATTGACACATTGAGTAGTAATAAGACTTTGAAGATTATGAAGGAAGGGAAGAAGAATCTTTGGAATTTTAAAATCAGTCATGGCGAGGAGGTCACTTAAAATAATCCTTATGAATGTGTGATCAGAAGGAGGGTTTTGTGACTGCATGTTCTTGCAACACCAGGGCAATTAGGTTGCATCCTCCATACCAGCTACAATCAGTTGGAGTAGCATTCTGGAGTTTCACATGGAAAACTGAGAGCTTGCCATACTCCATCAATATTGTCTGCAGGTTATGGGAGGGGGAGCAGTGTACAGCCACAGGTGCCAGCTGTTTGCCAGTCCAGCTGAAGAATCCAAAATTTACCATCAGTAATTGCAAAATCATTGGGGATCAATAACTGTTTCCTACCAGATGGTAAAGAATCTGCCTACAGTGCAGGAGACCCAGGTTTGATACCTGGGTTGGGAAGATCCCCTGGAGAAGGAAATGGCAACCCACTCTAATGTTCTTGCCTGGGAAATCCCATGGACAGAGGGGCCTGGCAGGCTACAATCCATGGGGTCACAAAGAGTCGGACATGACTGAGCAACTTAACACTTCACTGTACTAATTTGAAAGTTCAACACCTGGGAGAGGATCTGTGGTCCATCTAGCCCGGGTAGCCCTAAGCGAAGTGTTTGCAGAAGAGGGCCTTCTGATTACAACCTCCATTTTGTGCCAGAATGTTTTGTTTCCTCTTAATGAGTGATGATGACTATTTTCTGACTTTTAATGAGTGGCTATGAATATTTTGTGAATTATAATGAGTGATTATGAATATTCCATGAATTTTTGGAAGTTTGTATTTTAGTAAACAAGTTACCATTAATTCTAGTATCCAATATATAATGTATTATTTCTCTTTAAAGACCTTAAATTTACGTTTTCATTCCTTAAATCATGTTAAACAAGGAATGTTAGCCTCACCCTTTTTAACTTTTAGCACTGACTTTCTGTGCCGCAGGTGGTTGGGGTAAGGGAGTCGAGGCAGGAGGTATATGTCAGAATCTTTTGGAGGAGTAGTTTGAAATTGGAAATATTAAATATATAATATTAATATTATATACATTAATATTAAATATGATATCAATTTATATTTTAGAAATTGAAAACTATTGTTTTCATAATTACTTACATATAATTTTTCCAAGTCTTTTTGACTGGTGGTAAGTGAGGTCATCTTTTGTAATGAAAATATTCAACATGAGGAGAAAGTAGAAGAAAACCCAGATAGGAATATTTGCTGATTTGTTATATTTACTTGGTGACTTCCCTTTAGATCTTTCAAAATACCTCCTTGATATTTGTGTCTTCTCCAGAGCTTGACACAGGGAGCTGTCTGCACAATAAATAGTAAATCCTAAATCCAGCCCCTCAGTCCTTTTCCTTTGCCTCCCTCAGTGTTGATCTGCCCTTCCTCCTGCTTGTGATAGTCATTTAATCACTAACTGTTGAGGTCTAGGTGTAAAGGAAGCTAAAATGAATTACCCAGGGAAATAAAATATAAGAATACACTGGGCCCTTTCCATTCCTGAGTGATGCCTTCAAGAAAAACACAATGAGGATCAGTACAAGATTGTTTATAGTAGCTGGGAGTTGGAGCAAACCCAGGCTTACTTGAGAGAGGTGAAGATACTGGCTAAGAATACCAGATAATGGGATGAAAGGTTGGAATAGCTGCTTTGGAGAATGGGAGGTCCCGTGAAAGGATGGCCCAGGAGCCACAAGAGCCAGCTGAAAGGAAGTTTGAGTTCATGGTGGTACCAGTCGGCATGGTTGTGTGCTTTCCTAGAGAAGCGCTGGTGCAGAAGTCAGGTGGGAGATGTTTGTTTCATCTTTGGGTCTCGTTAAAATATGAAAGTGAAATCTCTAGCCTATCTATTAAAAAATATCTAGGTATCTTCTATCCAGGTAGCAAGATACTGGATTTGCTGGAGGCTGCTGAAGTCTTCTGTCTGTCTGTCCCCATGTATCCATCCATCCATCCTCCCATCTTTCTGTATAACTAGTACTTTCTTTGTACCTGGTGCTGTTTTTAGCACTTATTAAATATTAAGTCATCAACTCCTCCTAACCACCACCTACCCTCCCACCCCCCCCANGATACTGGATTTGCTGGAGGCTGCTGAAGTCTTCTGTCTGTCTGTCCCCATGTATCCATCCATCCATCCTCCCATCTTTCTGTATAACTAGTACTTTCTTTGTACCTGGTGCTGTTTTTAGCACTTATTAAATATTAAGTCATCAACTCCTCCTAACCACCACCTACCCTCCCCCCCCCCCCAGTGAGGTAAGTAGTAGTATTATCTCCATTTTGTGCATGGGATGCCCCAGGGCCCATGCTCTTAAGAGTGAAACTCATCTGGGAAGCTTTTCAAATGTTTTCGTTGCTGTTGTTCCCAAAGGCTCCAGAGGTTTCTTCCACACTGTGCTGAGCTGTGGGCAGGGCAGCTGGTGGGAGGGCCCCATCTGTGGATTGTAGTTCAGTCTTTACTTTCCATTGGTTATTCATTGCCTTTTCACCTCTTCCCATCTGCCCCTGTGTGAACAGATGATCAAGCTTTTGAATATGTAGCGCTTCTTCTTTAATAGGCCAGGTGTTGGAGACTCACTGTTCTTAGGTGATGAGATTGGAGATGCAAGTGTAGTGGACCGGGTTTTGGGGTCCAGCTGCCGAGTTCTTCTGCACCCTCTTACCTGCTTTCCATAGCTGGTCTCCTGTCCTCAGCCTGGGCTTAAACCTTCCCACACTGGGGAGTTGCTGCCTTCCTCTCTCCTGCACCAGAAATTCTTTGGGAAAGGACATAGCCATGCAGACTGGGGGCCACAAATAAGAGGCTTTGATTTTCTGAGACAGGAAAGGTCATCTTTTAAAGCCATTTGTGTCTCAGTGCCAAAGTATATCCATGCATAGTTAGGACAAATGGCTGCAAATTTCCATTTGACCGATTGAAGCGTTTTTATCCGTTTTTATACCAGCTAGCTAGTAACCTAAAGATGTGTATGTAGGTGCAGTTTGCGTGCATGCATGCGCATACCGCTGCCTTTAAAAATAAGCATGGCTTTATTCCTGTTTTTAAATAGTTTCCACTGAATGCAAAGTGCTTTCATTTTGGGGTTAAACCAAAGGCTTTTTTCAACTTGAGGTGCCCCAGCAGTCACCAGTGCATTAACTGCAAATGCAAATTAAAAAGCCTGCACTGTGGGGACTGTAAAGGTCATTTGACCCAAAATGAAACTGATTTCCTATCTTTATATGTGCTAATAAGTCAGCGGGGAAGCCTGCTGCCAGAGCAGTCTGGATCCATTAGTTCCTTCATTTGGCACTTAGACACTTTGCAGAATAACTCCCATAGCATCTTCATCAAAGAGCACTAAGGATAAAAACAATAAAAACTTTTCCAGCTTAGCTATCTAACTTTCTCATCCCATCTCTTGAAAAAAAAATTTTTTTTTAATTATAAGATTGTTAGATTGTATAAATTCAGGATATTTGGGAACTGTGGTATTTTGTAGATATAAAGCCTCAGCTGTTGAGTCCAGCTTTCTGGAGGGCTGTTGTTTACTCAGTGTTCCTGCCTTTTGCAAGTTTTGCTGGGCAAGTGTAGCCGGGCAAGTATGATTCTTTTCTTAAAGGAAACATTTATCCTCCTCGATGCCTCCCAGTTATTGAAACAGAGGCAGATAAACTTAATCAAGAAGTATTTAATAATGACTCTGTGTTCCAGCATGTCCTGACTAGGACACAGCTCCTCAAAGCAGTTTATAATTGTGGTGGTAACAAGCCTGTTTCACATGAAACAGAATCATCTAACCAGGATTCTAACCAAATGCTCAGTGATGTGACTCAGACTCAGTTTGGTATGAGTTCCAGAGGGCACAGACCAGTCAGAGAAGACTAAGATGGCTTGGGAAGGGTTTGTAGGTAAGTGATACTGCTGCTGCTAGGTCTTGGGTATGGAAAAGGTTTGGAGGGGAGAGAGAATGTTTCCCTCTCTGCCAAGATGGGGCAGGGACAGGAATGCAGGGTGCTTTGAGGACAATGAGAGACTCGCCCCACTGGAGCAGAGTATATATGAGCAGAAGTAGTGGATATTGATTAACCAAAATGATGATACATTTTTTTCCTAACAGAATGCTAGATATGTGTTCTAATGTATACACGGTGCAGGGGTGGGGTGAGGGGGATATTTGAAATCAAAGACAATCTGGACGTGTGTTTCTGTTACCATGAGAGACCAGAGCTGAAGCAAAGGTCAAGAATACTTGCACGAGCTCTGTGTAGGGTTCTTGAAGGTTGACCATCGTTCTGCGAGAAGGATTTTGGAGAGATTTTGAGTCAGAATAACCAAGGCGGTAGATGTTTTCTGACGACCATGGCTTGAGCCCTCTGCATACTTTGTTAGAGGAGGTTGATCAATATTTATCTACCAGGTTGTTGAAGCAAGGTTGGTGTCACCTCTCCTCGCTGTTGTATCCACAAAACCTGACACAGTGCCTGGCTCAGAGCAGGCAGTCAGTATTTATTTACTGGAAAATCTGAGAATGATATTCAAAAGAGACAGGATTGGGGAATGCACTGCTGGTCATACAGGCATAAGATAAATAAAAATGGGGTGCTTGTATTCACCAAGCTAACCCAGTGTTTCAGCTCCAATCATTGAATGATTTTGACTTTACGATCCGGCCAAATAGTAGAGAATGAAATAGGGTGAAACTGAGTGTATTTGAGAGGGTATTTGAACGGCTTCTGATGATGCAGCCCAACAGGACAATTGGAGATTGAAAGCCGCAGGTCTCAGAGGCAGAGCCGTCCCTATTTTCCTGTGCTTTCGCAGGAAGTGCATTTTATAGAAAAGTCAGAGAGGAACTGAGGGGAAACGGAGAGCTCTGAGCTGGTGAATTCACAGCAGGCTGACAGGGCACACTCGGCCGCCTTTGAAGCTGGCCCTGCATCCTCAGGGCTGCTCCGCGGGACCCCACCAGCACTGGCCCAGCCCAGCCCTGGGCTCTGGGAGGCCATGCGGGTGATCACAGCACCGAGGGCTGGAGTCTGGGATGGTAAGAGGCTCTCATTCTTTGATTAAGGCATGACTTGATTTAGTTGCATCTAAGCCAGTTTGCTTTCCCTTCTTGGTAACTTAAACAAGTTATTGAGTTTACGAACATGTTCGTGCTTTCTGAGCTACCTGAAAGGGCTTCCTCAAAACGTTAGACATAGCAGTGGACTTGATCATCCGAAGACTGGGTGGATGACTGTGTACAGGGGTCTCGAGAGCTAGTGTAAAACTGCACACTGGTGCTGTGCGACTTTTCTTACCTTCCGTTCCAGAGGCAAAATTTCTCAGCCAAATAGATGTGAACTAGCCCAGACTCGGAGCTGTGAGAATGAACGTTTGCCTCGGTCATACTTTCAGCTGTGCTGCGTATGAGGATTCTAGCCGGCGTGTCTGAAAGACACGCCGTGTCTGAGAGACAGTCTCTGCCCCCACTGGGGTCTGGTATCTGTTCAGAATATTGGGCATTCTGAAAACTCGGGGGTATTTTTAGACTTGGTGTTTTTTTTTTTCCTATGAATGAGGAAGTCTGGCAGATGGCTCTTCCGGCTGGATTATTATTATTTTTTTGCAGCTTTCTACCAATACGGTAGGGAGAAAACTCTGGCAAGGCTTCTTTCTCTAAGGACAATGGGGGGAAAAGCCATTCTGCAAACACTGAGCAGCAGCTGCAGGGCTCAGATCTCTAAGGACGCTGTGCCACTGGCTGCGTATCTCACACTGCTCTCCTGTGACCGTGTCTAATCACGGGGGGAGGTAGGGAAGGAAGTCTGAGCAAGAACAAGTCATTTATCACAGTGCAGAGCAACGACATCTGTGCAGGCATGCTCTCACTGCAGCTGATAAGAGTGTTAGTCGCCACCCAGAGAGGAAAGACTAGAGCATGTGGCTTTGGCCTCATGAAGCCACTTCCTTAAACCACGTGACATCAGAGTTCATCGCATAGATGGTTTGCACTAGTCTTATGAAAGGCAAGTCAAACTTTCATTAATGAAGGAAAAGAGCCTTTAAAAGAGAAAATGTATAGTCTGGCTGTGTATTGCTGAGTGCCTTTGGATTCTCATCTGGCTTTGCATCTGATGGCACAATCAGTTAAGGCCCAGAAAAGTTACCTTTGGAATCTTAAGCCTTTTGCAAGGATTCTTGAGAAATCTATCGCACACACAGACTGGAGACACAAAAACGATGTGATTGTCTGTCCCCGCTTTGCCAGCTTCCCCCTTTGCATTTTCAAGTCTGCTGTGGTTGTGTTTCTTCGATAATTGACGTGGCCATTCTCTAAGATGGCAGATCACACAGGTTTCCAAGGTGGAAGATATTTGATGCAGTTCATATGAAAGATTTTTAAAAAGGGTTACCCCTTTCCTCCTTATTTACATCTAAGCATCCCAGCTACCTATGGGGTTTTAGTTACTGGTTGGGAACCTGGACTTCTTGAGGGTTTTTTGGTAGAGAAACAGTAGTAAAATCCCCCAAAGCCTTGAAAATTCCACTTGTGGCTTGGATACTAAGATTTACCAAAGTCCACATTTGGAGGCTTCCCACTTTCCTACACACACACACACACACACACACACACACACACACTACATTTGGAGGCTTCCCACTTCCCTACACACACACACACACATACACACACACACACACACAGAATTTATCCTGCACCCACTAGAATAGTCTGATTTTGTCTGCGTTCACTTGGTGGGGCTTTAAAACTGTGACTTCTCATATTGAGTAGATGTAGAAAAATTAACCCTCACAGTCTCAGATGAGTTGTTAGGACTGAAAAATAACTTCCATCCATGAGGCTTTTCTGTGGTGAAATCAACCCTCATAGAGCCTGTCTGTCCCATGAGGACTGATTGAAATCTCACTGGGTCATCTCTGTGTTCCTTGCCCTTCAGAGGCTCAGCAGCAGGTCAAAAGAAGTGGCCATCCTTGGGCTTAGTCAGACCCTCGTGATTTCTTTCTTTCTAAGAATGTTCATTTCCAAGTTTTTCAAGCATGCAGTGAAGTTCAAAGAATGATTAAACTCACTTTCATGTGTCCAGGGGCTTCCCTTGTGGCTCAGCTGGTAAAGAATCCACCTCCAATGAGGAAGACCTGAGTTCGATCCCTGTCTTGGGAAGATCCCCTAGAGAAGGGAAAGGCTTCCCACTCCAGTATTTTGGCCTGGAGAATTCCATGGACTGTATAGTCCATGGGGTTGCAGAGTCGACACAACTGAGTAACTTTCACACACACACGTGTCCAAGGTTTTTCAAATAATTACCATTTTGTTCTCTGTTTGGTTTTTTTTTTTTTTTAAGGAAATATTACAGATACAGTGGAATATCCTTCCCTATACAATTTCCATTTCAATTTCCCCTTGCTACCCAGAGTCATCACTGTCTTGAAGTTGAGTGTCATTTCCATTTTACCAGTTATATGTGGTAAAATGTGTAAAAAATACATAGAATCATAATGTGTTTTAAAATTATATATAAATGGTGTCACACTTGAGCCTTTTGCAAGCTACTTTTAATAGCGTTTTAAGAATTCTTTTCATACTAGTACATTTAAATCAAGTTTATTTATTTTTGAATGCTATATGGTACTCTGATACAAGACTATACCACAGTGTATCCATTCCTTGACTGATGGCGGTTGGACTGCCTATGATTTTGTTTCTGCTGTTAGTAACACTGTGAACAGTCTTCCCCATGTATGAGTTTTTCTAAATCTGCCTTAGCAGCAGCAGCAGCAGCCCTACCCAGTGCAGTAGCCACTAGCTAAAATGTGGGAGCCTAAATTGCAATGTGCTATAAATATAAAATACAAACCAGATTTTGAAGACTTAGAATAAAAAAACTATAAAATATCTCATTAATTTTATATTTGTAACAGTGAAATGACACTATTTTATGTATTTTGTGAAGTAAAATACATTGTTAAAATTAATTTTACCTTTAATTTGGCTACTAATCTTTTTTTAAATTTTATATATATGTACATAACTTGTGTTATATTTCTGTTGAACAAGACTGTTCTAGATCGGGAGTCATCTACCACCCACAGGTCAGCCATCTGTGTTGTAAATAAAGTTTTACTAGAAAACATGCCCATTTGTTTACATATTGTCAATGGCTCCTTCCCTGCTACAAAAGCAGAGCTGATACTTGCAACAGAGCCTATATGATCCATGAGCCTAAAATATTTACCATCTGGCCTTTAAGGAAAGATTTGTCTATCCCTATTCTAGAGAGAGGACTTTTAAGCTTTTTAAAACTAAGTTTCTAAAATATATTTTAAGAATTATATTTAATACTGTGATCCAATACACACACACAGACACACACACACACCTGAAGCAAAGGTTTCACAAATACTTACTCTTTTCATTTTCTTTCTTTTTTTTTCCTCGTTTATTCTGTTAAACTGCCTTGACTCACAAAATTGAGCTGGCCATTCATTGACTACCAGTCCTTTACTATCTTTGTTCCCTTTGCATCTGGCAGCTGAACATTTTTCTTTCTTTTAATGCTTCACTTTATACTAAATAATCGTGTGTATGTTCTCATATGTACCACATTTACTTTTTGTTTTGTTTTCTCTATTTATATACATTTCTTCTGGTGTTTTTCTGCATCAGCTCAGCAGCTGTGGTGCTGGCATTTCTCCCATGGCAATTTTCTGAGCCTGTAGACCAGGAGACTGCAGGGCCACTCTGATGTGGTTGGATTGCCAGAGAGACCTAGCTTTTTTTTTCCCTAGACTAAGGACTTGTCGTTGTTCACAACTTCATATCTTGGCCTCATCTGCAAAACCATTGTTGTTGGATCTGATGAGGATGGATAAAAATATTTTATGAAAACTTTTATGATGATATTTTGCCAGAGGGTGAAGTAAAGATTGTCTACTACCATAGCACTTTCTAAGATTTGATATCTCCAAGGCCCCTGGAGAGAAGGCACTGGCACCCCACTCCAGTACTGTTGCCTGAAGAATCTCATGGGCGGAGGGGCCTGGTAGGCTGCAGTCCATGGGGTCGCTAAGGGTCAGACACGACTGAGTAACTTCACTTTCACTTTTCACTTTCATGAATTGGAAAAGGAAATGGCAACCCTCTCCAGTATTCTTGCCTGGAGAAATCCAGGGACGGTGGAGCCTGGTGGGCTGCCGTCTATGGGGTCGCACAGAGTTGGACATGACAGAAGCAACTTAGCAGCAAGGCCCCTAGAGTGACTTTGGAATGTAAAGAATATTCTTACTTGTAACATTGCCATCACTGTCATATTTAGTTGTAATAGATTTAAAACTTTTAAAAATGCAGTCCTAGGGGTAGGAGGTGGGGAGAGAAACATTTCTGGAGAACATGTTTCATGGAAGCAAACTTTCTCTAAACTTTTCTGTTAATGAACAAGAGATTCCACTGCCTGTGAGGACCATACAGGGCTGGGCAATGCTGAACACAAAGAACAATCAATACATTCTTGGCTGTAAGGTCATATGCATTAAATAAGGCAGCTCTGATACCAAATCAATACTGTTTTGTGTATTTCCTACAGCAGATATTGAGATATAGATCCACCGTGGTGGGAGAGAGTGTCATCAGGAGATATCAGTCCAGACAAATCTAGGTTACCACCAACAGGGAAAGGGCTGGATTGATTGTGGTCTGTCCCACTGTGTGGGGAAAATGTCAGGTCAGAGTGAATATTCATGTGGTCCTCGGAAAGAGGGAAATCAATCAGCTAAACCGTCTACTTAATAAGGGAACCGTTTTCTCCAAGGCGAGGTTCTTTTCTTGAACTTGGTATTCCTGTCCCCAATGCGACAGTCATTCTATCTTAGAGACACAATCAAAGATTTCATAGAAAGCCTAAGGGCAGATTCATTCTATAGTTTTGGTATAAGATTTAAAATGGTTCTATCTAAGCACTGCACTACAAATCTAGTTAAAATTGAAATAATGTTTCCTTTAACTCCATAGAACAAGCTAGACCCTTTGAAGCTATATCAAGAGAGTACCAGGCACAGGAGAAATCTTTTGTTTTTGGTCCACAGTTCATTTGTCCTGTGATCTTGCAAAACCTCCCCAATCTCTGTGTATCTGTACGTTGGCTTGTTTGATAATGTTCAATTTTTCTTTGTAGAGATGACACGTGGTATAATAGCTGACATACATGTTTTGGCAGAGAGGGCCAGAGTATGAAGGCAGTTCCTCCCAAACCATGGTTTGGGGGCTTTTCCAGATTTAATAGACTCACTTGTCTTTAATCACATTCAAGAAATCACCTGCCATTCATGTGTATCAGGTTTTAGAAGAGCCCCTGTTCTGTCTTCCCCCAAATCATGTTTTCAGAACTTGCCAGCACTGGTCAGGCTTCACGAGCATAGTAGGTTCATACTCCATTGGCTGGTTTTTTTTAACAGAAACCAAATTAATTACTTTTATCGTTTGTTTCTACATTTTCCAGGCACCTTTTAAAAATGAACAAGAGCAGCTCGGATTTGGAGAAAGTGAGCCAGGGCTCCACCGAGAGCCTCAGCCCGTCCTTCAAGGGGATCCACGTCAGCTTCACCACGGGCTCCACGGACAGCCTGGCCTCTGACTCCAGGACCTGCAGCGACGGAGGTAACACACTTGGCCTTGATGGAGAGGCTTAGGTTCTCCTGAGCCTGGAGGGCCAGGCCTGGGTTAAGTGCCAAGATTCAGAAGCATTGAGCTAGACCTACTGTCTCGGTCCCACTTTCCCCACAAAACAGACTCTACCAAGGAGGGTTTTGTTTTTTTTTTGTAAGAGTTCTCCTTATTTTTATTTATTTGTTTGTTTGGCTGCACTGCACAGCATACGTTATGCTGTGCTTAGTCACTCAGTCATGTCCAACTCTTTGCAACCCCATGGACTGTAGCCCACCAGGCTCCTCTGTCCATGGGGATTTTCCAGGCAAGAATACTGGAGTGGGTTGCCATGCTATCCTCCAGGGAATTTTCCCAACCCAGGGATCAAACCTATGTCTCCCATGTTGCAGGTGGATTCTTTACTGTCTGAGCCACCGGGGAAGTCCAAGAATATTGGAGTGGGTAGCCTATCCCTTCTCCGTGGGGTCTTCCTGATCCAGGAATTGAACTGGGGTCTCCTGCATTGCAGGTGGATTCTTCACCAGCTGAGCTACCAGGGAAGCCCACTGCGTGGCCTGTGGGATCTTAATTCCTCAACCAGAAATGGAACCCACACTCCCACATTGGAAAGTGGCATATTAACCACTGGACCACCAGAGAAATTCTTATTCCCTGTTGAATTTATAGCAAGGTGCTTCACCCCATATCTCCCTCTCCAATCACACATAGTACATCCACAAGGCAATACGGTGGGAGCTCAGAAGCATATCCAAAGACTCCTGACTCCTGGGTAATGAGTCACTATATAGAGAGATCTGCACTTGATTTCTATCCTCAGGATTGGTTCACAGTGGCAATCCCACGTTCCCTCTCCCTCCACCCTCTGTCTCTCCTTTTCTTTCACAGGCATGCACACACACATATGCACACACTTACTTGGATACACAGCAGGTGTCTGTATCAGTATTTGTTGAATTAAAGCATGGAGGCTTCATTAGACCACCACCAATCCCAGAGCTTCTGGATGAAGCTCTAAGGGTTCATATGTGGGTATGTCCTGATTGGGCTTCCCAGGTGGCACTAGTGGTAAAGAACCCACCTGCCAATGCAAGAGAAGCAAGAGGTGTGGGTTCGATCCCTAGGTTGGGAAGATCCTTTGGAGGAGGGCACAGCAACCCACTCCTGTGTTCTTGCCTGGAGAATCTCATGGACAGAGGAGCCTGGTGGGCTGCAGTCCATAGGGTCGCAAAGAGTCGGAAGCAATTTATCACATGTGTACACATGTCCTGACTGGGTATACAGTTGCCTCCCCACCCCCCACCCCCCACGCCCATATCTGCAAGGCTCTGAATTCACAGATTCGAACAGGCTCCCAAGGTTAAATCTTTGGTTAAACCGATGGATGCAGAACCTGCGGATACAGCAGGCTGACGGTACTCTGCTGCTGTTTTGTAGAAGACACTTGAACATCTATGGATTTTGGTATCCCCGGGGATTCCTGGAACCAATTCCCCCAGGGAAAATGAGGGGTAACTGTATTCCTAAAAAAAAAACACAAAAAACTCTCGCTTCCCTGTAGTTTTGATGGGTAGTATTAGAACCTTCAGCCTTTAACATTTGTGTGAGTGTGTGTGTGTGTGTGTGTGTGTGTGTGTGTGTGTGTTGACTCCTATATTTCTCATCGACTTGCCCTAGCACAATAGATTTGAACGTGTGCTATCATGACCCTCTCAGTCCTAAGGAAATATTTCTTCTCCGTAGGCATTTTTAGAGTAGAAAGTTCCAGTGTGAATTTATTGTCACCAACATTTTCCTATCTAAAAGATTAGTGCCACTCAGACAGAAGCGTAGAAGTCAGTCTGTGGTGTGTTCTGATGGGAAACTTCCAGTAGCTCTGACTTAAAAACAGGAAATATCTTAGCCTTGATTTGGGTGGGATGTGGCAAAAGAACATTTTCTTTCTCTACAGGTTGTCCTGGGCGTCTATCTTTTTCCTTTCCCCCGTCGATTGTGCAGAAATTTCTACAAAGCACATTATTTTGTGGAGGGCTGGGCTGGGCATGTGAACCGTTAGGCCCCGTGAACCATTAGGCCCCATGCTGATCTGCAGGGACCTGCTCTTTCGGGACTGTGAGCGATTCTGTGGGAGGGTCTTCCATCTGCCATCCACCAGCTCGTACTGGTGAGAACTGGACTAAATTGCTCCAGCACTTTTCTTCTCAGAACCTGCAAATCATGACATTTGCTCTCGGGCTCTTACTGTCTAGCCAGTAAGGTAAGATTAAAATTCCTGACCCACGAGTGGATGGAGTAAGCAAGCAAACTGGGCTGCTCAGAACAAGAGTGCTTATGAAAGCGTCCAGAGAGAGAGGAATCAGTGAGGGCTGGTGGAGGGTTCAGAGAAGGCTTCCTGCGGAGATGGGACTTCAGCTCTTGTGTCAAGAGTGGTTAAACTTGAGGAGGTAGTGGGAGGAAGAGGGGGTTTTGCAGGTTAAGGAATCAGTTCAGGAGGGAAAAAGGCACAAGGTTAGCGATGTACAGGGCAAAAGGGTGAAACCAGCCTGACACACTTCAGTGGAAGCGAATGAAGGGCACTAGTCTACGAGGTGGTGGAAGGCCAGGGGCAGGCTGGTGCAAAGCTCTCCAAACCAGTCTGTGGAGTCTGGAAGTAGGGAGCCACTTGGGGGTTTATGAGTACATTGGTGACCCCTAAATCAGGCTTTTAGGGTTAAAATGAACACTTGTCCGTCTGACACTGAGATGACATTGTAAACCAGCTATGCTTTGATTTTTTAAAAAGGATGCATTTTCATGGTTATTCTTTTACTGTGAGCTAATCAGTGGAAATGCCCCTCAAAATCTAGATTCCTGGGATAACAAAAAGGTATATATCGCATTGGCCAAAAAGTTCGTTCAAGTTTTTCTGTAACACATTATGGAAAAACCCAAACGAACTTTCTGGGCAACCCAGTACCTTCTTAACCAGACTCTGGCTCATCAGAGCAAACCAGTTTCTATGTGCTGCTCCTGTGTATGGCTCTGTACCCAGAACCCTGCTTTGAAACTGGCAAGAGACCACAGAAATTCTCTCTCTCTTTTCTCCTTTTTAATGTCTCTTAAACATTAATCTGGAGGCTATCCAGAACCGCCAGTCATGAAATGTAAGAAACCCTTCATTTAGCCACTCATCATTAGCCAAGGCAGCTGGCTTCAATCTGTTGTTGAACAGTGAGCTTTTCGTCCCGTGGATCCTTACTCACTTTTACCTTGGAGCAGAAATACTTACCCATCGTGCCTTTTGTTACTATTTGGCATCTAGTGCTGAAGCTGAGAGGGAACCAAGATAGGAGAGGTAGAATTAATTCAAGAATGTAGCATCGACCTCTTTAATATTATATATCAAATCAAAAGAGACCATTCGATTATTGATTTTGTCAGTAAGAATTCACTCATGAAAATGACGCATTTTCTGGACTCTGAGTCTGTGGTATGAGCAGGCCTGAGTGAGTTGAGGACAAGTCATTCCAGGGCATGTAGCATAGTAGTAGTTTTTAGAAACTTCTTGGAAACTCATGTGGGTTCATGGTGAAAGTTAGTTTTCTTCTATCCAGGTTTTATGCCCCACCCCCTGCAAAAGTTTTTAATTTTAGAAGAAAAATAAACATAATTGCAAGCTGTAATTTTGTTGCATTTTTTAAAAAAATGAGTTTTGTCTAAACTTGACAAAATATTTTTATATCAATGTTAATTCAGCTTTTTGTGCTTGTGTCGCGTTTCTTACTCCTCTGAGCACATCTGTTATCCCATTTGTCCATGTGGGCAGTTCCATTGAACAGTGGGTCAACTCAGTGAAAGGAAAAATCCATCTAAGCAGTTGTCAGGTTTATGCTTGGGTAGGGAGGGACAAACTGCTTGTGTAAGGACAGATCTATGAACGCTGCCAAGGGGAAGGTCATGTGGAGTGAATGGATGGATGGGGGTGGGAGGAATGGTCATCAGGAGACTCCTGTGCTTTTAAATGGTTACTTTCAAATATTGCAAACCTCATAATTGCATTAAGATCATTTTCCCTTTTGATGTAGGATAACATTTCAGTTAAGAGTTCCACAATTAAACAAACATCATGGATGCCAGGCTCCCATCTCCTATTGAACTAAATAACTAGACAGTAGTGAGTATAAACTCCCATGAAGAAATATACCCAGGCAGTGTTTCTGTTCTGATTTTTGTCACTGGCAAACCAGAGGCACAGAAAGTTCCTTAACTATCTTGACAGTAGTGAGCTTGTATTTCTCAATAATAATGCCAAGAGGATTTTAAAAATATAGATATTAACACAGTCACAATGTGCTTAGTTGCTCAGTTGCGTCAGACTCTGTGACCCCATGGACTGTAGCCTGCCCAGCTCCTCTGTCCATGGGATTTCCCAGGCAAGAATACTGGAGGGGGTTGCTGTTTCCTTCCCCAGGGGATCTTCCTGACCCAAGGATCTAACCTGGGTCTCCTACATCTCACTGGCAGGCAGATTCTAAAGAATCAGGTAAAACTGAGCCACCTGGGAAGTCCCATGCAAACTATGGATTGAGGACAGTTTTAGATGTTGAAGACATAGCAGGGACAGAAGGTGCCGTGTCCCTTCCTCCATAGAGCTCACAGTCTAGTGCGGAGACATGGACAGTGAGGAAGATAAAGAACTCAGGTGGCCAGTGTGTCAGACAGCAATAAGTGCTACAGGGAACAGTCAGCCAGCAGCCAGCAAGGGGGTGGGACGCACCTGCCAAGGGGAGATAGGAAGTCCACAAAGAGCAGACATCAGCCTGACCCTCACTGAGCCCTTGCTCACCCACTCAGGCTATTACCTGAGCCTCTGTAAGAAGAAGCAGTATTTTCAAAAAGGGGGTCCTGGGAGTTCCCTGGTGGTGTAGTAGTTAGGATTCTGGGCTTTGCCGTGGCCTAGGTTTAATCCCTGTTTCAGGGAACTGAGATCCTGCAAGCTACAGGAAGCAACCAAAAAAAAAAAAAATGGTGGTCCTGAAGAAGACATCTAAAACTTCTAAACCAAAAATAGTGTGTTTTCTATTAATTAAGCAGGCTTGTTAGAACACTTGATCCTAAATGGATGGGTTCAGTCTAATATATTCCATCCATGTTTTGGTCTAACACTGTATCTCTCCTCCCAGCCCTCCATGGAGATAGACTGAGTCATGGGTTCTGTCCTGAAGGATCTATTACTAAAGGTTGGAGAAACTATCCTAAAGAAAAGATAACTCATTTTTAAGTGTAAGTGTGGCCTGAGCCCTCACAATATCACCACACTTAAAGCTTCATCTTAGATTGAGCTATTCCCTTTAAACTAAATTTAAAAACATATGTTATTATTTCAGTAAAGTCCATATATGTCTATGATACAAATCTAAACAGTGGAGAAAGATATAAAATGAAAAGCCAGTCTTCAGGCACTCCCACCCCAGCTCCCACCTCCACTTGGAACATTTTTTCTACATCATCCCACAAATTTGTATCCATATTCCAAATATCATAAGCTTCAGTTCTACACACTTTTGTACTTACTGTATCTTGAAGTCCTTCAAATCAGAACCTCTAGGTCAACGTCATTTTCTTTTCATGGTGCGTACTTTTTCATTGTCTGAGTGACTTAAACCCTCCTCTTGTCGATGCACATGTAGGTTCCTTGCATTAGAAGTCCACAGTAGCATCCTGGGACACACGCTGAGATAATTTGCTGAGCATATCTGTAAGATAACTTCTTAGAAGTGGAACTGATATGTCAAAACATATATGCATTTTAAAATAGATGTTACCAAATTAACCTCTAAAAATGTCAATTTATGCTTCCATTAGCGGCATGTAAAAGTGCCTTGAACATTTAGTTTTACTGTTAACTTGGAAGCAAACCCTTAGTGATTGTGTTATAATGGGAAAAATCATGATTCTGGAAGTACACACGGGCTATAGACATGAAATATTTTCCATGACCCTGTTTTCCAAACAGACAGTGCTTCCCCATTTTGCGTGTCAGTGGCCTACCCATCTTGATCACCGTTTCTTGGGATGCTTAAGCAGTCCAGAGAGACATCTCACAAATGCTGCATTTTCCATACAACTGTAAAATGCTAATAATGTGTTTCCATTTTCAGACCACGTTTGCCTTCTTGAAAAAGTAAGCATTCCTCTTGAAGGAATGCCATATGCCTTCCTTTAACAACAACAACAACAAAATAGAGCTTAGTCTATTTTGATTGTGGAACCAAACAAGAACTTGTACAGTTTTCCTTTGGAGGAAAAAATTACTCTCTGTGAGTCTAAAACATACCCTCCACCCCGACCCTTAACATANATTAATTAAGCAGGCTTGTTAGAACACTTGATCCTAAATGGATGGGTTCAGTCTAATATATTCCATCCATGTTTTGGTCTAACACTGTATCTCTCCTCCCAGCCCTCCATGGAGATAGACTGAGTCATGGGTTCTGTCCTGAAGGATCTATTACTAAAGGTTGGAGAAACTATCCTAAAGAAAAGATAACTCATTTTTAAGTGTAAGTGTGGCCTGAGCCCTCACAATATCACCACACTTAAAGCTTCATCTTAGATTGAGCTATTCCCTTTAAACTAAATTTAAAAACATATGTTATTATTTCAGTAAAGTCCATATATGTCTATGATACAAATCTAAACAGTGGAGAAAGATATAAAATGAAAAGCCAGTCTTCAGGCACTCCCACCCCAGCTCCCACCTCCACTTGGAACATTTTTTCTACATCATCCCACAAATTTGTATCCATATTCCAAATATCATAAGCTTCAGTTCTACACACTTTTGTACTTACTGTATCTTGAAGTCCTTCAAATCAGAACCTCTAGGTCAACGTCATTTTCTTTTCATGGTGCGTACTTTTTCATTGTCTGAGTGACTTAAACCCTCCTCTTGTCGATGCACATGTAGGTTCCTTGCATTAGAAGTCCACAGTAGCATCCTGGGACACACGCTGAGATAATTTGCTGAGCATATCTGTAAGATAACTTCTTAGAAGTGGAACTGATATGTCAAAACATATATGCATTTTAAAATAGATGTTACCAAATTAACCTCTAAAAATGTCAATTTATGCTTCCATTAGCGGCATGTAAAAGTGCCTTGAACATTTAGTTTTACTGTTAACTTGGAAGCAAACCCTTAGTGATTGTGTTATAATGGGAAAAATCATGATTCTGGAAGTACACACGGGCTATAGACATGAAATATTTTCCATGACCCTGTTTTCCAAACAGACAGTGCTTCCCCATTTTGCGTGTCAGTGGCCTACCCATCTTGATCACCGTTTCTTGGGATGCTTAAGCAGTCCAGAGAGACATCTCACAAATGCTGCATTTTCCATACAACTGTAAAATGCTAATAATGTGTTTCCATTTTCAGACCACGTTTGCCTTCTTGAAAAAGTAAGCATTCCTCTTGAAGGAATGCCATATGCCTTCCTTTAACAACAACAACAACAAAATAGAGCTTAGTCTATTTTGATTGTGGAACCAAACAAGAACTTGTACAGTTTTCCTTTGGAGGAAAAAATTACTCTCTGTGAGTCTAAAACATACCCTCCACCCCGACCCTTAACATATTCTGGGAGTGGGATGGGGGAAGGGGTTTTGGCCAAAATCTGCAAGACTACCACTTCCTGTGTGACGCTGGCCTCCACCGATGGCTTCAGTTTCTCACCTTGAACATGTAGGGATTGAAGCAGCCCACGGTGCGGATGAGGTTTCTCCATCTACTTTGTTCCCTCTGCCTTGCCTATAGTAGGTGCTCAGGAAAAACTGAGTGAATGAATGGATTAATCTAGTCAGTCATTTCCAGCTAGCCAGTCATTTCCTCTTACCCTCATTTTAAAAAAAGATCCAAAAAACGCTTAAGTGTTTCGAACAAAAGAAAATTCCACTTACTTTCCTTTACAAGGTGGAGAACGGTCAGATGCCAAAGCTAACGTTTGGAGCTGGGCGGGGGGGCTCTTGGCTGGGACCGTGCCCTTTGTCCCCACATTTGCTCTGGCTTCCCTGCTGTCAAGGTCTGTTGTCATTCAGTCCTTTACACTCGCCATCAGAAGGCAGAGCCGGGTGCCAAGGGAGCCACACGGGCTTATTTATACGTTTCCAAACTGGACTGACCACTTCCTCCTGAAGCCTAGCTCTCATTTTGGCTGTAGAGAACAATGAAAGTACCTATTAAAGCCCAGCCAGAAGAGAGGACTCTATAATAAGAAAACCTCACAGTGCTGGGGTTGAACTTTTGGCCTGCGTTTCTGCATAGGAGTTAAGCTCTTTTTCCGGACCGTTGAAATCCTGGTTCCTCTTCTCTGCTTTCTAAATAGGATGGCACCAAATGAGTTCACCTTCCCGTCGGTGGTTCTAAGATCCCACCCCGTGCACCACGCAATAGTTAGTTTCGTCCGAGAAAACACTTTTCTCTGAAGCACAGGCACTAAAGAGATGCGGAGCTGTTCTGCTCTATAGCTACCTACCGGCTTGATACGCAGAACTGAAAACTGGAAGAAAAACTTAGGAGATGGGATTTGTAGCTCTCTGGCCCTATTAGTACACAAAGTCATTTTAAAAAAACTACCAATGATGTAACTGTGATGTAGGCAGACTTCCCAGGAAAGTATCTTCCATTCTTACCCTTTTTATACCCTTAATTGTAAGCCAGAATTTGGAAACAGAATGACCTAACACCAGCCTAAAACCCCAGAATATATTTGACTCTGTCTCGTGCGCCCTTGGATCCAAGTCCTGAGAATATGGGCTGTTGGCCAGAGTGTTTCAGGATTTTTTTAGGCACATTTTTCTAAACCAGTGCTTGCCTGGGAGTTTTGAGACTATTTTAGGTGTCAGGGCATGTTTGTTCCCTCTTCTTTCTGGCTCTTCTAAATGCAGAGGGTGGCAGCTGCCACACGTAGTAAGAGTCTAGCCTCTGCAAGGTCACAGCCATGTTTCTGAGGAGGTGCCCCACGGAAGAGTCAACAGCATGACAGAGCCAGCGTGGGCTTTCGGGGGCTCCCTGTGATTCCATAGAAGACGGCTGCTGCCTGTCTTGCGGTGGAGAAATCACAGTTTCATTGAGAAGGGTCACACATGGACATCTCTTTCTGAGAAGCCCTAAGAATATTAACAGCTGAGATGTTATTTATTCAGTCCTGTGGTGCCTGGGAGCCATCAGAGAGAATTACAGTCTTCTCCTCAGTCATGGATCCATGTCTAAAGCGTGGATTAAGAATGCCTCGGGACAGAAGGTGGGGTGCCTTTTACCAAACTAGGTGATTTTTTCATTTGAAAAAAATCACAATATATGTATGTAAAGGGCTCCCCAGGTGGAGGTGGTGATAAAGAACCCGCCTGCCAATGCAGGAGATGTAAGAGACACAGGTTTCATCCCTGGGTTGGGAAGATCCCCAGGAGGAAGGCATGGCAACCCACTCCAATATTCTTTCCTGGAGAATTCCATGGATGGAGGAGCCTGGCAGGCTACAGGCCATAGTGTCACAAAGAGTCAGACACGACTGAAGGGAGTTAGCATGCACGCACGCACACACACGTATGTAATGCCCAGTTACACAGGGAAAGGGCACATTTCCAGTGAGCCTCACTTCACTGGATGAGGTCTGTGTCATGTAGTCCTGTCCATCGCCGGGCAAGCGCCTGGCGGGGAGCCTTCCTGCACAGTGCCATCATCTGACCGCTCGGTGCTTTAGGCAGTGCTTGTTGAGTGACAAACACCTAACATCTAAGAAATAAAGAAAAAGAAACCAGCTTACACACTAATCCTTGAAGCCACGCCTCCTTCTAATATCCAGTACTCCTGGCTCGACTTAGTTCAGAGGTTGCAGGATATAGATCTCATCAAAGCCACTGACTCACAGTTCCCACAAGAAAGCAAGGGAACACCTACAGGGCAAAGGAGAAAAAAATCACTTCCTTCCAACTGCCTGAACACACATGTTATTTTTTGTGCTAAAGCACAACCTCTTGGTTTTCTTTGGTAATCCAGGGTAAGAAGTGTCGCTGATTTTATATATATATATATATATATATATTTTTTTTTTTTTTTTTAAGATTCCTGCTATTCTTAAAGACTGAAAAGTTTTCCAGCCACAGCATATGAGAGCTAGAGTTGGAGGAACAGAGGAAGCCAGATAACCATCAGTATAGAGGTATTTTCTTTCACGGGCAGCTTTGAGACAGAATACACATGAGGAGCTGTTGAAAATGGAAAGAGTGGCTGAAATTGTAGACTATTAATTTTGGAAGGGGCCTTCACGGGGATGCAGTCTGGTCAGCTTTAAATGAGGAAACTCAGCTGAGTAAGATTGACAGCTGACATCTCTCTGTGCACCCTCAGATCAGGGTAGAGGCAGAAAGGGATGTGGTGAGAGCCATACAAGGAAGGCCAGAAAAGCACACCAGATAAGGGGGTGGGTATAAGCATGAGGCTAAAAGAGGAGACTAGTCCACAAACTGATTTGTCACAGACCTCCCCGGCCAGTTGAACTGGGAACCAGGAGTCATCGGCAGGGTGTCCCTGTTGCTGGTTGTTGTTCAGTTGCTCAGTCGTGTCCAACTCTTTGTGACCCCATGGGCTGACTGCAGCATGCCAGGCTTCCCTGTCCTCCACCATCTCCCAGAGTTTGTTCAAACTCATGTCCACTGAGTTGGTGATGCCATCCAACCATCTCATCCTCTGTCATCCCTTTCTCCTCCTGCCCTCAGTCTTTCCCAGCATTGGGGTCTTTTCTAATGAGTTGGCTTTTCGCATCAGGTGGCCAGAGCATTAGACTTTCAGCCTCAGCATCCATGCTTCCAGTGAACATCAGGGCTGACTGACCGGAATTCTGATCACACTCCACTCCTCCCCCACTCTTATCTTCTGAGTGTTGATAATACTTCTCTTTGCCTGAACCTGGTTCCCAGCTCCTGGGCTCAACAAGCTGCGTGTACTAACTCTGTCCTGGGGGCTTCGCACTGGGCTTGCTCTGCTGTCGCTCACTGATGCGGGTCAGTGAGGCTGGAGCACGGGTATCAACACCTGAGGACGTGGTCATCCACCTTGCTCTCTCTTGCCTATGCAAAAGCATCTTAAGAAAGGAAACCACCCCCCACCCCTCACCTTGCCCCATGTGGATCTGAGAGGCTTGGTGCCGGCCGCTTCTGTCCCACTTCAGCTGGAGAAAGCAGAGAGAGACTCAGGCATGAACAGCTATCACATACGCACAAGCAGCCCTCCAAAGGCCTGGAGTGAAGTGACGCAAAACCGACAGTGGCCTTCCTGTGGGCCTCTCTCCACGCGTCTCAGGCCTGTGTGTGCTGTGCATCTCTCGTCCTAGTCGTCCTGCTGAGAGAAGAGGGGTTCAGGCAGGTATTGCATGCCCTGACTGTAGGAGGGGACATGCACAGTCACAGTGGCCCCAGCTGTTTTGGCACCAGGGACTGATTTCCTGCAGGACAGTTTTCCCACAGACTGTGGGTGATGGGGGTGAGATGGTTTGGGGATGATTCAAGCAAATTACATTTATTGTGCACTTTATTATTATTACATCAGCTTCACCTCAGGTCATCAGCCGTTAGATCCTGGAGATTGGGGGCCCCCTGAAAATGATGGGTGCACATCCATTTCCTTAAATCTGAGACCCTTGTTTCTTTCACATTTTAACCTTCAGGATAATAGCATACATTTTACCACATATGGATACAGTTAATGGGTTTCTTTTAATCCCCCTAAAAGCTTTTATTAAAATAGTGGCTACATCTTTGAATCAGTTCTTAGAATGAAATAAATGAGTATTATTTCAGTTGGCACTTCCTGTCTCCAATGTCAGTCCTTTTCTTAAATTTTTTTACCTGAACTCTTGTACTGTGGGCTTCCCTGGTGGCTCAGAGGTTAAAGCCTCTGCCTGCAATGCAGGAGACCTGGGTTCGATCCCTGGGTCAGGAAGATCCCCTGGAGAAGGAAATGGCAACCCACTCCAGTATTCTTGCTTGGAGAATCCCATGGACCGAGGAGCCTGGTGGGCTACAGTCCACGGGCTGCAAAAGTCGGACACGAGTGAGCAACTTTTGGTTGGTTGGTTTGGTTGTTTCATTGTGAACTCTCCATTTCATGCGGTGATACGAAGACCAAGTCCAGTCTTCGCTCTGTCTAGACTGGCCATCCATCTCACCTTCTGTGATGTTTCTGGACGTACCTGTGCACCGTGGAGACCTGGGGCAGTGACGGAACTTTCCTAGAATCATATCAGTATCCATGTACACCACTCTGGGAACTCGGGGGCCTAGGAACCACTCACTTTTCTGCTTCTTCTTTTATAAAATCACCTTCCTTTGCCCTCTGGGTTTCCCTGGTGGCTCAGTGGTTAAAAAAAAAAAAATCTGCCCACAATGGAGGAGAATTGTGTTCAATCCCTGGGTTGGGAAGATCCCCAGAGAGAGAAATGGCAACCCACTCCAGCATTCTTGCGTGGAAAATACCATGGACAGGGGAGCCTGGTGGGCTACAGTCCATGGGGTCATAAGAGATGCACACAGCTTAATGACTACACCACCACCACCGCTGTTTGCCTTCTAAAATGTCTGTGGGCCTGCCCTGTCCCCCAGGCCATCAGGGAGTTTGTCAAAACTCATAGAATTACACATTAAAAGGAGGCATTTTACTGCAGCTAAACACTACCCTCTATAAACTATGAAAAAATCCAGCCAAGCCACACATGTTCAAGTTTGTTGTTGCTGTTGCAACATTGTTTGCCACATATTAGAAGCAACCTAAGTAGCCATCCAGCAAATTATGATACTTGCGTAAAATGATATAATATGGGGCACCTGTTAAAAAGAATGAACTACACCTGGACATCATCTGATGTGGACTATCTCCAATCCATAGTGGCAAATGAAGAAAAGGAATATTGGGGTCAGTGGGCACTGTTTGCTCTGCTTTGTGTAAATGTGTGTATGTTGCGTGTGTGTTTGTTTTGGTTGGTTGGTGGATCTCCAGAAGGATGCGTGAGAAATTGCCGGCAGTGGTTTCCTTTAGATTAGAGGGGCTGGATGCTGAGGGACCAGACAGGAGGAAGATTCATTGGCATTATATACCTTTTTTGCACTTTTAATTTGTTCATATGCATATGGTGTCTTTTCAAGAAATAGATAAAAACAATATAAAATCAATTACTTGGATGGGGAAAAAAAGCCCACAGGATCCTGGAACTGAGCAGCATGGATTTCTAGCCTGAGAATTTCTGTTTCTCTCTCTCAGGGCCATCATCTGAGCCAGCTCACTCGCCCACCAACAGCAGGAAGAAGCTCTTTGCCCCCGTCCCCTTCCCTTCGGGCTCCACCGAGGATGTGTCCCCGGTCGACCCCCTGCAGCCCCCGCCTCTTCCCCAGAAGAAGCTCGTGAGTCGGGCGGCCTCTTCCCCCGATGGCTTCTTCTGGACCCAGGTCTCC
The DNA here is from genome assembly GCA_006410615.1 of Neotragus moschatus. Lineage (NCBI taxonomy): Eukaryota > Metazoa > Chordata > Mammalia > Artiodactyla > Bovidae > Neotragus > Neotragus moschatus. Next base: position 4,087,814 of record SJYA01003206.1, read on the forward strand.
CCCAAGCCCAGAACAGCAAGTCCCAAGCTGAACCTCAGCCACTCGGAGACTAACGTCTGTGCCCATGAGGACTCCCACTTCAGCTATGCCTCAGGCCCCGGCGGCCGCCACCAGCACGTCTTCTCCGCTTCTGAGCCGCTGGAGAAAACTTCCCAAGGCAGTGGCCACCGGGGCCCTATGCCGGGACTTGGGGGCAGCAAAGGCCTGCAGGGCAAAGGGGTCTCCTCCGCCTCGGCCTCCCAGCTGAGCGTGTCCAGCCAGGCCTCGGCGGGCAGCGCCCAGCTGCAGCTCCACAGCCTCCTGAACAGCATCAGCAGCAAGGAGGGCACCTACGCCAAGCTGGGGGGGCTCTACGCCCAGTCCCTGGCCCGCCTCGTGGCCAGGTGCGAGGACCTCTTCATGGGCGGCCAGAAGAAGGAGCTGCACTTCAGCGAGAATAACTGGTCCCTGTTCAAGCTGACCTGTAACAAGCCCTGCTGTGACTCGGGGGATGCCATTTACTATTGCGCCACCTGCTCCGAGGACCCCGGCAGCACCTATGCCGTGAAGGTAGGTCTCACCCCCACCTCCTGCTCTCCCACCATGCGGCTGGCAGTCCTGACTGGCAGCCAGCCCTGTGGCTTGAGAAGTCCTGTCCCCTCGGCCACCTCCCAGAGGAGGGTCGTTTCCTGGAAAAGCTCAGTGAGTTCACTCTGCCTGGCCCAGGAGATGGTGCAGTGTGATTTGTATGTACGTGTTCAGTGGAGGAAAAAGCGAGCTGAATGTGGTCAGCCTGGTCATCACAGGCAGCCCAGAGCCCAGGATCTGTACCTATCCAATGAACAAATGTAAGTTTGAGCTCCTTGAAAGTCAAGGGGGTAGAGCTGCCTTTAGGAAGTACTTTGCTTCTGCTGACCCAGTGGACCTGAGAAAATGATCTTTGAATCATCGCTCTGCTTCCACCCTGAACATTTTCTTGTGTTCAGGTGCATCAGTTACTGTCCCCTGCCTCCTGGGGCTGGACCTGGGGGCTCCTTCACTGTCAAGAGACAGCTGACCTCTTCATTTTGAGGAGGAACTAGCCTGGTGGGACAGGTTTTTAATCCTTCTTGCCCATGGGGTAGAAAGTGATGTGGCCCAAGGGGGCCACTTAGCGCAAGGTCTAGTTCAAGTTCAAACCCCTTGAACTTCTGGATCAAGGGGTTTGGTTTTTTAGATTCATGATTGTGATGTGCAGCTTGGATTCTAAGACCTCCTGTAATAATGTAGAGTTAGCCAATTCTGAAGAACAGTACAGAAAATTCGCATTCCCAGAGAACGTTAGTGGTGTTCATTTCATCTGAAATCTAAACCATAAGGAGGGACTTCCCTGGCAGTCCAGTGGTTGAGGCTTCACCTTCCAATGCAGGGGGTGCTGCTTTGATCCCTGGTCAGGAAGCTGAGGTCCCACGTGCCTCCCAACCAAAAAACCCCAAACAGAAACAACATTGAAACCAAGTCAGTAAAAACTTTAAAAATGGTCCATATCAAAAAAAAAATAATAAGGAAACCAGCAGATAGACCTTGGGCCTATTAAGAAGAGAGTCCCAGTGTTCTGTGTGATTCTGCTGGAGCCTTGGCAGATCAGGGCGTATGAAAAGGAAATTTCTTTTTAAATTTTTTAACTTTTTTTCAATTGGAACTCAATATTTTATGAAAAGGAAATTTGAAGAAGAATTTCAAATATTCAGAGTCTAGGGAACAGCAGCATCAATTTAGAGATGTGCCTGGCCTGGTGATGGGGTGGAGGCGGGGTGCAGAGCATACTCCTGCACGTGCCGCCGTTCCACTTCATTAGTGCTGATTCTGGATAGAATAGTCATCTGAATCCTCTGGGTCCCCAGGAGGCGAGCAGGCTCCTTCCCGAGCCGCCCGTCTGCGGCCGAGCTCATCCATAGTATCTGGGATGCAGGAGCTTCGGTTGCAGGCTCGCACCTGCTTGGGCTCGCGTTGGTTCCTCTGTTTGTGGGCTTTGCCTCCTGTGGCAATGAGAGAGTGAAGCCAGCCTGTGTAGCTCTGCTCCACGAATACAGGGTAGGAGAAAAAGCCCTTGTTACGTGTGCTGTCGGTAGCCACGTGCCTCAGTGCCAGAACTCCAGTAATTAGGGACCTGTGTTAAGTTGGCTGGGCCTTTTTTATTTCGCAGACGTGACTTAGCCCAGATTTTCAACCACGAAGCAAGCCAAGGCACCAAAATTTAAAGTGAGACTTGGCTCAATGAAACCTTTGAAATTGGAGCTAAACCAGTCTGTGTGAAGGTCTTGAGCCAAAACCTGAGCACAGACCCCTGAAAATGATCTTGCAGTTGGTGAGGGGAGCTGGGGGTGGAAGAGAAGCCTTTCACCCACCTCCTTTACCTTCGCTCCTAATTTGACTCTGTAGAGTGGTCTTGAGGGGCCCTGCCCAGGGCTGCCCCACTGGCTAACATGCACCTCGTCTTCTGTTCGAGGCAGTGAGTCTTGCCAGAGGACCAGCTCACTGATTTTGAATCCCATCCAGGCCAGTTGTCATCTACTCTGCTCCTTCATTTACATCTCTGTGCAAACTGCCTGGACTCCCGAGGGGAGTTTTTGCTGGGCTCAAGCCTTTGATACCCTGGAGAAAAGGATCCTTGGAAACGCATCCCAGGCCAGGCAGCTGCGCCCTCTGGGTTCGTACAGTTACCTGCCAGCCACCTCTGGATTGCCTGGCTCCACCACCAGGTTACTGCCAGACCCACAAGAGCAGTCACCATAGCAACCTTTCCCGGCGGGTGCTCACCTGGGCTAGGCTTTGTGTTGAAAGCTGCGTCTGTGTTGTGTCTTTTAATGCTCCCAGTGGCCCTGTGAGGAGGGACACTGCCCTTGAGATACAGAGGAGAAACAGACTTTGAGATAAATACAGTCAATTCTCAATATTTGGGGATTTCATATTTGTGAATTTGGTGCTGAAATTTTTTTGTAACCCCAAATAATAAATACTTGGGGCGCTTTAGTGGTCATTCCTGGCCATGTGCAGAGTTGGGGAGATCCGAGTTATTCAACACACAAATCCCTAGCTGAGGTGCTACACAGGGACTCTCCACCTTCTTTCTCAGCTCTCATACTATAAACAAGTGCCTCATCTTCACACTTTTTTTTTTTTTAAGGGTGATTCACCCTTTAAAATGGCCATGCCAAGCAATGAAGTCCTGTCTCATGATCCTAAGGTCAGGAAGACTGTGATGCAATTTTGAGAGGGTGTTAGATCGGCTTCTTCTCAGGCATGAGCTACACGGCTGTCAGCCATGAGTCACTGTTAGCACAGTTGAGATACTCAGCAGTATCTATGAATAAGGAGTCTTTAAACAGAAACACACATACAGCAGGGTTATACATTGGCCAGTTGATGAACATCTTGTGACCAGAGATTTGTAAGAACTTCACGTTGTATTTCCCCAGGAGCAGTGGTTCAGCATTCATGCGGTCAGTGTTTGTGACTACTTAATAGAACATAACGACCAACCGAAAAGAACAAGAATCAAGGGCAACTTGCCAATGTTTGCAGAGTTCATATTTAAACTAAGGCCCTTTTCATCCTAAAGCTCATACTCTTCACCTCCAGAACACTTCTCAGCTGTATAATCTTGGGCAAATAACTTTTTAAAGGTTCAGCTTCCTGTTCTGTAGTAACATCTATCTCATCGAGTTGTTCAATGAGATTTAAAGAAATACTATAGGAAATATGCTTTATAGGCACCATGTGAAAGTTTTCTGGGTATGTTGTAGTTGAGAAGCTCTCACTTGTATCCATGGATGATGCTGCGAACAGGTCCATACACAGTGGTTGTTGGTGTTTATACACTAGACTGTTTTTTGAGGACCACCGAAGCCGATGATGTTCCAGAAAACTGCCACTTAAAAATGGAATATAGCTGGCTGGGCTCAGATAAGAAAGAACTTACAGCAGTGCCTTTTCGACATGTATCCTGAAATCACTTCTGTTAATGGAAGAGGAAACACTGTCTGGGATAAAATGAGCTTCCCTTTTACTTCTACTCTACTTTTCTAATAAGAGAGATCACTAAATTAATGTGTTCCCTCCCCCAGACCCCCAAACCCTCCAATTATCTTTTAAAAAGTTTTCTTAGCAGCTGAGCTCCTTTATGCCAGGTTTCATGCTGAGGTTTGTAGAGCTGCAATATAAATAAATCTCTTTGAAAAGGCGCTTGCAACAGAACTTCTAAAAACGTCACCTGTAAGCGTGGTGGCACTCCATAAACACTGCTGTGACCATTCGAGTATAGCCATGCAGCAGCCGAAGGGTTATTTTGAGATTGTTTGCTGGGTGATATTTTGTAGATGGGGCCAGATGCCTTTCTTCTCAGGATTACATACTGATCCTTACCCTTCTACAAAGCACGGCTGGGGCTGCACCATCTCCTTTGCAGAGGAGTGCCCACAGACCATCTGCAGTCTCTTTCAGTATAATTAATTAGAGGGGATCAGGCCTGATGGGAGGCCATTGTGTGTGACTCGAGGCTCTCAGTTGTGCGGCCACCAGATGAAGATTCCTGTTGCTCAGGATCCTTAGGTGGCTGACGCTGTCATTAGGACAAAAAGACGTAGGAGAAGAGGGAAAGACACAGCGTAGGAATTCCCCAGAGAATTTGAGATCCTCTGCTTGTTTATTCCTACCTTCAGTTCAGAGGGTGCCTTTGGGCCCTTGGGCTTCCCTATTCCCTGGAGAGCTTTCTGTTTTCTTTCAGCTGCTGTGACTCACCCTTGGAGGAGTGGCTTGCACTTAGCAGTTCCACTAAAATCAGCCCCATGGATTGTGCCAATTGGTAGGCATGGCATATTAACCTGGATCTAGAAACCAGGGAAGCCTAAGAGAATTTGACGAAGTCCTAGAGGTGTAGGGCCTGCATCTCTGCCCCTGAGATTCCCCAAAAAGGGAACATCCCAGCAATCAAACATATCTGCTGTCAGGTAGCTGCCAAGTCAGGTGCAGTGGCTGGGGAGTGAGGTTGGTTGCCTGAGGAAGCTCTTAGCAGGCTTCCTGAGAATCTGTCCAGTCCACGTTGTGGGCAGAGAAATGTCTTCCTATCAAAGGAACTCATTCTGGCTGGATTGTATGATCATTTTAGGTTCAACTTTTTAAGAAATTGACCATCTGTATTCCAAAGGGGTGGTACCATTTTACATCCTACTAGCTATATCTGTGGAGAAGGGAAACCCACTCCAGTGTTCTTGCCTGGGGAATCCCAGGGATGGCGGAGCCTGGTGGGCTGCCGTCTATGGGGTCGCATAGAGTCGAACATGACTGAAGCGACTTAGCAGCTGTATCTGAGACTTCCCATTTTTGTACATCCTCATAGATGCTTGGTATTATCATTTTATTACAGCCATTCTGGTAGGCACCGCCTGGGCTCTCATTGTGTTTTTGACTTGCCTTTCCCTTATGACTCATGATGTTGAATATCTTTTCAGGTGTTTATGGCCATTTACATAGTTCTTGGGTGAAATGCCTGTGAATATCTTTTGCTGACTTTTTGATTGGATAATTTATCGTACGACAGCTTTGCAAGAATTCTGGGTACATTCTGGATGGATATGTGTTTTGCAAATATTTCCTCCCACTCTAATACATGTCTTCCCAATTTTCTTAATACTTTTTGAACTACACAACTTTTAAGATTTGATAAGGTCAAGTTTGTCCACCTTTTTCTCTTTTGGACCATGGTTCTGGTGTGGTCACTGAGAAATCTTGGCTTAGCCTAAGGTCTCAAAGATTCTGCCCTGTGTATTCTTCAAAAGTGTGTATGTTTTGGCTCTCACACCTAAGCCTCCCCATTGTGACCTAGGTCTCTGTGACCCATTTTGAGTTAAATGGTGTGTGCGCAGTGAGCAGTGAGGGTGTAAGTTCACCATTTGCGTGCGGATGTCTAAATGTCCCAGCACTGTTTACTGAACAGGATGATGGCTCTGGCTTTTGACCTCACTTCCGCTTTCCCCCACAGATCTGCAAGACCCCCGAGCCCAAAGCAGCCTCGTACTGCAGCCCTTCAGTGCCCGTGCACTTCAATATCCAGCAGGACTGTGGCCACTTTGTCGCCTCCGTGCCCTCCAGCATGCTCACCTCTCCCGATGCACACAAGGACCCTCTGTCTGCCCTGCCCGCACATCCTCCCGCCCAGGAGCAGGACTGCGTGGTGGTCATCACTCGGGAGGTGCCCCACCAAACCGCCTTGGACTTTGTGCGGGACTTGGCCACCAGCCACCAGTCTGAGCCCGAGGTCTACGAGCGGCGGGTGTGCTTCCTGCTCCTGCAGCTCTGCAACGGGCTGGAGCACCTCAAGGAGCACGGGATCATCCACCGAGACCTGTGCCTGGAGAACCTGCTGCTGGTGCACTGCGCCCCCCAGGCCTCCCCCGAGCCCTCCCCCGCCGCCTCCAGCCCTCCCTCCGCCACATCCCCCGGCCCTGTGGCCACCCCCTCCTCTGGCCCCTCAGCCACCGTCCCTACCAGCGGCACCCCCACCCCTCCAGCCGCCCCCGCCTTTCAAGGAGGATCCAGTGAGAAACACTTGCCCCGGCTTATCATCAGCAACTTCTTGAAGGCCAAGCAGAAGCCGGGTGGCACCGCCAATCTGCAACAGAAGAAGAGCCAGGCACGGCTGGCTCCCGAGATCGTGTCTGCCTCCCAGTACCGCAAGTTCGACGAATTCCAGACGGGCATCCTCATCTACGAGCTGCTCCACCAGCCCAACCCGTTCGAGGTGCGGGCGCAGCTCCGGGAGCAGGACTACCGGCAGGAGGACTTGCCCCCGCTGCCCGCGCTGTCCCTCTACTCGCCGGGCCTGCAGCGGCTCGCCCACCTGCTGCTGGAGGCCGACCCCATCAAGCGCATCCGCATCGGCGAGGCCAAGCGTGTGCTGCAGTGCCTGCTGTGGGGGCCCCGGCGCGAGCTGGTGGAGCCACCGGGCACCTCGGAGGAGGCGCTGTGCGCCACGCTCCACAACTGGATCGACATGAAGCGAGCCCTGATGATGATGAAGTTCGCCGAGAAGGCGGTGGACCGCCGGCGCGGGGTGGAGCTGGAGGACTGGCTCTGCTGCCAGTATCTGGCGTCGGCCGAGCCCGCAGCCCTCTTACAATCGCTGAAGCTCCTACAGCTTCTGTGAGGCAGCTCCCGGCCCCCTCCTCTGGGCTGGACCCCTATCCTACCCCCTTCCCCGTGCCCTGCCTTGCCTTGGAAACATCCGTGTCTCTTGGGAAATGGTACAAATGACTGTCGTACTTGGATGTAATATATATATATATATATAAGATATAAATATGAAAGACTGTGGATGTCATTCTCCACCATGGTCTAGCCTCCTTTTCTCCTGTAGTCTTGCAGTTTCCTCTGCAATTATGTACATTTCTAGCTTCTTGCAAGGTCATGAGGACAGTGCCGCCCGCAGAGTGAAGCCTGGACTCTGGTCTCACTACCCAATTAAGGGGTCTCTTTACCTTCTTGTCAAGTGGCTATTTAAAAAAAAAAAAAAAGAACCCTCCATTTTTAATTAAAATTGCTGGTTGAGTCATGAGCAAAGCTCTTTTATCCTCAAGTGCGTTAATACCTTTGGTGGGTAAAATAGTTTTAAGCCCTTGAAACGGTGGCTTCAAGACCACTTGAACTGTCCCTGTTCTTCCACTTCTCATCAGAAGGAGCATCAGGCCACAAGAGCCCAGGCATGTGGGGACCAGTTCATCCTCCCTGCTTCTCTCTCCACCTAACAGCCTCTTAGGAAGAAGCCAGACACAGCTGGTGTGATCCCAGAGTTTCAGAATTTAATCCCACTGCTTGAAATCCACTTCCAGTTTGCTAAAGCTGGTTATCATTTGTATCAGAAGGCTGGCTGAAAGCAGAAGCCACCCCAGATGGTTCAAATGACAAGAACTTAGCAGGGGACCACTTAGAGAGTTTCGGGCAGGATTAAGAGAAAAACAACGGATGGTGAGACAAAAAGCAAGGGCTGGAATGGGGAGGGTTCACTCAATCTGTTCCCCACCTGTCATCCCCAGGCCAAGACCAGTGAGATGCCAGAGAGCAAGGGGGCCTGGGTGATACAGCCGGCAAGACTGACTTCGCTGGCAGGGTTAGGAAGAAAGGGTGGAGTGCCGGGTGGAAAACAGCCTGCTGTTATTGCTGTCCTAAATAAGGGCAGTGCAAGAACTCAAAGTGTTTCCACTTTCAGACCACTCACCCACCTGTTGTTCAAAGCTCCTTTGGGTTTCCATTTTTTAAAACTCATTCAGTTGACACGTTTATTGGCACCTACTAGAGTCAGCATTTGTTACCATGCCTTTAAAAAGTGCTTCAAAGAAAATTCAGAAGCACCAGATCTTTCTTCCTCAAAACTAGACACAGAAAAAAAAATCAATAAACACTCATTTGAAGGGAAATAGCCCAAGAGCCTTGTATTGCTACCTAAAGGGTAATCATTGAAGTTGTGAACAAATTTCTCAAACCTTGTTAATAACAATGGACAAGTTTAAAATAAATTCAGAGATCTTAATGGATGTCCTAGGAATCTAGGAAAGTGGCCAGCAACCAGGATGGCAAAATCTCCCAGGTCCCCTTCTGCATATTTTAAAAATAATTTTATTGATTTATTATTGCCTGTGCTGGGTCTTCATTGCCACGAGGGCATTTCTCTAGTTGCAATGAGTAGGGGCTACTCTCAAGTTGCAATGTGTGGGCTTCTCATTGCAGTGACTTCTCTCGTTGCAGAGCTTGGGCTCTAGGGCTCATGGGCTCAGTAGTCGCAGCTGCCGGGCTCTAGAGCACAGGCTCAGTAGTTGTGACTCACGGGCTTAGTTGCTCCATGGCATGTGGGACCCTCCTGGACCAGGGATCGAACTCCTGCCTTTTGCATTGGCTGGAGGATTTTTCACCATTGAGCCACTGGCAAGTGCTCCTGTGTATTAATTCCACTCTTTTTGCAGCCATTCCAGCCTGGGACTCCAGGTAAACACACCCAGACTTCCAGGCATCTAAGGTGAACCCTGGGGCTTCAAGGCATCTATGTCATTTCAGTGGTTGCTTGAGCATTGAGGGAAAAACCGGCTAAAACCAGCTTCCAGCTACGTTTGTACAGAGAAAGAGTTTTGAACATGGAAATCATAATTCTCTGTAGGACCCATCTGTTTCAGAGGGTATTTTGTCAGTTGTTTCTTCTTGGGAATTTTTCAGGCAAACCCTCCACCCTCAGTTTGCTGTCTTTGCTTTCTTGTTCTTTCTCACATCAAATAAATAAACAATGGAGAGGGAGGAAGCAAATATTCTGCCAGGGGGAATGCAGCACTAGTTGGAAATAACTGTCACAAGAGGCACATTTTAAACCTCTGAATTAATTGCACCTTTTTTATATGCCACCCACTTCAGGGGAGGAAAAAAACAAAACACTGAGATGATAGAAAAGATTTTCAGAACTAAAATGAACCCCAAAGTAAAGGTGGAAAGAGAAGGAACTATAGCAGTAAATTCTAATTAAGAAGAATGGTAGTGATCAAACATAAGACTGACTTCTGAGCTTAGGTCCACCAACCTAAGAAAAGTGGAGAACAGCCAGGTGTTCTCTACTTTTGGGTAATTCTTTGGATAATTTCAGGAGACAGTTCATCGGCAGGAACAAACCTTTTCCTGATGCTTGATTTTGAAGGGATTTTGTCAAGAATTTCCTTGTTTAAAGGCATTAAATCCCAACAACACAAACACACAAATTAAAAAGACACATTTTTTTTAGATAGGGCAATTCCTTATATCCACCATTGGTGAAATCCACAGATGAACATTCAGGCCTAGTTTCATTGAGATGATTCTGCAGGGCCCTTGCCACTCACTCAACTCCACGAATCGGCCTTTTCCATGAACGACAAGTCACACGGCTACAAATATTAGGTTTGGCAAACAGCTTCAGGCACACAGAATTCCAAAGATAGCTTTTTTTTGTTGTTACCCCAATATATACCTGGGTTGCATGACTTTACTTCACAGAAACGTCAAGCACCAAATAAATTTAAATCCAAAAACAAAGAGTTTCTTCCACAGGGGACAGAGGTTCAGAAAGAGGCAGCAACCTTTGCATGATGCCAGTCTTAGAACATCTGGCTATCTAATAGTCCTGTTATCTGAGTTCATCTCCTCTCCTTTCTTCTCAGCTTTAGACCCATCTACTAGTATTTAAACCTCTAGGTTCTTTTCCCTCCAACTCTGAATCAAGTCACCCACATAGCCTTTCACGTTATACGTTGGGTTGTTAACGGGCCTTTCCCTTTCCCTTGGCCAGATGTAGAATCGTTTTCTTCTCCTAAATTCTTTTCTCAGGTGTTACAAGGCAGGCGTCTAAAAAATTATATCCTTGCCGGAAGCAAGATAAGTACTTCAGGGGGGATTTATTTATGGTAGCACATGGCTCAGCTCTAAAAAGATGGGGCTCTGGGGAGCTGTAGTTACCACTCTGTGTGAGGCATCCTGGTTTCCAAAGGCTTGGGGCTGGAGAAAGCCCTCTTGTGAGGCATACGTGTACACAGAGCAATGACGAAGATTTTGAAGAGGGAAGACACACATTCCTTTAATGACTTCTCTGAAATGTATTCTTTTAATATACTGCCAGTCAAGGCAGCAGCCCTTTCCCACTCTGAGTCTATAAGTCTTTGAAGATCTAAGAGTAAGCTTATTAAGTCCCATTAAAGTAATAGATTTATAATGTAAAATCTGCTTGGCATGTTTAATAGAGGGTGAGGTTAATGGAATTGATTTATTAGAAACCAAAATTTAAACCAATTGCTGTCACTGCTAAAAATAAAAGGCAAGAATAAAACATCTGGGGCAAGTTCTACGGATGAAAGTCTCCACAAATTACTCTTTCTTCCTCTTTTCCAATGCTAATTAGCACAGTTAACGACACTCCAGGAGACCTACTCCAGGTCAGAGATGCCTTTGGAGGACCTATGCCCTGGAAAGGAGGTCATCTTCAGGTAAAGCATCCAGATTAAGCCAGACACAGTGTCATTGACTGAGGAGGATCTGGGCTCATGGTCAGTTTGGAAACTTGCTCTATCTTGGGTACTTAGTCTTCTTTTCTGGAGTCAAGGAAGCCAAGTCAAGTTTACTTGGGATCTTTCTGCATGCCAGCAAGACAACTTTGTATTGAACTATCCCAGTGGGATTTGAACATGTACACTTTTCATATATCCTTTAGGCGGGATTCAGATCTTTTCAGACCCTTTACCAGAACTGATTACAGCTATTTCCTACAAAAATGCTGTCCTGAACACCGGATGTGATTAGATGACCAAAATGTTTGTACAGTATTAGGACCTAAAGGTCATCCTTCAGGCTCCTGCCTTAGTACATTATCAGGGATAATCAGGCATGGAGACAGGTTAAGGGAGCTGGGCATGGGAACTGAACTCTTGTAAGGGTGGAAGAGAAGGCAGGAAATGAGAAGGCAAGATTCAGAGGCCAACCATCTGTTTTCCCACTTGCCTGGATCCAGCCCCAAGGACTTCCCACAACCTCCCAAAAGATATTCTTGTGTCGTAGTCCAATAGGGCTGCTAACAAAACACCATAAACTGAGTGGGTTATGACAACAGAAATTTGTTTCTCACAGTTACAGAAGCTGGTAAGCCCAAGATCGTGGTGCTGGCAGATTCATTTCCGATGAGTGCACACTCCCTAGTTCACAGATGGCCATATTTTCATTGTATCCTCACATGGCAGAAAGGGCAAGGGAGCTCTCTGGGGTCTCTTTTATAAAAAGCAGACCAGTCCTGTTCATGAGGGCCCCAACCTCATGACTTTAGCACCTCCCAAACGCCCCACCACCTAATATTACCATCACATTGGGGATCGAGTTTCAGTGTTTGGATTTAGGGGAGGGAGCAGTGGGAGGTACACAAACATTCAGTCTACGGCATCACTTGTCAGACCTTTACTGGAGTCATACAGTCACTACTATGTTCTCAAAGAGCTCCAGCTATGCAGAAGCTGTAGAACTTCAGGTTGTGTAGATTTCAACTTCCAAGTTTATAGCAAATTCCTTAAAAAAAAAATCTGAAAGACTAAGAATTGTGCCCTTTATGTATGACCTTTCTTTATTGACTATTCCCATCACTAGTATGATTTTTCAGCTTTCCTAGGGGGCTTCCCTGGTGGCTTAGACGGTGAAGAATCCACCTGCAAAGCAGGAGACCTGGGTTCAACCCCTGGGTTGGGAAGATCCCCTGGAGGACATGACAACCCACTCCAGCATTCTTGCCTGGAATATCCCCATGGACAAAGGAGCTTGGTGGGCTACAAGTCCATGGGGTCGCAAAGAATCCGACACAACTGGGCGACTAAGCACAAAGGAGTAGCTGAGCTTGCCTTCTCCTCTACCCCTCAGTCTTACTGGTTTTATTTATTTGGGGAATGTAAAACACAACATGGCACTAAAAGCCCAAACTATTCAAAAAGAGATACTCAGAGAAGTATCACCCCCCCGCCCCAGCCCCTGTCTCCATCTCTCCATCCTTTCGAACCTGCTCCCACCCATCTGTTGCAGTCCCCAGACTTGATGATTTCTTCTTTATCCTTCCTGTGTGCCATGAACACAGATGCACGGAAGCAAATATATTTCCTTTCATTCATAAGTTAGACTGGCGAAATAAGAGTACTTCACTTTTCTCTCTTAGGAGTGTGTTTACAGAAGCTTCCTTTGTTTTAGAAAATGTTTGAAGTTTTACTAATCAAGATATTTACAGACACATATTCAACAGATGTTTATATCTTCACAGTGTAGGTAACAGTTGTGTTCGCAGACTGATAGAAACTTCTTAGGGTCTTTCAAGGATTCCCAGTCCTCGGCTTCATTGTCGCTGTTTAGTCGCTAAGTCCTGACTCTTTTGTAACCTTATGGATGGTAGCTCAGCAGGCTCCTCTGTCCATGGGATTTCCCAGGCAAGAATAGTAGACTGGTTTGCTATTTCCTTCTCCAGGGGATCTTCCAGCTCAGGGACTGAACTCGCATCTCCTGCTTGGCAAGCAGATTCTTTACCCTTGAGCCACCAGGAAGCCCCCCAAAAGCTTTCTTAAAGCAGGGAGGCAACTTGATCTCTTACTTGATTATTCAGAGAATTGACAGGGTTTCATCACCTTCTACCCAGGTATTTAAAAGCATCATTTGCACAGCTAGAAGAGTGTTCATCCCCCAGAGTTTTAATGATCTCTTAGGACTATAGCTCCTCAGTTCAACTGATTTCATTTCCATGGTGAGATATGAACTGTTTTTAGTCCCAGATAGAAATCCTGAGGTTTGCCCCAAACCACCTGCAGTCAGCAGATCCGTAAGTTTAATGATGACTTTGTTTAATCCTTTACCCTCAATCCCCTGTGGAGTGGTACTGCTGGTTCTTGCATTTAGAACCCAACACGTCTTTGGTAAGCTGTGCCTTGAGCGCTTACCTGACTATAGCCAGGTCTCAGAGGCGAACACTCCTGACGATCTTCCAGAAAGGGTATTCAGGGAGGGAAAACATGGTGCTGCTCTGTGGTTTGGCCTTTCTGTGGCTTTTCCTGACAGTAGACAGTGCCATGTAAGCAACAAGAACTCCACTCGTGGAAATTGTTTGTAGAACTTAAAGTTAACGCTTCAACAAAAGGAGCCTGATACTATTGGTCTTGACTGAGTTCAGCATGAGTCGTTTCAAGTACCTGATTGAATATGGACAGAATGAAGAGTTTTGCTGGCTGTTCTGTCCAGTCGAACAGCTCCACGTGGAGACAAGAAGTGGGAGAGAGAAGCTGTGGGGTGGGGAGCTGTGTTTCCAGCACAGAAGACACACAAGGGCACAGAGCAGAGAGCACCTTCTCGACCAGTGCCAATCATACCCTGGCAGCTGGAGCTGGCAGCCTCCCCTCAGCTATGAATCACGTGTTTGTTTGCAGCCCTCATCCTGCAGAAGGCCCCGAGCCAGCTGCTGGGCCCTGCCTAATCCCTAATCACTGGGCAGCGTCCCCTCTTTTCAACTCTGAAAAGGCAACAGGCCATCAGAGAAAGCACCGGAGTGAAGAAAACCAAGGGCATTGTGATGGGGAGGTTGCTGCCCCTTGGGTAGGATAAGCATTGCCTAGCAAATCCAGCCCACAAGTGCTCCCACAAAAGGGCTTTCTCTAAGAGTTCCTCTCTGGGAGCAGTTTGCTGGAGAGTAGAGATTATCACCTTCTAGGGGACAAACCCTGGAAGGTCTGGAATTTCTCTTCTATAGTACCTCCAACACTACCATGAAGGGAAAGAAAGGCTGAAGAAAGCGACGTTTAATATCCCTGGAGTGATGCTGTGAAGAGCAGACCGCAAGCCCTGGGAACGCTACCGCGGGGCTCTGTTTGCTATCAGTGTGTCTGTAAGTGGACACCATGAGGCTTAATGAACAGAAACCGGGCAAGAAATCCAGGTTCTTCGTCCAGCTTTCACTCACACACCTCTGTGGTCTGAACATTGAGAAAGGAATGCCTTCATCCAGGCAACCTTTCACTTGTGGACTCCCTGGGTTGTATAAACAGAAGTCTCTAGTTTGCTGTCTAATGAAAATATTGGAACAGTATGAGTGACATAATAGTCTCTTTGTTTACCTGATTTCACTCTTCCAAAAGGCTTCAAGTCCTGGTATTGGAAATATCATTTTGCTTTGGTACAACACTCAGCTGATATATGTAGGAATCAAGACAGGAAATCTATAGATTAGGAGGGAATCAAGGTCTGCAAGAGATCTCTAGTCTTTCTCATTCTATTATTTTCCTCTATTTATTTGCATTGATCACTGAGGAAGGCTTTTTTCTCTCTCTCCTTGCTATTCTTTGGAACTCTGCATTCCATCTGGTCCCATCACTTCATGACAAATAGATGGGGAAACAATGGAAACAGTGACAGACTTTATTTTGGGGGGATTCAAAATCACTGCAGGTGGTAACTGCAGCCATGAAATTAAAAGATGCTTGCTCCTTGGAAGAAAAGCTATGATCAACCTAGACAGCATATTAAAAAGCAGAGACATTACTTTGCCAACAAAGGTCTGTCTAGTCAAAGCTTTGGTTTTCCCCGTAGTCACGTATGGATGTGAGAGTTCGACCATAAAGAAAGCTGAACACCGAAGAACTGATGTTTTTGAACTGTAGTGTTGGAGAAGACTCTTGAGAATCTCTTGGACTGCAAGGAGATCCAACCAGTCCATCATAAAGGAAATCGGTCCTGAATATTCATTGGAAGGGCTGATGCAGAAGCTGAAACTTCATACTTTGGCCACCTGATGTAAAGAACTGACTCATTTGAAAAGCCCCTGATGCTGGGAATGACTCAAGGCATGGGGAGAAGGGGACAACAGAGGATGAAATGGTTGGATGGCATCACCGACTCAATAGACATGAATTTGAGTCAGCTCTGGGAGTTGGTGATGGACAGGGAAGCCTGGTGTGCTGGAGTCTGTGGGGTCGCAAAGAGTTGGACACGACTGAGCAACTGAACTGAACTGAATTGAAGGTCTGGAAAGGTAAACTGACAGGTGAAATGTAAAGCAGGACTGGGATCTAGACTGCATAACTTCCGTCTCCACCAAGCATCACTGTGTGGTCACAAGTTTCCTGGGGACCCACCAGCGCCCTGGCTGTCCTTCAACATTCAGATCAAGCCTTATCCCACCCATGAAAGCTAGCTGCCATCTCACCTCTCCCCTCACTCCATCTGGAGGTCACCCTTGACCCAGGATTCTCAACTCATTCCTGGCTCCCTCTTGGACAGGAGGGTCCTATTTTTCTCTCACTATAATAAGAAGGATGATAGAGTGTATTCATTGTCATTAAGTAGACCCTGAGCCCCTGAGGACATCAACCATGTCTCAAACGACCCCAGTCCCTTATACTGTACACAGTCAGTGCTTAACCAATGTGTTGATGGTATTGAGGCCGATGCATGGTTTACAGTGGATGATTGGGACCGCTGCTTATGAAAAACAATGCCCCACTCAACATCGAAGGCCGTACAGCTGCCAAAACACCTTCACAAGCATCGTTGCATGCCAGCGCTCACCAGTGGTTCAGGATCTCCAACGTCAGAGCACACAGAGAGCTTAGGGAGACTAAGTGACCTGCCGGAGAGTCCTTATGGCTGGTGAGTAACAGCACCGAGGCTGGAGCCACATCTTCTGTGGTCAAACCCAGCATTCTCTCACCCACGTTCCTGAAAAATAGCACACCCCAATTCACACAGGGACCCCCAAAGCCTCTGTCTTTCTGTTTTTCCACTTCAACAGTGCCTATAGTGAGCTCCACAACTAATATCCAAAGTTGAATTCAAAGGAACATTTTCCAGTTTCCCAGGCATGTCACGCCAACACTATCTATCCCTCTAAAATGTGTAGGAATACAGTGGGCTGCGAGAGATGCACACGAGCTTTGTGAGCACCGTTCCCCACTGAGTTACCTTAGATGCACTCCCAGAATGACAGCACCTCAGAGGAAGAGCATTCTGTCTCCTAGACCCTCTGCTCAGCCCTGACTGGTCGCCACGCTCTAACCCCTCCCCTGCACTGAGGCCCGGGCAGGGATGGGGAGAGGGGGTCACATGGGGAGCTTCCCAGGCAGATACTCGCATTGAAATGACTATGACTCCACAGTNCCCAGAATGACAGCACCTCAGAGGAAGAGCATTCTGTCTCCTAGACCCTCTGCTCAGCCCTGACTGGTCGCCACGCTCTAACCCCTCCCCTGCACTGAGGCCCGGGCAGGGATGGGGAGAGGGGGTCACATGGGGAGTGTCCCAGGCAGATACTCGCATTGAAATGACTATGACTCCACAGTCCCCCTCCTGAGGTGTCTTCTCCTCTCGGGCTTGTCAGCCTGGCACCCAGCCCCAGGCAGGACAACTGGTCAGAGAGAGCAGTGTGGTTTCTCAGCGAGAAGGCTCCAAACACCAAGTTCTGTCTCGTACCCCGAACCAAGGCTCCATGGGCAGAAGGGAAGCAGGAGTTTCACACAGCTCAAGCTGCTTGTTGTTCACCCTGCACTGGGAGAGTTCAAGGCTGAGTCTGAATGTCACTGAGATGCCAGCTCGATGGCACGGAAGGTATCTAACATGGCTGTCCCAATATGCCCGGCACCGAACCTCTGAAATGGGGATCAGCCTAGCTGAGTCAGGGCTGCAAGGCTGGACACATGGCATCTTAGCAGGACTCCAGGCAGTGGATTCACCAGAGTGCCTTGCAGTAAAGAATTTCATGGGACTTGGGTGTGGGGTGCATTGTTCTTCAGTGCTCAGGGAAAATGTAGGATGAAATTTAATGAGAACCACCTGAATTCATAAATGTACATAAGTCTACAAATCATTTGTTTGTGGTAGTTCTATTTTTAGTTCTTAAAGGAACTTTTATGCTGTTTTCCAGAGTGGTTGAACAAATGTATGGATTCCAAGAGGGGGAAGAGGTAGGATGGACTGGGAGATTGGATTGGCATATATACACTACTATGTATAAAACAAATAGCTANTCCATCCATAGTTCATCAGGCACTCTACCAAACAAAACCCACTGTGGTAGCTGAAACCAGTGGTGAGACCTGGCAGTTACTGAAGCATCCAGCAGAGCTGTGTCCAAACAGAAGAACTGAAGTGCTTGTCACTCAGTCATGTCTGACTCTTTGCAACCCCATGGACTGCACCAGGCTCCTCTGTCCATGGGGATTCTCCAGGCAAAAATACTGGAGTGGGTTGCTATGCCGTCCTCCAGGGTATCTTCCCAACCCAGGGATTGAAACTGTATGTCTTGAGGCTCCTGCACTGGCAGGTGAATTCTTTACCATTGTGCTACCTGGGAACAAACTCCAAAGAGTCCCTGGCGGGAAAAAAAAAGTGACAAAAGCAATAAGTATAAATGATTACTGAATTTGTAACCTCTAATTTAAAAAAAAATCAGTTAGCCTTATGGAGAAGTATTTGCATTGCTTTAACTTAGAATTTAATTTAACTTAGGGCTTCCCAGGTGGTGCAGCTGGTAAAGAATCTGCCTGCCAGTGCAGAAGATGCAAGAGTTGCAGTTTTGATCCCTGGGTCAGCAAGATCCCCTGGAGGAGGGCATAGCAAACCACTCCAGTATTCTTGTCTGGAGAATCTCCATGGACAGAAGAGCCTGGAAGGTTACAGTCCATGGGGTCACAAGGAGTCCAACACAACTGAGCACACACACGCAACTTAGAATTTAGGCAAAATCTGTGTTTTAACAGAAAAAAAAATGTTCACAAATAATAGCTTCCCTAAAATGAAGAAACATATTTTAGGTCATCATGATACCAACCTAAAAAAGAGTTAGTGTTTAAACAATGTTTCTTATGAATGTTTGCTGTTGTTGGTTTCCTTAAAGTTTTGCTAAATACTGATGCCTCGTTTCTATTTCCTATTGTTTGAATAATAGTAGTGTTTCTGTGGATAAAATCCAAAACTTGAAAATACGAAAAGAAAGTTCATGGCATTTGGGTCATGATTTGCTCCTCACCTCTCCCCTCAACCCCTGACTTTGATTCANTAAAGTTTTGCTAAATACTGATGCCTCGTTTCTATTTCCTATTGTTTGAATAATAGTAGTGTTTCTGTGGATAAAATCCAAAACTTGAAAATACGAAAAGAAAGTTCATGGCATTTGGGTCATGATTTGCTCCTCACCTCTCCCCTCAACCCCTGACTTTGATTCACTGCGGTCTTAGAGGCATGACCTTGTCTATTAATCTGAGTGACATTCTGGTTTCTGAAAAGGAAGCCCTCTGTATGGCAAATAACAGGATAAAAGCATTTAATCTCTGTAGTCCCCCTGTGTTCCTGCTTCACTTTGTTTCAGCAGCTATGCGTGCAGAGATTATTCAGAGTAATCAGCCTGGTTATACCTAATGCAACAAATACTATCCAACTTTAACAAAATAAGAGTTTTACACTGTCTGGTTTGTTCTTAATTCTTCCCTAAGGGCCTATTTGGTTTAGCATCAAATATAAGCTTAAGAGACTCTAAACTTGAGCTAAACAGTCACTCAGGGGGATTTAGAGATGATCTCTTTACACAGCAGAAGGTTAGCATACGTCTGACATCCCCTGCAGACAGCACATCACTATACATACGCTATACCCCTGATTCCTAATATTGATTATTTGAAAGCCAAATGAAAAACGGTGTTACTATACCCTCAAAAAAATCAACTTGTGTTGTGTAGAAGTTTTGGCAAGACAAGTCTTTATCGATTTATGCTGAATAAAGCAAAAAGAGAGGATGAAATTTGCAGTGATTACATGATCACATAAAAGTTTATGTGTGTGTATCCATGTACGTGTGCATACGTAGGTCTATTTGCATCTATCTTAAATTTGCATAGCACAAGTGACATGAGTTAATAGGAGCTCAACGGGAATCCCAAATTTGGTCTTCTAAGACCCATTCTAGTGCTCTTTGCTATAAGTGTGTTGTACCCAAATGGTAGCAGAAACTTGCACAACAGAGGAGGAAAAAATACAGGATAATATTTATCAGTCTCAGTCCTACCCACTGACTAATGATTAAATATTTTTGCATAAATAGTAAACCAAAAGATGCATTTTTTCATGTATTTAGATGTAATAAAATTGTTTTAACAGTTTTAAACGGACGGCAAGGTTAGAGAAATAGAGAAGGAGAAAGAGGGCCCTGGTAATAAAGATAAAGGAATGAGGGGGAATAACTGTCTCTCTGTAGTGAAGCAAGTGGGCTCATTGCTGGTTGCATGAAGACCAGGCACCAAGGCAATGGTAAGACCATTCTCAGAGAGAGAAAAGGCTGTTTTGCAGGGCAGCCAAGCTAGGATATGGGGGCAATGCTCAGATCTATCTCCCTGATCAGCTTTTGCGTGGGCTATTGTAGTCATAGGGAGCTAGGAGGGTGAGCATGCTCAGGAATGACTGGTGGAAAAAAGATCTGTCTGTGCAGGTGCGACTGTCTTTGCAGTTTTGGGGTGGGGGTGAGGGGGTTCCATGTGTTCCATGCTATGGATTTTCAGCCTGTGACATCCAAAGTCCACTATGGGTTATTCTAGTCCCTCAATGTGCCTGCACCATACTCAGTTGAAAGGGTGTTTAGCAAGTTGTTTGCACTCCTGTGCTTTCCCTGGTACTCTTGGAGGCAGGTCTGAGGGTTTCAGTTAATCATTTTGTTTCTGCCTAATGTGCCTTGTGACCAACCTCGATAGCATATGGAAAACCAGAGACGTTACTTTGCAATAAAGGTCCATCTAGTCACGGCTATGGTTTTTCCAGTGGTCATGTATGGATGAGAGAGTTGGACTCTGAAGAAAGCTGAGCGCTGAAGAATTTATGCTTTTGAACTGTGGTGTTGGAGAAGACTCTTGAGAATCCCTTGGATCGCAAGGAGATCCACCCAGTCCATTCTGAAGGAGATCAGCCCTGGGTGTTCTTTGGAAGGAATGATTCTAAAGCTGAAACTCCAGTACTTTGGCCACCTCATGCAAAGAGTTGACTCATTGGAAAAGACTCTGATGCTAGGAAGGATTGGGGGCAGGAGGAGAAGGGGACGACAGAGGATGAGATGGCTGGATGGCATCACCGACTCAATGGATGAGTTTGAGTGAACTCCAAGAGATGGTGATGGACAGGGAGGCCTGGAGTGCTGCGATTCATGGGGTCACGAAGAGTCAGACATGACTGAGCAACTGAACTGAACTGAACTGAATGTGCCTTGTGAGTTACAGGGTATGGCTTCATCTCTCTCTTTAAAGTCGCTTTTCTCCTAAGAGATAATAAAACTGTATAAAGAGCTGCAAGATTGCAGACTGTGTCCCCATGAAGTTACAAATTGAAGAAGAAGGCTTAGAAACAAAGTGGGAAATGGGAGAGTGTGATTGGGAATGTTCAGGAAGACAGAGGAGCATCAGCCACAGAAGGCTAGTTGACCAGACCTGGCTCAACTGGAACAGTCTTTGTGTCACTGTGAACCAGCTGAGGCAAAGTCACGTTGCCAATTAATTTCCATATGACAGGAAATGTGCTTTTTAATATTTGACTTATTGCTTTTGCATGGTAAAATGGAAATATATGTATACATAAACACATTTAAATGCCAGTGATTGATGGTTACATTTTCTAGAATTAATTGTTTCTGTGTTCATAATGCGTGGGTTCATATCAAATTGTTAGGTGGAGAGAGAGCACAGAGGTTGTATACAGTGCTTCATTTGCAGAGGAGGGGATGGATTTGGAAGCCACGTATGGTTTGCATATGCATAGCTTACGTAACATTGTATTTTTAAACGTGAGAGTGTAACTAAGCTTTTAAAAGCTATTTAGACTGTCTTGGGTTTTTTTTTTTTTTTTTGCTTCTTCTAAGTCCTAAATTTTCTGCAAATGAAATTAGTTACCTTGGTTGCAACTTTATTTCCTCACAAATATGTCAGCTCTTTCACTAGGCAGACCTCCTGTCCTGGTAAGAAATGCTAATGATAGGGTAACAGCAACCAAATAAAAGATTAGGTGCTGTTAGGGAAAGAGTATTACTCATAACTCAGTATACATCCTGTCAATTATCCTGCCCCGATGAATAGTATGTGACGGGAAGCCAGGAAGTGATTAAAAAAAAAAACCTGCCAGCCCCATCTCCTTGACGGGGAAGTAGGGCATTGAGTGATGGCACACAGGGCACCTTGTCCCACACACCACAGCGCCAGGGGAGGGTCCATTCATCAGTCNGACGGAGGAGGGAGGGGGCTTCAGGATGGGGAACACGTGTATACCTGTGGAGGATTCATGTTGATGTATGGCAAAACCAAAACAATATTGTAAAGTAATTAGCCTCCAATTAAAATAAACAAATTTATATGTAAAATAAATAAATATTTATTTATTTGGCTGCACCTGACAGCTCAGTCGGTAAAGAATCCACCTGCAATGCAGGAGACCCCGGTTTGATTCCCGGGTCGGGAAGATCTGCTGGAGAAGGGTAGGCTACCCACTCCAGTATTCTTGGGCTTCTCTGGCGACTCAGCTGGTAAAGAATCTGCCTGCAGTGAGGGAGACCTGGGTTCGATTTCTGGGTTGGGAAGATCCCCTAGAGAAGGGAAAGACTACTCACTCCAGTATTCTGGCCTGGAGAATTCTATGGACTTATAGTCCATGGGGTCGAAAAGAGTCAGACACAACTGAGCAACTTCACTCACCAGGTCTNAGTATTCTTGGGCTTCTCTGGCGACTCAGCTGGTAAAGAATCTGCCTGCAGTGAGGGAGACCTGGGTTCGATTTCTGGGTTGGGAAGATCCCCTAGAGAAGGGAAAGACTACTCACTCCAGTATTCTGGCCTGGAGAATTGTATGGACTTATAGTCCATGGGGTCGAAAAGAATCAGACACAACTGAGCAACTTCACTCACCAGGTCTTTGTTGCAGTACTTGGGAATCTTGTTCCCTGACCAGGGATAGAACCCAGGCTCCCTGCAATGGGAGCATGCATGGAGTCTTAGCCACCAGGCCACCAGGGAACTCCTAGTTCCGCACATCTTAATTAACAAGCTCTGTTCCTTTCTCCAAGCTCACCAAGCTCAGTACCACTTCTTTTGGAAAGAAGCGGGGCAGGAAGCGGTCCCCACAGAGAGCCCAAGTCCTGATTCACTCTCACCACAGGTCCTGGCTCTTGGCAAGTTCCTGGATTTGGGAGTGGAGGGGAAGGGAATCTCATTTAGATCACCACGTTCTGAAAATCTTTGGCCTGGGGGTTTATTTCTGTAAAATGAGGAAATTTAGATTTGTGTTAAATCATACTTAAGAACTCTTTCAGTTCCCCAAATGTATAAATCAGAGGTTAGATAAAATGTATTTGTGACTACGATAATTTATAGGATTAGAACATGTCATGAGAGAAATCTTTGAGGGTAACTGTTTTTAAGAAAGAAAAAGTTTTTGAGCTGTAATGTTTTTATGAAAAACCAGCCAGTTGGAAGATAGGAAATTGAGCATGGAACTGGATGGTGAGATCCTCTGAGCTTTCAAATCTCTGATCATATATTGAACGTAAAATGTTTTCTTCCTGTAACCTAGAATAGAGTTTGTTAAATGTACAAATCACCTACAGTGCAGACTCTGATTCAACAGGTCTGGATGAGGGCTGGAGGAGGGCCTTCCCTGCTTGCCTGTGGTTCACATTTCTATAGCAAGGCTTGGAGGATTTGCAATGGTAAGTAGACCTCTGGTGGCTGTTAGTAGAAATGCACAATCATTTTGTCACATAGCTGTAATTTTTCTGAGTTTCCCTGGTGGCTTAGCTGGTAAGGAATCTGCCTGCAATGAGGGAGACTTGGGTTCGATTCCTGGGTTGGGAAGATCCTTGGAGACAGGAAAGATTACCCTTTCCAGTATTCCGGCCTGGACTATACAGTCCATGGGGTCACAAAGAGTCAGACACAACTGAGTGACTTTCACTTTCACTTTGTAACTTTTCTGGGAATGTTAAAAAACTTGTTACCCCCCCAAACCAGCAATTGATCTACCTCTAACTGACATTATAAAGGTCAAGTCAAGATGATTCATTAACTCAGACTCTATTATTCTGAAATTTTCTGTCATTCCAGAAAATTTCTGTCAGCGATAATCAAAGAAGGGATGTATGTGTTAGTCTATTAAGTCCTAAAGAAAATGCATCAAAAAATGAAGAAGCCAATGAGTTACAAATGATTAGTCTTTATTTTACTAAATTAAAAAATATTCTCTAAGTCTTTTAATTTGATTCTCCTGTCCCTGCCAAGGATTGTCATAAATTACACTTCTTATGAAGTGTTCCCTGATTCAGACTCTTTTCTGAATCAGACAAGCTTACTCTTCAATTAAGAAAAATGAAGGCAGTTTTATAGTAGTTTTCAATTTCTCTGTCTTTTGGCTCCTTTTTGTCTATGCTTCTGAAGCAGAAAATAAAAAGTATGCTGCTGTTTGACTAACTATTGTCAGAGGTTCAAATTAAACAAAAATCTACAAACGTTGAAAAGTATTCCATTTGGGGAATCATTTTTTCTACTTTTTTTTTTTTTAAACTATCTTATTTCGAATGTCAATAGACACATTTCCTGGCTTTACTATGGTAAATAGATAAATGTTCCAGAAATTATCTGTTGATTTTTTCTCCTTTTTTTTTTTGAGATAACAAAAGTAATATCACTCTAGGAAGAAAGATAAATATCCTACATCAACACATTTACTCTCACACTTGAAGCTCATCTAATGGAAACAAACTTGTAAATTTATACTAATACCAACTTAATATCGATATAAACCTCTGGCCTCATACACAGCTCACTATCACTAGTCCTGGGCTGTTACTGGAAAATCGTCCACTGGCTCATGGAAATTTTCCAAGTCTAGTTATATTCCAGTGTCCTTGCATTTGGACACCAAATGAAACCCTAAAGCAGGTCTTTTCCTTTGCTGGCTTCCGTAGCACCAGCACATTCATTTATGTCATAAGAGTTATACAGATCTTATCCATTTTAGGAAGTTACATATGATTATTTAAGCCTTTTATTAATCACCTTTATAAAAACATCTAGAGTTATTACAACTAATGACCTAGACCTGGCAGATCATTTCAAAGACACCTGCTCTGGGCTTTAGGGGCTGGGTAGGTTTTCTCAGTAAAGTTTTGGTGGGAAGTGCAGATAATGATTAATTACAGATATTTCCATATCCTTAGAGTCCCCAGAACCACACAAAATTTCATATGCATCTCTGACTCAGGGATCCACAGGTGGTTTGTATATATAACCAGACATCACCTGGCAAAGTCCCTGATGACTTCAATTCGCTAAATGAAAGAAGAAAACCCTATTCTTCTACTCTCTACTCACTTCTGACACCAGATATGTGGCTTTTTCCCCCCACATCAACCAGTTCTCTGACACCAGCTGGGTGACCTACAATTCAATTCAGGTCTGACACCATCTGCCTGGAGTCAGAATCAGAGCCACAGGTTAAGGGACCTGTCTCCCAAGGCAGACCCTACTTCAGACGCTCGTCCTGTGTCACTCCAGGTCACTCGTGCTCCTAGTCAACGTGGCTACAAATTGGGGGTTCCAACGATCCCCTCTTCAGGTTCAGTAATTTGCTATAACATCTCACAGAACTCATGGAAACACTCACAATGACCAGTTTATTATCTAACAAAAGAACTGATAAAGGATACAAATGAACAGCCAGATGAAGAGATACACAGGGCGGGATTCAGAAGGGCCCCAAGTGCAGGAGCTCTTGTTCCCATGGATTTGGGGTGTGTGAAGCACAAGGATGTATGACGCTCTCCTCCACGGTGTGCTTATGTGTGTGTGTGTGTGTATGAGTCATTCAGTCGTGTCTGACTGTTTGTGCCCCCATGGACTGTAACCCACCAGGCTCCTCTATCTATGGGATTCTCCAGGCAAGAACACTAGAGTGGGTTGCCATTTCCTTCTCCAAGGGATCTTCCCCACCCAGGGATCAAACCCAGGTCTCCTGCATTGCAGGTGGATTCTTTACCATCTGAGCCACCAGAGAAGCCCCTCCTATACGATAGTCCAGGGATTTTTAATGGAGGCTTCATCATGAAAACGTAATTGATTATTAACCCAGTTTTTCTGGCCCCTCTCTCTTCCCTGGAGGGTGAGGAGTGGAGATGAAACTTCCAAGCTTTCAGAGCCCTCCTCTCTAACTGCCTTCAGGGCGAGGCTGGCAAATACCTCAACTGCATCCTCCAGTAGGCATGAGGCAGAGGAATGAGGCTTCTCTGTCTCTGGAAGTTGTGATGCAATCACAGACAGGTAAACACGGAAAGTCAAGTCCCCGAAGGAATGCAAGTAAGAGCCAAAACCAACATTCTAAACTAGGTCAGCAACCCCAGGGGCAAGTAACCAGTAGAAACTAAGGTAAGGCGCCAAATGGGTTAGAAAAACAAAAGAGAAGAGCTGAATGAGAGTATCAGGTTGTGCCCAAAGAGGCAGCATTTTGAGGTCAGGCTGACTGCACTGAGAAGCACTTGTATTGTTCAGAACTGGGACTTCCCTGGTGGTCCAGTGGTTAAGACTCTCTGCTTCTACTTCTGGGGGCACCAGTTTGACCCCTGATTAGGAAACTAGGATCCCACATGCTTTATGGCTTGGCCAAGAAATGAAAATAAATAAACACCAACTTCCCACCCCGACTAGGCTTTCTCCTACAGGGTCTCCCTAGATTTGCCTGGAAGAAGGCTCTGGAGGAGCCTGGAGCTTGCATTTCTAAGGTGGTAGGAGGTTCCTGTTGTCACAGTGGATAAGCTACTGGAGCCCTTATTGGGATCAAATGCTCAAGGTCGGTTGTTGGAGGCGGACTGGGGGTTGCAGGGACCCATGGAGAGTGGTCAGGATGTTTGCAGTTCATGGAAGCTGAGGAAGCCATGGCATGTTGGCCTTTGACAGCTTTAAAGGCCCAAGTGGAGATCTGGTTTTTCCTCGGGTCTGGAAGATTCTGAAGGAGACCCAAGCATTTTCCATTGAGATGTCCTCTTTCAGGGATGGGCAGCTATCTATTTATGACTTATGTTGACCCTCAGCACACTGCAGGGTTTTCTAGAGGTCTTGTTAGGTGTCATGGCTTCTCCTGCCTCCCACACCCTGTAGGGCATTCAACTCAACTCAGGGGCATTTTCTATAAAAATCCACTGTGCTCCTTCCCCAGGAATTCCCCACACTCTGAGCACAGGCCTGGCCAGTGGATTTTATTTGTAGACTTCAAGCCCAGTAAAAAGCACTTGATGTGATTCTCCCTGAATCCTTCCCATGCCCTCCAGCAGACCTTCCTCAGCATCTAGCACTCTCTTCTCCAGAGCCCTGAATCTGTCAGATCCCGCAGACTAACAGTCATTGTGGACAATCACACAGCCCTTTACCACCTACTTGGAGTCTTCTGTCTTGTTTAGGAAAACGCTGTTTGAGTTTTCCATCACTCACAGAAAACCTAGCCCATAGCGACTAGCATGGTCAGCAGGACTAGGCTGTGAAAACTCTAAGATCAGGCAGTGCTGCTGCTGCTGCTGCTGCTGCTAAGTCACTTCAGTCATGTCTGACTCTGTGCAACCCCATAGACGGCAGCCCACCGGGCTCCCCCGTCCCTGGGATTCTCCAGGCAAGAACACTGGAGTGGGTTGCCATTTCCTTCTCCAATGCATGAAAGTGAAAAGTGAAAGTGAAATCTCTCAGTCGTGTCTGACTCTTAATGATCCCATGGACTGCAGCCTACCAGCCTCCTCCATCCATGGGATTTTCCAGGCAAGAGTACTGGAGTGGGGTGCCATTCCTTCTCCTAAGATCAGGCAGTGAGAACACTCAATCCTGTGAAAATGCAGGAAGTGGAACATTTCACTAGCCTACCGCACTTGAAATTTTGAAGTTATTGTTATGACTTTGTAGGGAGAATTTCTAAGTTCTACTTTCTATAGGGAGACAGGGGGTCAGCCCTAAAGAATTGGGGTACACTTGCTAGATTTGAATTGTACTGTGATTAAAGGAGGGGGTGTTGGTTTGTGTACCTTGAAGGAGATGAAGCTGGGTGACTGTCCACGTGCTCATCTGGCTTATCTCATCAGATTGCTTTGATTGCAATGCTCACAAATTCTCAAATTGAATCCCCAAATCATGTCTTGACCCCGAAAGTGTTTAGCATCAAAAATGAGATCTGGAGGCAGATTGTAAGGGCTGCTTAATATAAGGAATTATTCAAGTGAGGGAATTTTATGATGAGTAGTTATATTTAATATATACATGAGTAACACAGGGTGTCCATTCCCACTAACATTAACATATTCCTACATCAAATGTTCATGTAGTCACTTTATTTGAGAAAAATTTTAACAGCATCCATGAAATTACATTGCAAATTGTCTATCCTTTGACTGTATACCAATTTGGGTTTTCCTGTGTTATATCCTTTTGTGGGAGTTTTTATTTTTTTCTTTCCAAATTAAGGATTGTAGCAGAATTAATTCTAATGCATTCTGATGCCATTCTTCATTGTTAGTCATTGTCAGAAAATTATAAATATTCTATGTTAGATACTGCCAAATGTTAAGCATCATAGTTCTACATGAATAATCTTTTGCTGATAATTACTAGTGAGGCTTATGCTTTACTGCCTTGCTGGGGTTCGTGGAGGTTTATTGACTTGGAGCTAATTAAATTGTTGCCTGCTGCTTTTGAGATTCAGCCGCAGAAATATGCCTGTCATTAGTGCAGCCTTTGGGCAGGAGGCCTGAGTTGAACTGAGACCAACTGAGTGCTTGCTTAGTACCTCAGTGCTTGCTGGGGGTGGAGGTGGGGAAGTGAGATGGAAGCACAAGGGTGAAAGCTGTATACATTAAAAATGTAAACACAATATATGTGTGTGTGTGCTCAATTGTGTCTGCCTTTTTGCAGTCCCCTGGACTGTAACCTGCCAGGCTCCTCTGTCCATGGGATTTTCCAGACAAGAATACTGGAATGGGTTGCCATTTCCTCCTCCAAAGGAGCTTCCCAACTCAGGGATCAAACCTGCATCTCTTCTGCCTCCTGCATTGGCAGGAGGGCACTGTGCCACCTGGGAAGAGGCATCTGAGGTGGAGGTTCAGTTCAGTTCACTCAGTCGTGTCCAACTCTGGGACCCCATGGACTACAGCAGGCCAGGTTTCCCTGTCCATCACCAACTCCAAGAGCTTGCTTACACTCATGTCCATTGAGTCGGTGATGCCATCCAACCGTCTCATTCTCTGTCGTCCCCTTCTTCCACTGCTGTCAATCTTTCCCAGCATCAGGGTCTTTTCAATGAGTCAGTNAATAATCTCAAAAGTGGTAGTACAAATATTTCTACTAGTATTAAGACTATTGAATCGATTATGTTTTTCTTTTTTCCCCTTAAAATGTAATCCATATAAGAATTTTAAATCAAAATATTGGAAAGTCATTTGAAATGAGTTGTTTTCTCTTTTAGTTATGTCACCAAAGTAATATATGGTTATATTCATTTATTTTAGCTTTTTTTTAATTCTTAGTGATTAATCTTATGAACATAATAAAGCAATTACATTACCAAGAATAAAAACTTTTATGAGGTATATTCAGAAAAATCCTGCTTCCATTCCTAGCCCCTCTTTTCTGTTTCTCTATCACAATGGGTAACCATATGTTAATTTAAAAATTTTGTTTTGTTTTATATACCTTTATAGATAAAGTATATAAATACACTTACATAAGAGAAGATATAATAGACATATCTACTTTGTTTTCTCCACTTAATGCATCTTGTATATGTCATATTCATATGTAGGAAATTATTTGGTGGTTTTCATTGCATAGTGTACTTTTGTGTGGCTATATCACAGTTTATTCAACTGGTCCCTGTTGATGAATGTTTTGGTTGATGCTAATGGTTACCTTTATGAGTAATTTCACAATAATGTTGTTCATAAAAAACTTCCATCCCTAAGGGAAATTCTATTGCTGTCAGAATAATTTATTATTTCACCTTGCTGGATGAATTAATGCTCATTTGATTATGAGTCATAGAATCCAAATGAAGCTAAAGTAAGTAGGCTTAGTAACTTATTGTAAGGATACACTGGTTTCTAATGGAACTCAAAGAAGAATGGGACACCTCTGCCTTGGGACAGTGTATTATAGTTAAAGACACTTATCTCTGGGGATCAAAGACAGTTCCTCCAGAAAGGGAAGTCCCCATGAGTTGGCCGGACACCCTCAGAAATGTCTATAAGGTGACTGACTGAGCCCACAAGATCTGAGTCCATCTTCTCAAAGAGGTAAGAGTTCAAGTACATCATCAGCTATAGGATCTATCACACACACAGACCACTTTTATGTGTAATCATTTTCAAATTTTTTAAAGTCATTGTTTCACTTAAAAGCAATACTTTTTAAATGTTTTATTTTAAAACTTCATTTTGAGTATAGCTCATTTATGATGCTGTGATAGTTTCAGATCTACAGCGAAGTGATTTGGTTATACATACATCTATTCTTTTTCAAATTCTTTTCCCATTTAGGTTATTACAGAATATTGAGTCGAGTTTCCTCTGCTATACAGTAGGTCCTTGTTGATCATCCATTTAAAATATAGTAATATGTATATATCAATCCCAAATTCCCAATTTATACACCCCTCACCAACCTTGCCCCTTTGGTAACCATAAGTTTATTTTCTAAGTCTGTGCTTCTGTTTCTGTTTTATAGTTTCAGCTGTAACATTTTAAAATTTTTGATTGAAGAATAACTGGCTTAACAATAGTGTATTTACTTTCAGGTGTATAATATAGTGATATTTTTATACATTATAAAATGATCACTCTAATAAGTCTAGTTATGATACATCACCATACAGATATTACACTTATTGACTGTAGTCCTCATCCTGTGACTTTTTATTTTGTACTGGAAGTTTGTACCTCTTAACCTGTCTCACCGATTTCCCTCATCCCTGCTACCCACTTCCCTCTGGTGCCCACCAGGCTGTTCTCAGTACCTGTGAGTTTGCTTCTGTTTTGTTTGTTCAATTTTTAAAAAAGTTTTTATTGGAGTATAGTTTATTTGCGGTGTTTCACGTGTACAGCCAAGTGACTGTTATAGATGTACATATGTCCACTTTCTTTTGATTCTTTTTCCATATAGACCATTACAGAATACTGAGTAGAGTTCCCTGTGCTGTATGATAGGTCCTTATTAGTTATCTATTTTACATACAGTATTCACGTAGTTATCTGTATTTACATATAGTATGTATACGTCAATCCCAATCTTCCAATTTTTCCCTCCACCCTTACCCTCCTGGTAACATAAGCTCATTTTCTACGTCTGTAACACTTATTCTGTTTTTGTAGATAAGTTCATTTGTAGCTTTTTTTTTTTTTTTTTTTTAAGATTCCACATATAAGTGATATCATATGATATTTGTCTTTTTCTGTCTGACTTTACTCAGGATGACAATCTCTAGGTCTATTTATGTTGCTGCAAATGGTATTATTTCATTCTTTTTACGGCTGAGTAATAAACCATTGTATATACATACCATATCTTATTTATCCACTCCTCTGTTGATGGATATTTAGGTTGCTTCCACGTCCTGGTTATTGTAAATAGTGCTGCAGTAAACACTGGGGTGTATGTATCTTTTTGAATTATGGTTTTCTCTAGATATATGCCCAGGAATGGGATTGCTAGATCGTATGCTAGCGCTATTTTTAGTTTTCAAGAAATAGCCATACTGTTCTCCATAGCAGCTGAACCAATTTACATACCCACCAACAGTGTAAGAAGGGTCCCTTCTCTTCACACCCTCTCCAGCAATTACTGTTTGTGGACTTTTTGATGATGGTCATTCTAACTGGTGTGAGGTGATACCCCATTGTAGTTTTGATTTGCATTTGTCTAATATTAATAATTACTGATGTTGAATATCTTTTCATGTGCTTTTCAACCATCTGTATATCTTCTTTGGAGAAACATCTATTGAGATCTGCCCATTTTCTGATTGGGTTTTGCCGGGAGCCAGCGTGAGGAAACCCACCCGTGACAAGGTCACGCGGCAGGAGATTTTGATGGGCAAGGACGAGTCAAATCTCAGGGTTTTCCCCCTGGCATTTCCTGAGCATGAAACCCCCCCCCAAAATAAGAATCTGCCTGCTTTTCCACTCTTCTGACATTCTCTGGAAAAAGTCAACTAAGGGCTTTAGTCTTCTGCATTTGATAGAGTGTTTCAATCCAAAAACCGCTCTGATGGCTTTCTAGCCTGCCTGCAAGACTCTTACAGCTGCGCATGTGATTGCTTGAGGCCTCCTGACTGTGGGAGGCACAGGAAGCTTAAAACATCCTAGGAATGTAGGAGCTTCCGAGGAGTCAAAATCATTAGAATAGGACTGATTAAAGGTTTCATTTGTTGAGCCAATACTTGCTGCCAAATTTTCATATCTTTTATTTGTAAGATATAGTTGGTATATAGAAAAACAGGTAGTAGACCTGGTATTAACAATATTAGATCTTTGAGTTAAGTACTTTCTTTGTTACAACCCACTGCACCTTTGTTCTATAGGAATGTAGCTTCATTTAGTATTTTGAGGGTAATGCAGAGTAAAGAAAAAACACTTCTAGGGAAAAGGAGTTCTCTGATTAACGGACAATTATCCGGGAAGAGAGCCATAAAAATGTTAACAGGCCTCTTGGCCAGAAGATAATGTAAACTACCTGAGACCTTTTGTATATGGGAGGGTATGCAAAAAGAAAGCCTTGTTTCAGTGAAGGTCAGGACTGCTGCCCTGCATAACTCTGCATATTCCATTATGCACAACTTGGGGTATATGAGCTGATTTTGAAAAATAGTTTCTGGAGTCTTGCATCGGGAGTCTTGCATCTGGAGTCTTGCACCGATGCTGGGCTTCCCCCGCGTCTCTTCTTTACTCTAATTTCTGGCTGAATTCCCATCTGGGGCGTGGAGGCGCGCCATGTCTACTTACTTGTCCTGGCTGCTACGATCCGTAAGAGAGAGAGCCCAAGGTGGGGCACTCTCCGATATTCAAACAGACGCCAGTGGCCCACCATAGATGGTGCAAGCTCCTTGTCTGGAACTTTATTAGCTTTCCACGTAAACCAAGTTATTCAGCCTCTTTTCTCCATCTTAATTTTCCCACTATACTATTATTTCCTAATCTAATCTTATATTTCTGAATAAATTTTTTTCTCACCAACGCCATCCCCGCTTCAAATTCCCTGGACCCGCCGGGGCTGGACCCCGGCAGGGTTTTATTTGGTTTTTTTTGTTTTTGTTTTTGTTTTATATTGAGCTGCATGAGCTGTTTGTATACTTTGGAGATTAATCCTTTGTCAGTTGCTCTACTTGAAAATGTTTTCTCCCATTCTGTGGCTTGTCTTTGCATTTTTTCTTTTTTGGTTTCCTTTGCTGTGCAAAAACTTTTAAGTTTAATTAGATTCTGTTTATTTTTGTTTTTATTTTTGTTACTTTAGAAGGTGGATTCAGAAAGATATTGCTGCAGTTATGTCGCAGTGTTCTGCCTACGATTTCCTCTAAGGGGTTTATAGTATCTGGCCTTACATTTTGATTTTAGTCCATTTTTTCTTTTTAATTTAATTTTAGATTGGACTATAGTTGATTTACAGTGTTGTATTAATTTCAGGTGTACAGCAAAGTAATTCAGTTAGACATATATACATTCTTTTCCAGTTTCTTTTCCTATGTAAGGTATTAAGGAATATTGAGTAGAGTTCCTTGTGCTATACAATAGGTCCTTGTTGNAGTATCTGGCCTTACATTTTGATTTTAGTCCATTTTTTCTTTTTAATTTAATTTTAGATTGGACTATAGTTGATTTACAGTGTTGTATTAATTTCAGGTGTACAGCAAAGTAATTCAGTTAGACATATATACATTCTTTTCCAGTTTCTTTTCCTATGTAAGGTATTAAGGAATATTGAGTAGAGTTCCTTGTGCTATACAATAGGTCCTTGTTGGTTATCTTTCTTAATAATATATGTAGTGTAACAGTGTATGTGTTAATCTCGAGCTCCTAGTTTATCCCTTCCCTGCACCTTTCACCTTTTGTAACCATACATTTGTTTTTGAAGTCTGTGAGTCAGTTTCTGTTTTGTTAATAAGTTCATCTGTAGCATGTTTTCAGATTCCACATGGAAGTGATATCATAGGATATTCATCTGATTTACTTCATTTAATATGCTATTTCTAGGTCCATTCATATTGCTGCAAACGGTGTTATTTCATTCTGTTTTATGGGTGAGTAGAACTCCAGTACTTTGGCCACCTCATGCGAAGAGTTGACTCACTGGAAAAGACTCTGATGCTGGGAGGGATTGGGGGCAGGAGGAGAAGGGGATGACAGAGGATGAGATGGCTGGATGGCATCACTGACTCGATGGACCTGAGTCTGAGTGAACTCAGGGAGATGGTGATGGCCAGGGAGGCCTGGTGTGCTGCGATTCATGGGGTCACAGAGTCGGACATGACTGAGCGACTGAACTGAGCTGCATACTCGATTGTATATATGTACCATGCCACCTTTCTCCATTCCTCTGTTGATGGACGTTTAGGTTGCCTCCATGGCTTGCCCATTGAAAATAGTGCTTCTGTGAACATAGGCATGCATGTATTTTTCCGAATTATGGTTTTCTCCAGATATATGCCCAGGAGTGGGATTGCTGGATGATATGATAGTTGTATTTTTAGTTTTTAAAGAACCTCAGTACTATTCTTCATAATGGTTGTCCTG
Organism: Neotragus moschatus; assembly: GCA_006410615.1. Taxonomy (NCBI): domain Eukaryota; kingdom Metazoa; phylum Chordata; class Mammalia; order Artiodactyla; family Bovidae; genus Neotragus; species Neotragus moschatus. Next base: position 4,122,155 of record SJYA01003206.1, read on the forward strand.
ATTTACAGTCCCACCAGCATTGTAGGAAGCTTCTCTTCACACCTCTCCAGCAGCTGATAAATCATTGTAGTTTTGATTTGCATTTCTCTAATAATTGGCAACATTGAGTATCTTTTCATGTGCTTTTTGGCCATTTGTATGTCTTCTTCTTTTTTTTCCCCCAGAGTTAAGAATCCTTTGTTATTGGCATTTGACTTAAAATCAAAATGAGCTTCTGTTGTTTTTTTAACAGACAAGTTAATACAAAGTATTCCTTACCAAAGTATTCACAATTTGCAATTACATGTCCGTGTGTATCTAACACACTGATTACATATTACATATTACATATCCGTGTGTATGCCTTTTAGCCTATAAGCTCCCAGAGCACAGGAGTCTTCTCACGATTATTCACTACTTGATCTTTACTGTTTGTCCCCATCAAATCCTCCCATCCTGATGCATCACTGGGTTCCCTTACCTTCTGTTTGCATTCAGTTACTAGGAGCACCAAGAGGATGGAAAAGAATGAGATACATTTATGCACACCACACGTAAATGCTGTTGCTATCTCAATTTACGTAATTCCCTACAAGGCCTGTACTTCCTTTTTTGGTAACAATCTTGGTGGAACTTTTCCTTCTCATTAACAAACAAACCCACATATACGATTAAATGAAAATACAGAATCTAGTTCATTCCAATCCTCAGATAGGTTTCCTTCCTTAGTTTCTAAACAAACAGTAGTAAACTTTGTAAGAAACTCTATACTGACGGTATTTTTCTCTAGGGCTCCCCATGTGGCTTAGTGGTAAAGAACCCATGTGCCAGTGCAGGAGAGGATTTGTTCCCTGGGTTGGAAAGATCCTCAGAGAAGGAAATGGCAACCCACTCCAGCATTCTTGGCTGGGAGATCCCATGGACAGTGGAGCCTGGTGGGCCACAGTCCATGGGGTTGCAAAAGAGACACGACTTAGTGACTAAACAAAAAAACAATTTTCTCTAAATCTAACCAATTAAAACAATTAAAAAAAAATCCTTACTAATGATTGGAAAGAGTCCAGTTTTGCTGGCAAATAAGAAGGTCTTTTCCCTTTTGTTCTTAAAGGACTACTTGTTAAAGTATTTGATAAAGGAGCTAATGGTAGTACATTCCATATTTACAGGTTTCAACACTGGTCACAACAGATTATCTAGTGAACATTATTTATAGTTTCAACTTAGGAAAATGTAAAGCTATAATCTATTGCTGCTGCTATTCTATTGAGAACCTATCACAAAGGTAAAATAAGTACTTCACCGGCAGTCCAGTGGTTAAGACTCTGCACTTCAAATACAGGAGGCATGGGTTTGATCTCTGATCAGGGAACTAGGATCTCATGTTCCATGCAGTGGTCAAAAAAAATAATAATAATAAACCAAAACCAAAAAAAATCCCCAAAGGCAAAAGCTAACAATGACAAAAATCAATGACTCCTTTACTAGATGATGAACATCACCTTTTACTTAGAAAGTAAGTTTTCATGGAGCAAAACTCAGGAAAGGAGAATCCATTTTAGACCTCATTCCATAGGACTTCAATTTCTAAAATACCAAACAGAACTTATTTCACTTATAGTAAGGTTCCACTTATTACACTTGTAGAATGGAGTCAAGTTAAAACAATAAGATGCATCAGTGCATGTGAAATAAAAAGGTGTATATTTTATATACATTCATAAAGGAAATTCATCACAGCACTGTTTATAATAGCCAGGACATGGAAGCAACTTAGATGTCCATCAGCAGGTGAATGGATAAAAAAGCTGTGGTACATATATACAATGGAATATTACTCAGCCATTAAAAAGAATACATTTGAATCAGTTCTAATGAGGTGGATGAAACTGGAGCTGATTATACAGAGTGAAGTAAGCCAGAAAGAAAAAACACCAGTATACTAACGCATATATATGGAATTTAGAATGATGGTAACAATGGCCCTATATATGAGACAGCAAAAGAGACACAGATGTATAGAACAGTCTTTTTGGACCCTGTGGGAGAGGGAGAGGGTTGGATGATTTGAGAGAATAGCATTGAAAGATGTATATTCTCATATGTGAAACAGATCGCCAGTCCAGATTTGATGCATGAGACAGGGTGCTCAGGGCTGGTGCACTGGGATGACCCAGAGGGATTTGATGGGGGACGGAGGTGGGAGGGGAGTTCAGAATAGGGGACACATGTACACCTGTGGCAGATTCATGTCAATGTATGGCAAAAAGCACTACAATATTGTAAAGTCATTAGCCTCCAATTACTCATTTGTAAAGACCCTGATGCTGGGAAAGATTGAGGGCAGGAGGAGAAGGGGACAGCAGAGGATGAGATGGTTGGATGGCATCACCAACTCAATGGACGTGAGTCTGAGTGAACTCCAGGAGTTGGTGATGGACAGGGAGGCCTAGCATGCTGCCATTCATAGGGTCGCAAACAGTCGGACATGACTGAACGACTGAATTGAAAATAAAAAAAATATATAAGAAATATTTTAGTTCAAAAAAATTTTTTAAACCCTAATCTATGATTGGAATTACTGTGGGATTGCCTGGTAGTAATGTTTAGCTCTTATTGTATTGATACTATGAATATATATATGAACTATTAAAATAACAAGATATAGTCAATAGAGAGCTCTGTGATGCACTTGAGTTTAATAAAAACTGCTGCAATCAAACAAAGCCTGTAATGTAGCTTGAACATCCACCACTCTGAAACAGTAACCTCCAGAGACATTATCGCTTAGGGCTCCACATTCTTCTGCCTGGTCTCATATTCTTCCTCTGTAGTGGATTCATTCTTCCACCCCTACTACTTTGAAGCAGTAGTCTTGAGAGACGTTATCACCTAGGACCCCCTCTTCCTCTGCCTCGGTCTTCCTGCAACAACTTCCATTTTCTTAGATTTCATCTTTGGTGCCACATCTACGAGTATAGTGTATCCAGAGGTAAATTGGCAGAATAAAATACTGAATGTTATTTCCTCAAATACTCAGTGTTTCCAGCTGTACAGGTTCTCTGTTCTTCAGGGTCGTTTTTCACTGCTTTAAGGTGTGTATTCATGCTGACATCTACACCTCTGATTGTTCCATGGACCTGTGTTCCTTTCTTTGATTCAGTGGTTACACTTTCATGGCTCAGCTTCACAGAAATCTCATGAGCTTCATTCTAGCGGCACCCTCACCCCTTCGACCCATAGTGCACAAAAGCTGACCACTAAGTGCTGACTACCTGGGAGTAGAAATAGCTGGAAACACTCCCTTTATATGCACTTTGGAGAAGAGTCTATTTTGAGCTTCTGTTCATTTTTGATTGGCTTGTTTCTTTTTTTTTATATTGAGCCTGTAAAACCTGTTTTTATATTTTGGAGATTAATTCCTTATCGATGTCTTTGTTTAAAAATATTTTTTCCCGATCTGTGGGTTGACTTTCCATTATGTTATGGTTTTCTTTGTTGTGCAAAAGCCTTTACGTTTAACTTGGTCTCATTTCGGAGAAGGCAATGACATCCCTATTTTGTCTTTATTTTCATTAGTCTAGCAAGAGAATTCAAAAAGATATTGCTGTGATTTATGTCAAAGGGTGTTCAGCTTATGTTTTCCTATGACAGTTGTATAGTATCTGGTCTTACATTTAGTTCTTTAATCCATTTGAGTTTATTTTTATGTATAGCATTAGAGAGGTTTTTTTTTTTTTTTTTTTTGGTAAGCTTTTTATTTATATCAGAACCTAGCCAATTAACAATGTTGTGATAGTTTCAAGTATAGAATAGAGGGACTCAGCCATACATATACATGTATCCATTCTCCCCTAAAGCCCTTCCCATCCAGACTGCTGCATAACATTGAGCAGAGTTCCCTGAGCTATACAGTAGGTCCTTGCTGGTTATCCATTTTAAATAGAGCAGTGTGTACATGCTGATCTCAAATTCCCTAACTATTCCTTCACCCTATAACCATAAGCTGTTTTTTCCTAAGTCTGTGAGTCTGTTTTTGTTTTGTAAATAAGTTCATTTGTATCATTTCTTTTTAGATTCTGTATATAAGGGATATCATACGATATTGCTCTTTGTCTGTCTGTCTTAGTTCACTCAGATAACAATTTCTAGGTTCATTCATGCTGCTTGCTGTAAGGGGCATCATTTCATTCTTTTTAATCATTGAATAATATTCTGTTATGTACATGTACATGTTGTGTATTCTATTTTCTGTATTCATTCCTCTGTTGATGGACATTTACGTTGCTTCCATGTCTTGGCTATTGTAAATAGTGCTACAATGAACACTGGGGTGCATGTATCCATTTGGACTATGTTTTTCTCTGGATATATGCCCAGGAGTGGGATCACAGGGTCATATGGTAGCTCTATTTTTAGTTTTTCAAGGAATCTCCTTACTGTTCTTCATAGTGGCTGTACCAATTTACATTCCTACTGATAGTGAAGGAGTGTTCCTTGTTCTCCACATCCTCTCCAGCATTTATTGTTTGTGGATATTTTGCGGATGGCAATTTTGACTGGTGTGAAGTGATATCTTATTGTAGTTTTGCTTTGCATTTCTCTAATAATTCGTGATGTTGAACATCTTTTCATGTGTTTCTTGGCCATCTGTATGTCTTCTTTGGAGAAATGTCTATTTAGGTCTTTTGCTCATTTTTTGATTGGATAGTTTGTTTTTGATGCTATTAAGCTCATGAGCTGTTTATTTTGAAAGTTAATCCCTTGTCCATTGCTTCATTTGTAAATATTTTCTCCCATTCTTTGGTTTGTCTTTTTCATTTTATTTATGGTTTCCTTGCTGTGCAAGAACTTTTAATTAGGTCCCATTTGTTTATTTTTGTCTATTTTTATTACTCTAGGGGATGAATCCAAAAAGATCTTCCTGTGATTTAAGTCAGAAAGTGTTCTGNTTTGTAAATATTTTCTCCCATTCTTTGGTTTGTCTTTTTCATTTTATTTATGGTTTCCTTGCTGTGCAAGAACTTTTAATTAGGTCCCATTTGTTTATTTTTGTCTATTTTTATTACTCTAGGGGATGAATCCAAAAAGATCTTCCTGTGATTTAAGTCAGAAAGTGTTCTGCCTACATTTCCCTCCAAGGGTTATAGCATCTGGCCTTACATTTAGGTCTTTAACCCATTTTGAGTTTATTTTTGTGTAGAGTGTTAGAGAATTTTCTAACTTCATTCTTTTACACGTAGCTGTTCAGAGTTTCCAGCATCATTTATTGAAGAGACTGTCTTTTTTTCCATTGTCTATTCTTGGCTCCTTTGTCATAGGTTAATTGACCGTGGTTGTGCGGTTTATTCGGTTTCCCAGGTGGCTCAGTGGTAAATATTCTGCCTGCCAATGCAGGAAATGCGAGTTCCATCCCTAGGTCAGGAAGATCTCCTGGAGAAGGAAATGGCAACCCACTCCAGTATTCTTGCTTGGGAAATTCCATGGACAGGGGAGCCCAGTNGACCGTGGTTGTGCGGTTTATTCGGTTTCCCAGGTGGCTCAGTGGTAAATATTCTGCCTGCCAATGCAGGAAATGCGAGTTCCATCCCTAGGTCAGGAAGATCTCCTGGAGAAGGAAATGGCAACCCACTCCAGTATTCTTGCTTGGGAAATTCCATGGACAGGGGAGCCCAGTGGGCTACCATCCATTGGGTCACAAAGAGTCAGACACGACTTAGCAACTTAGACATGTATGCATGTGGGGTTTATGTCTAGGTTTTGTATCCTATTCCATTGATTTGTACTTCTGTTTTTGTGTCAGTTTTTGTTGTTCATTGTTGTTCAATTGCTCAGTCATATCCAATTCTGTGACCCCATGGACTGCAGCACGCTAGGCTTTCCTCTACTTCACTATCTCCCAGAATTTGCTCAAACTTATGACAATTGAGTTGGTGATGCCATCCAACCGTTTCGTCCTCTGTCGTCCCCTTCTCTTCCTGTCCTCCATCTTTCCCAGCATCAGTATCTTTTTCAGTGAGTCAGCTCTTCGCATCAGGTAGCCAAAGTATTGGAGTTTCAGCTTCAATATCAGTCCTTCCAATGAATATTCAGGGTTCATTTCCTTTAAGATTGACTGGTTTGATCTCCTTGCTGTCCAAAGGACTCTCAAGAGTCTTCTCCAGCATCACAGTTCAAAAGCATCAATTTTTCAGCACTCAGCCTTCTTTATGGTCCATCTCGCACATCNAGGCATTCTGTTTGTGTGTCTATTTTCATTAATCTCAGGATTAAAGTTTAACATGTTTCTCTGTTTTTTTGAATAGAAAGTCTGGATCTGTTGATTCCAGGTCTCTTTCTTGGACCAAAAATTCCGGGTCAGAGATTTATAATAATAGGGAAGACAACGGAGTACAAGATGTAATATAGCATAAATTAGTATCATTGAGAAAAATTGAGGGTTATAAGAAAATACCTCCTGCCAGAGTTTTGTATACCTTGTGGGATCCAAGAGAATCAACTAGAGAACCAGTTTTTAATTTCCCCACTTGTACTGTATAGTAAGAATTGGTGGTAAACTGTCTACTGAAGTCANTTTCTTGGACCAAAAATTCTGGGTCAGAGATTTATAATAATAGGGAAGACAACAGAGTACAAGATGTAATATAGCATAAATTAGTATCATTGAGAAAAATTGAGGGTTATAAGAAAATACAAACCTCCTGCCAGAGAGTTTTGTATACCTTGTGGGATCCAAGAGAATCAACTAGAGAGCCAGTTTTTAATTTCCCCACTTGTACTGTATAGTAAGAATTGGTGGTAAACTGTCTGCTGAAGTCAAGTGACTTGTTGAATTTTCTTATTGTTGGTTTCTACCTGGGCATCAGGGCTGGGTTCTTCTTCTTCTTCTTCTTCTTTTTTTGCCTCTCCATCTACCCTGTTGTTCCCTGGGATAATTTGAGAATTTTCCTTTTGGTGCCCACAGCAGTGAATGACTGCTACTAGCTTTGGTTTTTGAGCCACTTCTATGAGGTGTAATATCTCAGCCCCATATTTTACAGGAGAACTTTTTGTATTTAAAAAATTTTATTTTATCTTTTTGGCGGTGCTGGGTCTTTGTTGCTGCCTGCAGGCTTTCTCTAGTTATAGTAAGTGCGGGCTACTCTCTAGTTGCAAGAGCACAGGCTCTGGGGCACAGACTCAGTCGTTGTGGCCAGGGTATGTGGGATCTTCTTGGAGCAGGAATCAAACCTGTGTGCCCTGCATTGCAAGTGGATTCTCATCCACTGGATCACCAGGCAAATCCATTTTCTTTCCAGATACCTACGTAGGCATGTAAAACAAGAAAGGCATATTTTGAGTCTGTATGTGTATATATAACTTTTCCTTCCTCTAAAGTTCAGTTCAGTCACTCAGTCGTGTCTGACTCTTTGCGACCCCGTGGGCTACAGCATGCCAGGCTTCCCTGCCCATCACCAACTCCCAGAGCTTGCTCAAATTCATGTCCATCGAGTCAGTGATGCCATCCCCTAAAGTTGGGGCTCCATTTCTTTTAGCTCAGTCATCTGGATGGCAAAGGTTTTGCTTCTGTGGTACTGTGAGGGCTCACAGTAGTATCCCTATGCCCTCCTGATTCCATCTTTAGAAACTACTGCCGTCAGTAAGCCATTCTTCCTCAGGGTTTTCTATGGCCTGGTCTGTTGGGTCAGGCCTACAGGTATAAACTTGGTGAGTGGTTTCAAGACAGGAACGTGTTTGTTCTGAAATTTCAGGAGCATTGGTGTAGCCAGGTTGAGGGTGTTGAGGTTGCCTCTGGGGAGATGGAGCAAAGCCTGGCACGTAGTAAGGTGGGCTCCAGGTAGCCAGTGGTGGCCTTTAATCCCCAGAATCCCTTGTACTTGATGAGAGGTCTGGACACCCAGTGGCCGTCCAAAGCTTAGCTTGTTAGCTTCTTCTGCTAAGGAAGCAGTGGCAGCTACCGCCCATAAACAGCCAGAACCACATCAGGCCTGGAAATCTAGTTATCTGGAAAAATAGCTAGTAGGCTGAGGAACTTTTCCTAGCTTTTGAATAGGAACCCTAACAGCAGTCTGTTTTTCAGTTATGTACTGAAAAAATACAGTAGGTAAAAATTTTTTTTTTCAATTGGGGACACCCAGAGTTGGAACGCTAGTGAGGGACTGGTGGATATTATTAAAAGCCTTTTCTTGTTCTCCAGTACAAAGTACTGGTTCTGGGCCTTTAGTGGCTTCAGATAGAAGCTTAAACATTAACATTAGTCTGAATCCTGGAATCCAAATTCTGCAAAATCCTGTCATGCCTAAGAAAATACAAAGATTTAAAAAAATCTCTAAGGTGCTTACACCTAATATAACATGCTTTTTATTTAGAGATTACTGTGTACTTTCAGGAATTACGTCTCAGATACTTACCTTGTTGCTCTGATATCTGTGCTTTGGAGATCATGTAACCCCGGGCCCCATGGAAATTAAAGACTTAAATGGTAGTTTGATCTGAGACCCCCATGGTAGGGTGCATATTAATATGTCATCTACATATAGTAGAATAGCACCTTCTTTTAGGTGTATTTCTCTTAGTTCCTTTCCGAGGGCCTGGGTGACCAAATGTGGGCTATCCTGAAACCCCTGAGACAGCGCTGTCCAGGTGTAACATTACATTTGGCCCAATGGGAGCTGCTGCTGCTGCTGCTGCTAAGTCGCTTCAGTAGTATCTGACTCTGTGTGACCCCATAGATTGCAGCCCACCAGGCTCCCCCGTCCCTGGGATTCTCCAGGCAAGAACAATGGAGTGGGTTGCCATTTCCTTCTCCAATGCATGACAGTGAAAAGTGAAAGGGAAGTCGCTCAGTCATGTCTGACTCTTTGCAACCCCATGGACTGCAGCCCACCAGGCTCCTCCGTCCATGGGATTTTCCAGGCAAGAGTACTGGAGTGGGGTGCCATCGCCTTCTCCGTGGCCCAGTGAGGGCTAGTCCACTCAAAAAGGGATGAACTGAGATGCAAAAGAAAGCATCCTTGAGGTCAAGCACAGTAAACCATTTGGCATCTCCCATCCAATATTATAAGGATTGCATCATTTATTGCTCTAAGGTCATGTAGAATTTAGTATCTCCATTTGGCTTAGCAACTGGCAGAATAGTGGTATTACATGGAGACTGACAGGGCATTAAGAGGCCATGTTTTAAGCTTTTTTGCTTCCAACTTTATAGGATACTGTCTCTTGTTATGGTAAGTGACTTCTGGCTTAAGGCTAATTTTTACAAATTGGGCGTTTATAGTCTTCCCAGGGGTTCCATTGCCCCAAACCTCAGGTTTGCTGTGTGAAGAATATGGCTGGGAACAGGCCCTTGGTCTTCCAGCTGATTTGTCTTAGAGTCAAGAAAAAGCACAGCTCAGGGTGTCCAAGCTTTAATATGGCCCCACAGGAGACCAGACGGTCTCTCCCCAGTGGTTGGGTGGGACACTCAGGCATAATAAAAGGCATGTAAGGTCAAATGCTGTTCAGATTGGCAAGTGAGAGGCCCAGTGAAGAAACCAATGTGAGGCTTTCTGTCGATACCAGTCACAGTATAGCTTTTGCAGGAAAGAGGCCCAGTGTGAGAGATCGGACAGATGTCTCCTTTATCAATTTGAAAATTGATATTCTTACCTGCATGTCAAAGACCACTTGGGCTCTTCGATGGAGTTAGATATCTCATGCAGGGAGCCTCCAGAATCCCTGGACCACCTCAGTTGTCCAACATGGCCACCTTGGGAGCAGGAACCCACCTGTCTTCAAGACATGGGGACAATCCCATCTCCAATGACCTGTTCGTTTGCAGGCTAGGTAGGCATGGACGTGCGGTCTCTTTTTCACACTTTTGGCCTTGTTGACTTATATTTGAAGCATTCCCCCTTGCTGGTTTTACCTCCAGGAGAAGGTTAAGCTTCCTTGGTCCACTTGGGTTGTTCTGGGGTTGCAAGGCATTGCTGACAGCTGTGGTCATAGCTTGAGCCCTGGCCTGCCTGTTTTCATGTCAGGATCTCTCTTCCTCCTCAGCTTGATCGCAATTATTAAATACCCCAAAGGCTACCTCTAGGAGTTGGGACATCAGGGTTTGTGGGCCTAATTGTAACTTTTGGAGTTTTTGACTCATATTGGTGGCAGACTGGCTGATGACATGTTGTCTGAGCAGAGATTGATGCTCTGGAGTGGAGGGTTCAACGTTAGTAAATTTTCTATAAGCCTCCACAAGATGTCCCTAAAAGAGGGCTGGGTTTTCATTTTCTTCTTGGGTCACTCCATTAACCTTTTCATAGTTAACTGGCTTTTTGTTAGATTTTCTCATCCCTTCTAATAACACAGTGGATCACGTGTTTCATGGCTTCTGATCCCTCTCAGGAATGATAATACCAACAGGGCTCCTAACTTGGGGTTGCATCTTCACCCATAACAAAATATTCAGTTTGGTCAAGCTGGTCACTGTTCCCCTGGGCTGCTGCCCAAATTCTCTGTTTTGTCCTCAGGTTTGAACATCCTTCCAAGTTAAATCAAAGGCCAGAGTTAGGGCCTGAAAATCTGCGGCAAAGTTACTAGTGTCTTTGACAAACCAGCCCAGTCTTTGTTTGCACTGGGCTAACTCAGTTAAAGAGAAGGGCACGTGTACTGTGACTGTCCTGTCACCACTTGCCACTTCCCTTTGAGGGTATATTTTCTCTGATCCTGAGTGATAGGAAGTTTGACTACCAGTTACCCCGGGGCTCCAGTCTCTCTCCTGGGATGACGAAGGGAATAGGGAAGTGAGTTTGGGATTGGTCAGAGAGAACTAGGAAACTTGGTGGCTCTGGAGAAGCAGGGGAGACTTGCTTTCATCCCTGAAAACTGGGGAAAGTTAAAAGGGGGATCATCTAAAATGTCAGGAGTGCTTTTCCCAGGCTTTTGATTACAGGAGCCCAGTAGAGCAGGGTTTGGGTAAAGAACCATGAAGGCTTGAACATTCCCATCTTGCAACACTGAAGCTCCAGCTGCAAGATGGTTTTGCAATTAAGAAACTCAATTTCAGGCCATTTTTTTCTATCCCCCCAACTTATATAAAAGCCAAGTAGTGTTATAGTAGAATTTGTCTTTCCTGTTCAGCTTGTCTGTTTTTTTAAATATCCAGATTCTAAGGATACATTCCAGAGGTGTTTCTTCTGCTTAGAAGAGGATCCTCCCATGTTGAGTAACTTGCAACCAAGAGCGCTCCTAGAAATGAAGCCCGGTATCCCGGGAGACATTCACTGAGGACTTTACGGAAGGGAGTCAGAATGTGCTCTGAATTCTCTTCTTACCTAATGGAATTTTGAGGGTTCTCTGTTCTCCCATAGATTCCTAACCTGATATCTCCAGTCAACCCAGTCCCTTGCATGGAGGGTACCAAGTAGGGGACGTTTGAACCAGCACCAGTGTGTTGCCAGGACTCTCCTTGAGGGGGATCTGTTGTCTATAAAGTTCATGTCCTGTAACAGTTTTCCCTGTGTTGGGGTATATGTATAAAGTGTGGACTGCTTGGAAGTGGCCAGTCCAGTAGGTAGTTGTCCAGGGACTGCCCAGGGAAGGAGTGAAGGGAGTCCTAGAGGTGTAAAAAGGACCAACTAGAGGAAATAAGAGTTGGGCTCAGTGGAAAATGCCATGGAGGTCAGAAAATGAGAATCTGGAGATGTGAGTTTTCCCACAGGGGATTTTTTGGGTGTTGAGGAAGGTGAGAGACTAGACAACAGAAGAACCTAAAACCCCTTCCCCTGTGTCTCGGGCTATGATAAAATTAGAGCCTGATGATTCTGTCTGACATAGGCAACAGCAAGTCTGGACAGTGTTTCCCATGTAATTCAATATACCAAGTGAACCCAGTTAGTTTAGAATCTTTTGGGGATGCTCCAGTGGCCATTTGAAGCACCCCAAAATTAGCTGGCAGTCAAAAGAACTTTAGTTATATTTGGGAAGTCTGGCAAAAATCTCAAGTTTTAAAATACCCAGTCTGATAGAATAATAGGTCCCTGTGAAACAATTATTCCTTCAGCTAAAGTGAAAAATAAATTTCAAAAGTAAATACAGACATTTAAAAGTATGGGAACTCACACAATCTGATATCAAAAGGAGTATTCCAGGAAAGCATTGTTCTCTTAGGAGAGAGAGAAACCAAACCCAGTCTTGCATCAGCCTACTCTTGATAAAATCCATTTATCTAATTCAATTCAATCCAACTTTAGAAAATCCTGACCACCTATAAAATTCTTTTCTCAATGTTCCTCCTCTGCGAATCTCATGCAGCTTTCTATAGCCATCAGTTCAGTTCAGTCCAGTCCCTCAGTCTTGTCCGACTCTTTGCGACCCCATGAATCGCAGCACGCCAGGCCTCCCTGTCCATCACCAACTCCCGGAGTTCACTCAGACTCAGGTCCATCGAGTTGGTGATGCCATCCAGCCATCTCATCCTCTGTTGTCCCCTTCTCCTCCTGCCCCCAATCCCTCCCAGCATCAGAGTCTTTTCCAATGAGTCAACTCTTCGCACGAGGTGGCCAAAGTACTGGAGTTTCAGCTTTAGCATCATTCCTTCCAAAGAACACCCAGGACTGATCTCCTTTAGGATGGACTGGTTGGATGTCCTTGCAGTCCAAGGGACTCTCAAGAGTCTTCTCCAACACCACAGTTCAAAAGCATCGATTCTTCGGTGCTCAGCCTTCTTCACAGTCCAACTCTCACATCCATATATGACCACTGGAAAAACCATAGCCTTGACTAGATGGCCCTTTGTTGGCAAAGTAATGTCTCTGCTTTTGAATATGTTATCTAGGTTGGTCATAACCCTCCTTCCAAGGAGTAAGCGTCTTTTAATTTCATGGCTGCAGTCACCATCTGCTGTGATTTTTGAGCCTCCAAAAATGAAGTCTGACACTGTTTCCCCATCTATAGCTATACTTTGTGCCTTATTCTTTCTATTAAGAAATAACCAGCAAATCACTCTTTTTCCTTTTAACAAGATACATTTCCATTCCTCACATCTTCTTTTCTAAAAACACACATCCTACTTTTCTTAAACAACCATGAACTGTCTTCTGCATTTATGTTCTATAGGTTGGGAGCATGGCACCAAACATCTTTAGTTTCTTTCTTCACAAGGAGACAAAGTAGGTAAACTTAGACCTGTTCAACAATTAGTGGTACCAATATTTTGTCTTATTTGAAATGGCCTGGGTATTCAGTGATTTCCTATCATTAAACTTAATTTAGTTTCCATTTACCAAAACTGGAGAGAGTGTTTTAGATGAACTTTTCCAAAACCTAGTTATTGCCATAGAATTTACCAAGAAGTTCTAAGCTTTTAACATTTTCTTACAGATTTAATTATATCAGCTTATTTTTCCTGTTCACAAATTTTATAATACATATTCACTTACTAACTTTCAGTAACCATAGATAGGATTAAAGTGTTATACTTAATGTTGATCACTCTAAAAACAGGTCTGTATTAATTAAACCCAGAAGCTTAAGCTAACTGTAATATCAGACATTAGTTAAATACTGAACATTGCCCAAGTCACATGGAAAAGGTATTCTGGAGAGCCTCCTTTATATTTCCGAGAATGTATATAAGTGCTCAGTTTCCTTTAAGCCAGTTAAATAGAGCTCTTTTACAGGTTAATTTTTACCAAAAGACCGAACCAGAGATCTCATACTTTTCCTCTTGAATATAAAATGGCCCTTCTCCCCCTTCAGTCTAGGGGAAGGTAGAGAGTCAGGCAGGTCCTAAGAGCCTGGGCAGAATAGTCGCAGTACAGAGGAGAGATGCAGACCCTCGGTCAGGACTGTTCGTTAAACAGAAAGGCAGAGGAGGGAGAGTGGCAAGCTCCTGTCTTCACTTGTTGTTCCCTAAAATCCCACCAAGTAACCCAAGGCTGCAGTATCGGGCGATGTGGGCTGCTTTCTCTTTCAAGAAGTAAGTGCACCACCAGGCCCATAGTGTTGGCAGAGACTTGCATGAGCAGTTGGACAAGCAAAGCTACGTAAAAGCAGGATACCAATGACACAAACTTAGACACAAAGAAGAAGTTTTCAGAATGAATGGTACTGACATGCAGGTGATCGAGGGGGAGGTAGAGGGGGGAGAGACAGAAAAGAGTGGAAAAGAGAGAGACAGCAGGGAAACAGAGTTGAGAATACTGGGACCAAAGGACTTCCAGCCTCCACATGATACGAGGTTTGAACATCAATCACTTTTATACATCTCTGGTCAAGGAGACCCTGCTGGACCAAGGTCTGTGCAGGGTGAGGTGAGCCTCCCGCCTCTGTCTGTCACCCATCAAGGGCAACAGAGAGCAGGGAGCCAGCCAGGGAGCAGGTCTCACAAGGTGAGAGGAGTGATGCTGTAGCTGCCCGGGGCCCACTGTCTTGGAAAGAGAAGAGAGAGGAGAAGAGAGATTTCAGGAGAGGGAAGTGCACAAGTGGGAGCGGTGGGCATTGTGTGAATGAGAGTCCTGAGGCTGCCAAGGACCCGGAAGGCAGATTTAGGAAACGTGGTGACACTGAAACAAGAGGTTGGGGGCCACTTGTCACCCACGGTGAAGCTGTGATCAGTGGTCTCAGTTCCAGATCCTCTCCCAAGAAAAGGACAAGTGCCCACATTGGGTGCCATAAATCTGATTCTGACCACGGTTCTTGGCCTTCCTCAACCAATTAAAATTGACTAGAGGCTAGACAGGAAATACAGGCAAGGCCTTACTGGGACCCTGCTGCAGCAGGAAGGGAGCAAAAACAAGTAACAGGTTCCCTGGCTGGCTTGCTCCAGCCTTGAGCCTTTGGAACTTCATGTTTCCTAGGAACTTGGATAAAACTCTTTACTAGGTGGATGGTGGGGTTGCTCTCGTCAATGATGGGCTCATCTCTGAGTAAGCACATCCAGCATTCTGTCAACTGAGGGGAGGAAGCAAGAGTTTGAGCAATGGGAACCAGGGAGTTTTCTGTCCATTCTGGGGCAAGGGATGAAGTATAGAAAAGTTAAAGTAATGAATACCCTCATAGTTGCACCAGTCAGAGCTTCAATCATGAATGATGACTAGGAAGCAGGAACATTAAAACAAGTGTTGTAGTGAATTCACATCATGGTAAGTGTGGGGTCCTGAGACTTCTGGTGAGTCANTCTGTCAACTGAGGGGAGGAAGCAAGAGTTTGAGCAATGGGAACCAGGGAGTTTTCTGTCCATTCTGGGGCAAGGGATGAAGTATAGAAAAGTTAAAGTAATGAATACCCTCATAGTTGCACCAGTCAGAGCTTCAATCATGAATGATGACTAGGAAGCAGGAACATTAAAACAAGTGTTGTAGTGAATTCACATCATGGTAAGTGTGGGGTCCTGAGTCTTCTGGTGAGTCACATTAAGCCACCCCTCCTAGGCAGAGGAGTTCTGTCTGGGGTGTAGGTGCAGGGCTATAGCAGCACTCATAATAAATTTCGAAAGTGAAAGTGGAGGACAATAATTATCTAAATCTACTGAACCAGTTGTTTTGTAAGTGGACTGGAGTACAGAAAGACAGAAAGGAAGATAGTGCCTATGGGTACTTAGCCTTGGGACTAATAAATCTCTTTGTCCTTTCTTTAAAAAAAATTATTTATTTAACTTGTATATTTGGCTGCATCGGGTCTTTGTTGTGGCACATAGCATCTTCCTTCTGTTATGCAGAATCTTTCATTGCAGCTCAAGGGCTCTTGAGTTTTAGCTATTCCGCTGCGTGTGGGATCTTAGTTCCCCACGCAGGTACTGAACATGTGTCCCCAGCCTTGTAAGGCAAATTCTTAACCACTGAACCACCAGGAAAGTCCCTTTTTATCCTTCCTGAACAGGAGCTTTAGGTCTTGGAGATGCTCACTCATCCACCTTTCAGGCTGTCCAGGGTCCTCTGTGTTCCATGGAGTCTCAGGAGAAGGGAGGGAGTCATGTCCGACTCTTTGTGACCCCATTGACTGCAGCAAGCCAGGCCTCCCTGTTCCTCACCATCTATCAGAATTTGCCCAAGTTCATGTGCATTGAATTGGTGATGCCATCCAACCATCTCATCCTCTGTTGCCCTCCTCTCCTGCTTTCAATCTTTCCCAGCATCAGGGTCTTTTCTAATACATCGGCTCTTCACATTAGGTGGCCAAAGTATTGCAGCTTCAGCATCAGTCCTTCCAATGAATATTCAGGACTGATTTCCTTTAGGATGGACTGGTTGGATCTCCTTACAGTCCAAGGAACTCTCAAGTGTCTTCTCCAGCACTACAGTTCAAAAGCATCTATTTTTTGGCACTCAGCTTTCTTTATAGTCCAACTCTCATATCCATACATGACTACTGGAAAAACCATAGCTTTGACTACATGAACTTTCATCAGCAAAGAAATGTCTCTGCTTTTTAATATGCTTTCTAGGTTGATCATTGCTTTTCTTCCAAGGAGCAAGCGTGTTTCAATTTCATGGCTGTAGTCACAATCTGCAGTGATTTTGGGGCCCAAGAAAATAAAGTCTGTCACTATTTCCATTGTTTCCCCATCTATTTGCCATGAAGCAATGGGAACTTGATGCTATGATCTTTGTTTTTTGAATATTGAGCTTTAAGCCAGCTTTTTCACTCTCCTCTTTCACCCTCATCGAGAGGCTCTTTAGTTCCTCTTCACTTTCTGCCATTAGGGTGATATCATCAGCATATCTGAGGTTATTGATATTTCTCCCGGCAATCTTGATTTCCAGATTATTCTTCATCCAGCCCAGCATTTCACACGTTGTACTCTTCATATAAGTTAAATAAGCAGGATGACATATACAGCCTTGACGTACTCCTTTCCCAATTTGGAACTAGTTTGTTGTTCCATGTCCAGTTCTAACTATTGCTTCTTGATCTGTGTGACGGTTTCTCAGGAGATAGGTAAGGTGGTCTGATACTCCCATCTCTTTTAAGAATTTTCTACAGTTTGTTGTGATCCACACAGTCACGGTCAAAGGCTGCAGTCAATGAAGCAGAAGTAAATATTTTTCTTGAATTCTCTTGCTTTTTCTGTGATCCAACAGATTTTGGCTGTTTGATATCTGGTTCTTCTGTCTTTTCTGAATCCATTTATACATCTGGAAGTTCGGTGTTCACATACTGTTGAAGCCTAGCTTGAAGGATTTTGAGCATTACTTTACTATCATGTGAAATAAGTGCAATTTTGTGGCAGTTTGAATATTCTTTGGCATTCCCCTTCTTCGGCCTCAGATCATGAGCTCATTATTGTAAAATTCAGACTTGAAGAAACTAGGGAAAACCACTGTGCCATTCAGATATGACCTAAATCAAATCCCTTATGATTATACAATGCGAGTGACAAATAAACTCAAGACATTAGACCTGATAGACACAGAGCCTGAAGAACTATGGACGGAAGTTTGTAACCTTGTATAAGAGGCAGTGACCAAAACCATCCCTATGAAAAAGAAATGCAACAAGGCTAAATGGTTGTCTGAGGAGGCCTTACAAATAGCTGAGAAAAAAAGAGAAATAAAAGACAAGTGAGAAAGGGAAAGATATATCCATCTGAATGCAGAGTTCCACAGAATAGCAAGGAGAGATAAGAAAGCCTTCTTAAGACTGGCAGTGCAAAGAAATAGAGGAAGACAATAGAATGGGAAAGACTAGAGATCTCTTCAAGAAAATTGGAGATACCAAGGGAACATTTCATGCAAAGATGGGCATAATAAAGGACAGAAATGATGCGGAGGTAACAGAAGCAGAAAGTAGTAGGAAGAGGTGGAAAGAATACACAGAAGAATTGTACAGAAAGGGTCTTAATGAGTTGCAAAGCACGATGGTGTGATCACTCACCTAGAGCCAGACATCCTGGAGTGTAAAGTCAAGTGGGCCTTAGGAAGCATCACTATGAACAAAGCTACTGGAGGTGATAGAATTTAGCTGAGCTGTTTCAAACTCTAAAAGATGATCCTGTTAAAGTGCTGCACTCAATATGCCAGCAAATTTGGAAAACTCAGCANTGACATATACAGCCTTGACGTACTCCTTTCCCAATTTGGAACTAGTTTGTTGTTCCATGTCCAGTTCTAACTATTGCTTCTTGATCTGTGTGACGGTTTCTCAGGAGATAGGTAAGGTGGTCTGATATTCCCATCTCTTTTAAGAATTTTCTACAGTTTGTTGTGATCCACACAGTCACGGTCAAAGGCTGCAGTCAATGAAGCAGAAGTAAATATTTTTCTTGAATTCTCTTGCTTTTTCTGTGATCCAACAGATTTTGGCTGTTTGATATCTGGTTCTTCTGTCTTTTCTGAATCCATTTATACATCTGGAAGTTCGGTGTTCACATACTGTTGAAGCCTAGCTTGAAGGATTTTGAGCATTACTTTACTATCATGTGAAATAAGTGCAATTTTGTGGCAGTTTGAATATTCTTTGGCATTCCCCTTCTTCGGCCTCAGATCATGAGCTCATTATTGTAAAATTCAGACTTGAAGAAACTAGGGAAAACCACTGTGCCATTCAGGTATGNACATACTGTTGAAGCCTAGCTTGAAGGATTTTGAGCATTACTTTACTATCATGTGAAATAAGTGCAATTTTGTGGCAGTTTGAATATTCTTTGGCATTCCCCTTCTTCGGCCTCAGATCATGAGCTCATTATTGTAAAATTCAGACTTGAAGAAACTAGGGAAAACCACTGTGCCATTCAGATATGACCTAAATCAAATCCCTTATGATTATACAATGCGAGTGACAAATAAACTCAAGACATTAGACCTGATAGACACAGAGCCTGAAGAACTATGGACGGAAGTTTGTAACCTTGTATAAGAGGCAGTGACCAAAACCATCCCTATGAAAAAGAAATGCAACAAGGCTAAATGGTTGTCTGAGGAGGCCTTACAAATAGCTGAGAAAAAAAGAGAAATAAAAGACAAGTGAGAAAGGGAAAGATATATCCATCTGAATGCAGAGTTCCACAGAATAGCAAGGAGAGATAAGAAAGCCTTCTTAAGACTGGCAGTGCAAAGAAATAGAGGAAGACAATAGAATGGGAAAGACTAGAGATCTCTTCAAGAAAATTGGAGATACCAAGGGAACATTTCATGCAAAGATGGGCATAATAAAGGACAGAAATGATGCGGAGGTAACAGAAGCAGAAAGTAGTAGGAAGAGGTGGAAAGAATACACAGAAGAATTGTACAGAAAGGGTCTTAATGAGTTGCAAACCACGATGGTGTGATCACTCACCTATAGCCAGACATCCTGGAGTGTAAAGTCAAGTGGGCCTTAGGAAGCATCACTATGAACAAAGCTACTGGAGGTGATAGAATTTAGCTGAGCTGTTTCAAACTCTAAAAGATGATCCTGTTAGAGTGCTGCACTCAATATGCCAGCAAATTTGGAAAACTCAGCATTGACCACAGGACTGGAAAAGGTCAGTTTTCATTCCAGTCTCAAAGAAGGGCAATGCCAAAGATTATTCAAACTACCACACAACTGCACTCATCTGTACCCTTAGTTCCCCTTTGGTCTCATGCCCAAGTCTCTTTGGAAGCTGAGTATCAGAGTATAATGGTAGAAGGGGCAAGGGATGGAGTCAGTGCCATTTCTGTTCCGGGCACCAGAGCTTCTGTGTTTGATTCCCAGTGTGTCCAGTTGCTTCCTGGGATAATTTGAAAACTGCCCTTTTGATGCCTGTGACAGTGAATGACTGCTACTACGTATTTTGGTTTTGAGCTACTTCTATAAAATCTAAAATCTCAGCCTCATACATTATATAAGTATTTCTTGTACTTAAAAGTTCTCTTTTTTCCTAATAGATCCTCTAGCATGTAAAGCAAGGAAGGCATAATTTGAGTCTGTATATATGATGTATCCTTCCTCTAGGGTTAAGGCTCAGGTTAGAGCTGTCAGTTCAACCTTCTGGACTGAAGTGTTGGGCAGGAAAGGTTTTGCTGCTTTGACACTATGTGAATTCACAATAACATCCTCTGCCCTCCTGACTCCACGCCTCATAAAGCTACTGCTGTCAGTAAACCATTCATCCTCAGGGTTTTCTCTGGCTTGAACCGTTAGATTAGACCTACAGGCATCAAGCTGGTCAAGGGCTCTGAGGCAGGACTATATTAGTTTGGAGCTCTCATCAGGCATAAG
This sequence comes from Neotragus moschatus, assembly GCA_006410615.1. Lineage (NCBI taxonomy): Eukaryota > Metazoa > Chordata > Mammalia > Artiodactyla > Bovidae > Neotragus > Neotragus moschatus. The sequence goes on from SJYA01003206.1 coordinate 4,142,288, forward strand.
CATAGCTGGGTTGAGGATGCAGCAGGTTTTGTGGGTGAGCTCTCAGGAGTCAAGGAGCACAGCCTGGTATTAGTAAGGCACCTTCAGTTAGCTAATGGTGACCTTTAATCCCCAGAATCCCTTAGACTTGATGAAAGGTCTGGACATCCAGTGGCTGTCCAGAGGTAAACTTGCTAGTTTCTTCCTCTAATGAAGCAGTGGCAGCTACTGCCAGGAGGCAGCCAGGCCCACCTTGGGTCATGAAATCCAATTGTTGGGAAAAATACCCGATAGAGTGAGGAACTTGCCCAGTTTCTGTATGAGAACCTCCACAGAGCTGTGCCTTGCTTTTCAGCCACATACACAATGAATGGCATTTTCAGACTGAGAACAGGGGCTCTGGTGAGGGCCTCATTGATACCATTAAAAGCCTTTTCTTATTCTTCATTCTAAAGTAATGGTTCTGTGTCTGAGCCTTCGCATAGAGGTTTAGCCATTAGCCCCAATCTTGAAATCCAGATTCTACGAAATCCTGCCGTGACCAGAAAGGTAAAGAGATGTTTCTTTGTCTTTGGTCTTTAGTCGTTCAGCTGTGTCTGACTCTTCTACAACCCCATGGACTGCAGCCCACCAGGCTCCTCTGTCCATGGGATTCTCCAGGCAAGAATACTGGAGTGGGTTGCCATTTCCTTCTCCGAGGGATCTTCCTGACTCAGGGTTTGAGCCTGTGTCTCCTGCATTGCAGGTAGATCTTTGCAGTGCTTATGCCTAAATATAGCTAGTTTTCTGTATGGAGAAAACTCTCTATTTGGGGGGTTTGTGGTAAGTCCCAGATAATTAACTCATTGCTTTGAGATTTGTTGTGCCTTTGAAAGGCTCTGTTGCCCCAAGGAGATTAAGGATTTAATGGTGTTTTGATCTGAGACCTCCATGGTGAGGTACATACTAATATATCATGTACATACCTGTTGAATAACCTGTTCTTTTAGGTGTATCTTTCACAGTTATTTTCTAGGGCCTGAGAACAAGTGTGAGCTGACCAGAAAACCCTGACGCCATACTGTCCAGGTGTATTGTTGCATTTGGCTAGAGTGGTAGTTAGTCCATTTAAAGGCAAACAAATATTGTGAGGAGTCATATGTTGTTTGGTGGCTAAGTCATGTCCAACTCTTGACAGCCTATAGACTGCAGCCCATCGGGCTCCTCTCTGTCCATAGGATTTCCCAGGCATGAATACTAGAGTGGGTTGCCATTTTCTTCTCCAGGGGATTTTACCCAGCCAGGAATTGAACTCACAGCTCCTGCATTGGCAGGCAGACTCTTTGCCACTGAACCACCAGGGAAGCGGAGTGGTGGTTAGTCAGCTTAAAGGCAAACGAATATTGTGAGGAAGGATATACTGGGATGCGAAAGAAGGGATCCTTATAGCTGAGCATGGTACAGCGTTTAGCATCCTCAGGGATTTGGGCTGATCCCTTATAAAGACTGACCACAAGGGGGTGAATAGGTACCCCAGCCTCATCTCCTGCTCTAAGGTTTTGTATCATTGAAATTCCCCAATAGACTTAATAATTGGAAAAATAGGAGTGTTGCTTGGAAACTGGCAGGGCAACAAGAGGCCATGATTTAAGAATTTATCTTTGAGGGCTTTTAACCCTTTCTTTGCTTCAAATTTTGTGGGATATTGTCTCTTGTTAGGGTAAGTGGCTTCTGGCCTAAGCCAGTTCTTACAGGTTGGGCATTGATGGCCCTCCTGGGTTCTCCTTGTTCCCAAAATGCAGGTTCACTCCCTCTAAAATATGGCTGGAAATAGGACCTTGCTCTCTGGCTGGTCTCATGTAGGTCAGAATCTGTATATGGGGCTGCTCCGGCTGACCTAATTGTTTAATGGTCCCAAGGGAGCCCAGAAGGTCCCTTCCCAGTAGTGGGATAGGATACTTGGGGACAACCAGAAAGACACGTGAGATCAAACACTGTTCAGGATGTCAAGGGAGAGGCCAGTGAAGTAACAGGTGGGAGATTTTCCATCGACACCAGTCACTGTGAAGCTTTTGGAAGAAAGAGGCCCAGTGTCAGAGTTCAGGACAGAGTAAGTGACCCCTGTATCCATTAAAAAGTTGATCTTACCTGCCACGTCAGGGACCACCCAGAGCTCCTTGATGGAGATAGACATCTCAGAGGGAGCCTCCAGAATCTCCGCATCAGTTTAGCTTGAGCCCCGGCCTGTCTTTTCTTTTGTTGGGCTCTCTCTTCCTCTTCACCTTGATCTAGATTTCTATCCCAAAGGCCTTCTGTAGTTTCTGCCTAATATCAGGGGCAAGCTGACTGATCAAATATTGTCACGGCAGGGATTCGCCCTCCAGATTGCAGGGTCCCATGTTAGTAAATTTCCCCAAAGACTCCACAAGTTGTCCCTTAAAGAGGACTGGGTTTTCTTTTCCTTCTTGGGACACTCCTTTAACCCTTTCATAGTTAACTGGCATTTTGATAGATTTTCTCATCCCTTGTAATACATAGTGGATCACATGTTTCATGGCTGCTATTCTCTCCTAGGATTTAGAATTCCAATGGGGCTCCTGACTTAGAACTGGGACTCAACGCATAACAAAATGTTCCGGTCAGTCCCTGGCAAGCTGGTCACTGTTCCCCTGGGCTGCCACCCAAATTCTCTGTTTTTCCTCAGGGCCAGAGGAAGTATTATAGATAGAACTATTTGGACATCTTTCCAAGATAAATCAAAGGCCAGAGTTAAAGCCAAAAATCCTGCAATAATGTTAATAGTGTCTTCAGAAAATTGGCCCAATCCCCGTCTGCCTTGGACTAAATCAGTTAAAGGAAACAGCACATACTCTGACTGTCTCTTCACTGATTGCCACTTTTTTAAGAGAGGGCATTCTCTGATCCTGGGTGATAGGAGGTTCCACTGTGGGTTACCCCTGGGGGCACTAACTAGTCTTTCTCCTGGGGTGATGAAGGGTATATGGGACATGAGGAGGTGATGCTCGGATTGGTCAGAGGGATCTTGGATGTTCAGTGGCTCTGAGGAAGCAGGGGAGACTGGGTTTCACCCTTGAAAANGGGTTCAGTGTCCCCAAAAGAGGGCTGTGTTTTCTTTCTTCTTGAGTCACTCCTTTCACCCTTTCATAGTTAACTGGCTTTTTGATAGATCTTCTCATCCCTTCTAATACACAGTGGATCACGTGTTTCACGGCTTCTGTACCCTTTCAGATTTGTAATACCAATGGGGCTCCTGGCTTCGAACTGTGTCTCCACCCATAAACAGAATGTTCAGGTTGGTCAAGCTGGTCACTGTTCCCCTGGGCTACTGCCCAAATTCTCTGTATTTCCTCAGGGCCAGAGCAAGCATTATAAATAGGACTATTTGGACATCCTTCCAAGCTAAATCAAAGGCCAGAGTTAGGGCTGGAACCCAGAAACAAACTTACTAGTGCCTTCAGTAAACTGTCCCAGTCTCTTCTTGCACTGGGAAGTTAAAGAGAAGGGCACGTGTACTCTGACTGTGTCTTCTTCATTTGCCACTTCCCTAAGAGAGGGCATATTTCTCTGATCCTGGGTGATAGGAAGTTCCACTATGAGTTAACCTGGGGGCACTAGTCTCCATTCAGGGGTGATGAAGGGTGTATGGGACACAGGGAGGTGAGTTTAGGACTAGCCAGAGTGATCTGGGAAATTCGGCTTTGGGGAAGCAGGGGAGAGCTTAGTTTCACCCATAAAACTGGGGAAGTTAAAAGGAGATCGTCTAAAATGTTAGGAATGCTTTCTGATTCCTGAGGCTTTTGATTACAGGAGCCGAGTAGAGCAGGGTTTTGGTAAAGAACCTTAAAGGCTTGAACATTCCAATCTTGTGACAGTAAAGATCAGATTGCAAGATGGTATTGTATGTAGAGACTCATTTTCAGGCCATTTTTCTCCATCCCCGTAACTTATATAAAGGCCAGGTAGTGTTACAGTAGAATTTGGTTTCACTGTTCACCTTATCTGTTTGTAAAACATCCAGTCTTTAAGGATACATTCCAGGGGTGTTTCTTCTGGCTTAAAGGAGGATCCTCCCATACTGAGTAACCTGCAACCAAGATTGCTCCTAGAAATGAAGCCCAGCATCCTGGGAGACATTTACTGAGGATTTTTACAGAAGAGGGTCAGAATGGGCTCTGAATTCTCCTCTTACCTCATGGAATTTTGAGGGTTCTCTACTCTAACACAGATTCCTAACCAGATGTATCTGGTCAACCCAGTCCCTTGCATGGCAGGTCCCCAGGAGGGGACATTTGAACCAGCGCCAGTGTATTGTCAGGACTCGCCTTGAGGGGACTCTGTTGTCTGTGAGGCAAATGTCTATACTAGTTTTCCCTATGTTGGGGTGTATTCCTTGAGACTGAACATTTATAAAGCCTAGAATGTGGACTATGGAAGTGGTCAGCCCAGTAGGCAGTCACATGTATGAGTTGCCAAGGCCTGGAGTGAAGGCGGTCCTAGAGGTGCCAGAAGGTACTCCCAGAGGAACTGGAGTTGGGCTCAGTGGACAATGCAGTGGAGGTCAGAAGATGAGGGCCTGGAGGTGGGAGTATTCTCATGGGGTTTTTTTGGACCTAGAGTAAGGTGAGAGACTAGACCGCAAAAGAACCCAAAACTCTTTCCCCTATTGGGCGGATATGATTAAATCGGAGAGGGCCTGATGATTCTGTCTGACACAGGCAACAGCAAGTTTGGACAGTGTTTCCCACATAATTTAACGTACCNATGGGGTTTTTTTGGACCTAGAGTAAGGTGAGAGACTAGACCGCAAAAGAACCCAAAACTCTTTCCCCTGTTTGGCGGATATGATTAAATCGGAGAGGGCTTGATGATTCTGTCTGACACAGGCAACAGCAAGTTTGGACAGTGTTTCCCACATAATTTAATGTACCAAATGAGCCCAATTAGTTTAGGATCTCTTTGGAGGATGCTCTAGGGACCTTTTAAATCACTCCAAAATTAACTAGAGGTCAAAAGAACTCTAGTTAGAATGTGATATTGGAAAGTCTGTCAAAGATCTCAAAAAGTTTTAAAATACCCAGTTTGATAGACTAATGGGTCCCTGTGAAAACAATTATTCCTTGAGCTAAGGTGAAAAATAAATTTCAAAAGTAAATACAGACACTTATAGGTAGGCACAGGAACTCACATGATATGATAGCAAAAGGAGTATTCCAGGAAAACTGTTCTCTTAGGAGAGAGAGAAACCAAACCCAGTCAGCCTACTGGACTGCATCAGCCTACTCTTGAGAAAACCCATTTACCCGATTCAATTCAATCCAACCTTAGAAAATCCTGACCACGGACAAAATTCTTTTCTCAGTGTTCCTCTTCTGTGGACCTTCTACAGCTTTCTGTAGCCATACTTTGTCTCTTATTCTTTCCACGAACAAGTAAGCAGCAAGTCACTCTCTTTCCTTTCAACAAAATGTATTTCCATTCCTCACATCTTCTTTTCTGAAAACACGCATCCTCCTTTTCTTAAGCAGCCATTAACTGTCTCCTGTACGAGCATTTTATAGATTGGGAAAGGACATCTGAGGGTGGCACCAAACAGTGTTAGTTTCTCTCTCACAAGCAGACAGAAGAGCTAAAATTTGACCTGTTTAGCAATTCATGTTCCCAATATTTTATCTTATTTGAAATGACTCGTATATGCCACTATTTCCTATCATTTAACCTCATTTAGTTTCAACTTACTTTAATTGGAGAGAGTATTTTAGGTGGATGTTTCCAAAACATAATTATTGCTATGGAGTTTATCAAAAAGTTCTTATCACAGTTACATTTACTTAAAAATTTAATCATATCCGCTAACTTTGCCTGTTGGCAAATTTCATGACATAAATAATATACACTTACTGACTTTCAATAACACTAGCTACAGTGAAAGTATAATACTTAATGTTGATCACTCTAAAAACAGGCTTGTATTAATCCTTTAAATTTAAGCTCACTTTAATATCAGATTATTTAAATATTTAGCGTTTCCGAAATCTCATGAACTTGAAATGTGTTCTGGTGAACCTCCTGTATATTTCTGAGAATGCAATAAGCACTCAGTTTCCTTTCAGTCGGTTAAATCGAGTTCGTTTACAAGTTAGTTTTTACCTAAAGACAGAGCCAGAGATCTCATGGTTTTCCTCTTGAATAGAGAATGGCCCTTCCCCCTCTTCAGTCTGGGGGACGACAGACGGTCCTGAGAGCCCGGGCAGAAGAGTCGCAGTGCAGAGGAGAGATGCAGACCTCGGCCAGGTCTGTTAGTTAAACTGCAAAGGCAGAAGAGGGAGAAGGCAAGCTCCTCTTTGCTCTGTCTTTGTTCTCTAGAATCCCACGGAGTAACCCAAGGCCGGAGTATCGGGCAAGTGGGCGGCTGTGTATTTCAAGGTGTAAGTGCACCATCGGGCCTGCAGTGTTGGCAGAGACTTGGAGGAGCAGTTGGACAAACAAAGCTACGTAAAAGAAGGATACCAATGACACAAAACTTGGAATGAAAAAGAAGTTTTCAGAATGAATGGTACTGGAGTGCAGGTATAAGGATGGGGGAAAGATAAAGGGAGGAGAGACGGAAAAGGCTGAAAAAGAGAGAGACAGCAGGGAAACAGAGTTGAGAATACTGGGACCAAAAGACTTCCAGCCTCTACGTGATACGAGGTTTGAACATCAGTCACTCTTACAAATGTCTCATCAAGGAGAGCCCGCCGGACCAAGGTCTGTCTACGCAGAGTGAGGTGAGCCTCTCCCGCCTCTGTCCATCACCCTTCAAGGGGAATCTTGCCATCCAGAGGGAGCAGGTCTCAGATGGTGACAGGAGTGATGCTGTAGCTGCCCGGCGTCCACTCTCTTGATAAGAGGGGACAGAGGAGAAGTAGAAGGCCAACTTAGGAAACGCAGTGATACTGAAACAAGAGGTTCAAGTGGTCACCTGTCACCCACAGGGAAACTGCGGTCAGTGGTCTCAGAGGTGCCTCATCCTCTCCCCATAATGGGATAAATGGCCAACATTAGCTGCCATAAATCTGATTCTGACCAGTGTTTTTGGTCTTCCCTAATTTCACTTTTCACTTTCATGCATTGGAGAAGGAAATGGCAACCCACTCCAGTCTTCTTGCCTGGAGAATTCCAGGACGGGGGAGCCTGGTGGGCTGCCGCCTGTGGGGTTGCACAGAGTTGGACACGACTCAAGCGACTTAGCAGCAGCAGCAGCAATCAGAAATGAGTCCTGAATATTCACTGGAAGGACTGATGCTGAAGCTGAAGCTCCAATACTTTGACCACCTGATGGGAAGAACTGACTCATTGGAAGAGACCCTGATGCTGGGGAAGATTGAAGGCAGGAGGGGAAGGGGATGACAGAGGATGAGATGGTTGGATGGCATCACCGATGCCAATGTCCATGTCAATGGACATGAGTCAGAGTAAGCTCTGCGAGTTGGCAATGGACAGGGAAGCCTGGCGTGCTGCCGTCCATGGGGTCTCAAAGAGTCGGACATGACTGAGCGACTGAACTGAGCTGAACGAGAGCCTGTCAGTTATTTTGTAAGTAGACTGGAGTGCTGGAAGGAAGAAAAGAAAGTTAATGGCTTTGGGTACTTAGCCTTGGCTAAGTCTCTTTGTTCTTCCTTTTTAAAATATGTTTGTTTACTTAAATTGTGTATTTGGCTGCATCAGGTCTCTGTTGTGGCACGTGGCATCTTCATTGCGTCATTCAGGATCTTTCAGCTGTAGCCCATGCTTCTCCAGTTTCAGCACCTGGGCTTAGTTGCTGCAGCACGTGGGATCTTAGCTCCCCAACCAGTGATCGAGTGTGTATCCCCTGCATTGCACGGCAGATTCTTAACCTCTGGACCACCAGGGAAGTCCCTGTTTATCCTTCCTGAATAAGAGCTTTAGGTCTTGGAGAGGCTCACCCACCTGGCTTTTTCAGGTTGTTCAGGGTCCTCTGTGTCCTGTGGAGTCTTGGGGAAAGAGCGATGGGAGTGGGATTCACAGGAAGGGCTGGAATGTAGGTCTTTGGATTAGTGGAGGTGGGTGTCAACTAAAAAATATAGTCAAAACATGAAAGTAGAGAATTATTATTATTTTTTTTTTAGTGGGAATGTTTAGGACTCCAAGCGGGAGGCAGCATCTCAGTAGCTCTGAGAAAACTGCTCCAAGGAGGCAAGAGGGAGAAGTCAGGCTATATACAAGTTTGCAACTAAGGGAGCAGGGAGTCTGAGCATCAAAGATCAGGTATCAAATTAAGGAATTTAGCCTTATATATATGGGAAGATGCATGCTTCTGGGCTCACTGAATTCATTCCTTTCATATGCACCTCAGCTGTCTGGGGCCAATCCTGTTCCCCGTTCACCTTAAGCAGTGGCAGATGGCTGCTTTTTGCGTTCCCCCAGCTCCTCAGCAGTCAGCATAGGGGTAGCAGCATCCACTGGATCACAGTTTTGGGAGCCATCATTCACATTTGGAGGCCAAAAATTGCTGATGGCTGTGACATTTCTTGTTTATTGATATGGCGGGAGATATTTTCATTTCACAGTCCCTCTCCATGGTCATAAATCTGACTATATTCGGGAGACATTTCATGACCTTTTTTTTTTGGTCCCCTGGTGTTGGGAGGCTCATCTAAGATCAGGCGAAGGTCCTCACTGATATGTCACCCCAGGTGTTAATTTCTGGATGATGCCTATTGATAAGTAATAAAAGATGTTCTGGATCCTCTGTCTTCTAACTTAATAGCATCCAGGAGGTATTCCCCTTATTGCCTCTTCCTATACCTAGAATCACATTACTACAATTATTCTATGTCATAAATGTAACCTATTTCTTCAAGATGTTTAGCCATTATTAATTTGGCCAGAGGCCTGGTTATACATAATACAAAAGACAACAATCTTAAAAGATTACGAGTAATACAGCTAATAAGGTGATTAAAGTTACAAACAGGGATTTAAGCTGTGGGCTTTCAGAACCAAACCATCTTCCTAAAACATCACCCATTAGAGGATTATCTGGTATGTAAGCACAACATTCAGTTTGAATTATGGCACAGGTGCTCCCTTGAGATGCTGTAAGGACATTAAGGGCCATATGATTGTATAAGACAGCTTTTCTCCTCATAGAGACCTCAGAATTTAGTAGACTAATAGCCTGGTTCCTATCATTAAATGCCTTTTGAGTGAATGTTGTTAATGCTTCAATGGGAGAAATAACATTTTCCAATCCTACTGAATGTGCAAAATGGCTGCTATACCAGTGAAACACTGATCTCTTGGGTCATGGGACTCCTATTAATGATAAATTTGCAGGAGTCACATTTAAGTTTGTACATAAGTGGCCTCGAGCCCCAGGGAATCCTAAAGTACATCTTTCTGGCTAATCTGGTGGAAGCCACGGTCATAGACTGGATCCACAAAGCCAATGAGTCCAGTTAGGTACTAGCCAGTATATTTCTGGACATCTAATCCAATCTGTCCCATATCAATCACTATCTTTAAAGAGAAATGGTACTTTGGCAGTTTTCATAAGACACTCGGCCTAATTTTCTAGTGTTATTTGGTTAATTATCTTTGGTATGATTGAATTGTTCCCAGCAGAGGGGGCCTTTAGGCTTTGATGACCATGGCCTGGTGTTAGCCAGATAAATCCATCCCTTGAGTAAGCAAGTGTCTCTCCTAATAGTCTAGAGTTTACTTTTTTTTTTTTTTTTTCCTTGACTGGAATTGCTTGTTGCTGTTACTGAGCTTGAGTAACCTTAAGGGAAAATTCATATTTATGGCCAGAATTAGTATGTTTGATTGGTCAAGTGAGTGAGTTCCATCTAGTGATATCAGTAGTAGCCCAGACAGAACTATAATTCCTTTCTTCTAAAATAAACTAAGAGCCATCCAGTCAGAGCCTTGGAGGGGAGACACCCATCAAGGTAAACCAAATGTACTGGATACAGGTAATTGACCACAAACCCAGCACTTTGATTTATTTCTAAAACTCGCATAAGATCTTGCCCATGATAGACAAAACAGTTGATTCATATATGAGTCCAAGAAACTAAGAAGAAAACTTATGAACAATCATACAGGTGAGGTCCAGCATCTTGTGTCAGCTGTCTACTTGTTGTATCATCTTCTTATCCTGGCCATGGTGTTTCTTTATTATTAGAGCATTGTTTTAAGGTGACTTTTAGGTCAGCAATTCTCACTATAGAACAGTCTGGTACAGGAGCCCTTTTTAGGTGGGAAATGTGAATTCAAGGGTCAATTACCTTCAGTTTTGCTGTGCATGAGCTAGTGAAAAAAACCTAATAACCATGCTTTCATTTAGGTTGAAGGGAGTCTTTTAAGTGATCTCTTTTCCAATAAACATAGTCTCCTGGTTGTAAGTTATGGGACATCTGATCTTCATTTGAGGATAGATTACTGAAATAAGCTTTAGAAACAAGTTTAGAATGACTTGCCAATAAGTTGATTCAGTTCAGTTAAGTCCAGTCACTCAGCGGTGTCCAACTCTCTGCAACCCCATGAATCACAGCACGCCAGGCCTCCCTGTCCATCACCAACTCCCAGAGTTCACTCAGACTCATGTCCATCGAATCAGTGATGCCATCCAGCTGTCTCATCCTCTGTCGTCCCCTTCTCCTCCTGCCCCCAATCCTCCCAGCATCAAAGTCTTGTCCAATGAGTCCAACTCTTTTCATGAGGTGGCCACAGTACTGGAGTTTTCAGCTTTATCATCATTCCTTCCAAAGAAATCCCAGGGCTGATCTCCTTCAGAACGGACTGGTTGGATCTCCTTGCAGTTCAAGGGACTCTCAAGAGTCTTCTCCAACACCACAGTTCAGAAGCGTCAATTCTTCAGCACTCTGCTTTCTTTATGGTCCAACTCTCACATCCATACATGACTACTAGAAAAACCATAGCTTTGACTAGATGGGCCTTTGTTGGCAAAATAATGTCTCTGCTTTTTAACATGCTGTCTANTTCTAAAGCCAGCATGAACATCAAGAAGTTCACGGTTCACGTATTGCTGAAGCCTGGCTTGGAGAATTTTGAGCATTACTTTATTAGCGTGTGAGAGGAGTGCAATTGTGCGGTAGTTTGAACATTCTTTGGCATTGCCTTTCTTTGGAATTGGAACAAAGTATTACAATATTGATGTAATTTTACTAGTTAACATTTGGAATACCTTAAGATTGCTTGCTCAGATGATTAAGGTTTAGTATCAGTAAGGTTTGGCTGAGGGAACATTCTTAGCAGTTTAGATTTAAAACTGCCACTTTTTCCCCTTGGTTTGCAGGTCTGGCCTGCTTATTTGGGCCTAGTATAGGTCCTTGAGGCTTCTATTCATATTCTGGTTTAGACATTTGCGAGACAAAGACAGTTGTTTATTTTTTCAAAGAATGGTTTTGTCACCTAAAGTTGCTGAAATCAATGGCAAGATTTTTATCAAACTGAAATGTAATTTGCAAAGTTCAATGTTTTATAACTTTCACTTCTGTTCAGTTCAGTCGCTCAGTCATAACCAACTTTTTGCAACCCCATGGACTGCAGCACACCAGACTTCCCTGTCCATCACCTACTCCCAGGGCTTGTTCAAACTCATGTCCATCGAATTGGTGATGTCATCCAACCATCTCATCCTTTGTTGTCCCTTTCTCCTCCTTCCTTCAACCTTTCTCAGCATCAGGGTCTTTTCCAATGAGTTCTTTGCCTCAGGTAGCCAAAGTATTGCAGATTCTGCTTCAGCATCAATCCTTCCAATGAATATCCAGGACTGATTTCATTTAGGATGGACTGGTTGGATCTCCTTGCTGTCCAAGGGACTCTCAAGCGTCTTCTCCAACACCACAGTTCGGAAGCATCAGTTCTTCAATGCTCAGCTTTCTTTATAGTCCAACTCTCACATCCATACAGGACTACTGGAAAAACTATAGCTTTGACCAGATGGACCTTTGTCAGCAAAGTGATGTCTCTGCTTTTGAATATGCTATCTAGGTTGGTCATCACTTTTCTCCCAAGGAGCAAGTGTCTTTTAATTTCATGCCTGTGGTTACCATCTGCAGTGATTTCAGAGCCCAAGAAAATAAAGTCTGTCATGGTTTCTGTTGTTTCCCCATCTATTTCCCATGAGGTGATGGGACTGGATGCCATGATCTTTGTTTTTTTGAATGTTGAATTTTAAAAAGCCAGCTTTTTCACTCCTCTTTTACTTTCAAGAGGCTCTTTAGTTCTTTTTCACTTTTTGCCATAAGGGTGGTGTCATCTGCATATCTGAAGTTATTGATATTTCTCCCAGCAATCTTGATTCCAGCTTGTGCTTCTTCTAGCCCAGTGTTTCTCATGATGTATTCTGCATAGAAGTTAAATAAGTAGGGTGACAATATACAGCCTTGACATACTCCTTTCCCAATTTGGAACCAGTCCATTGTTCATGTCTGGTTCTAACTGTTGCTTCTTGACTTGCATACAGATTTCTCAGTGTTATTTCCTTAGTGGCAAGTAAGATGGTCTGGTATTCCCATCTCTTTAAAAATTTTCCACAGTTTGTCATGATCCACATAGTCAAAGGCTTTGGCATAGTCAATAAAGCAGAAATAGATATTCTTCGGGAACTCTCTTTTTCTATAATCCAGTGGATGTTGGCAATTTGATCTCTGATTCCTCTGCCTTTTCTAAATCCAGCCTGAACGTCTGAAAGTTCTCAGTTCATGTACTGTTGAAGCCTAGCTTGAAGAATTTTGAGCATTATGTTGCTAGCATGTGAGATGAGTGCAATTGTATGGTAGCTTATAACTTTAGAGTCTTAATTTATCATGTCTTCAAAGGTTTGTATAAAGCACTTAGCAAAAATTTTTCTGAGTTTATAAATTAAAGCAAAGTCACTTTAAAAAAAATTAACCCTTGAATGTTAGTCCCCAGTTTACTTATTTTGTATGACTGAGGTAACTATTGGTTTCCTTAGAACATTTAGTTATTATTTTCTTAGTGGCAATCTATATGCCTTGCTTGAAAGTGAAAGTTGCTCAGTTGTGTCCGACTCTTTGCAATGCTATGGACTATACAGTCCATGAAATTCTCCAGGCCAGAATACTGGAGTGGGTAGTCTTTTTCTTTGCCAGGGGATCTTCCCAACCCAGGGATCAAACCTAGGTCTCCTGCATTGCAGGCAAGTTCTCTACCAGCTGAGTCACAAGGGAAACCAAAGAATACTGGAGTGTGTAACCTATCCCTTCTCCAGCAGATCTTGGAATTGAACCAGGGTCTCCTGCATTGCAGGTGGGTTCTTTACCAGTTGAGCTATCAGGGAAGCCCATATGCCTTGTTTATCCCACAGTATAATTAAATAAGAGCTGTTAGCACCTTATATAAAGACCATTTATTCATGCCAATTTATATTGTTGTTGTTTAGTCACTCAGTCACATCCAATTCTTTGCAACACCATGGAATGCAGCATACCAGTCTTTCCTATCCTTCACCAAGGGACTTGCAAGAGTTGTCTCCACCACCACAGTTTGAAAGCATCAGTTCTTTGGCATTCAACCTACTTTATGGCACTCAAGCAACTCTCACATCCATACATGACTACTGGAAAAATCATAGCTTTGACTAGACAGACCTTTGTGGGCAAAGTAATGTCTCTGCTATTTAATATGCTGTCTAGCTTTGTCCATCTTTCTCCTTAGTTGCTCCTTGGTCTCGTGCGTAGGTCTTCAGAGGCTGAGTATCTGAGTATAAAGGTAGAAGGGGTAATGGATGGGATCAGTATCATTCCTATTAGGGCATCAAGGCTGCTTTCTTTGCTTCCCAGTCTGCCCTGGGGGTTCCTTGGATAATTTGAGAAATTCCCTTTTGGTGCCTGTTTTGGTGTTTGAGCTGCTTCTATGAAATGTAAAATCTCAGCCTCATATTTTATAGAATTTCTTGCTCTTAAAAGTTCTCTTTTTCCCTTGATAGCTGTGTGGGCATGTAAAATAAGGATGGCATATTTTGAGTCTGTGTCTCCTTCCTCTAGGGTTAAGGCTCAGGTGAGTGCTATCAGGGTATCCTTCTGGCCTGAAGTGTTAGGCGGGAAAGGTTTTGCATCTCTGACACTTGAGTGTTCACCGTAGCATCCCGTCCTCCTGACTGTGTCCTTCATAAAGCTACTGCTGTCAGTAACCATTCTCCCCCAGAATTTTCCAGTTCCTCAGTTAGATTAGACCTACTGGCATTAAACCTGGTTAAGGGATCTGAGGCAAGAATGTGTCAGCTCTGGGCTCTGACCAGGCATAAGCAGAGCTGAGATGAGGATGTGGTTAAGTTTTGTGGGTTAGCCCTCAGGAGTCAAGGAGCACGGCGTGGTATTAGTAAGGCAGCCTTCAGTTAGCCGATAGATGCCTTTAATGTCTGGAATCCCTTGCCCTTGATAAGGTGTATGGACTTCCTGTGGGTGTCTGAAAGTAAGCTTGTGAGCTTCTTTTACTAATAAAGCCCTAGCAGCTACTGCCCAGAGGCACCCAGGCCAACTTTGGGCCATGAAATGTAGATTTTGGAAAAATACCTAACAGGCCGAGGAATTTGCTCACTTCTGTATGAGAACCCCAGAGCTGTGCCTTGCTTTTCAGCCATATACAAGATGAAGGGCCTTTTCAGGCTAGGGTGACCTGGAGCAGAGGCTTTGATGAGGGCCATCATTAAAAGTCTTTTCCTGTTCTTCTCGTTCTAAAGTAATAATTTTGAATCTGAGCCTTAGTGACTTCTTGTAGAGGCTTAGCTATTAGCCCAAATTTTGGAATCCGCATTCCGCAAAATCCTACCATGCACAAAAAGGTACAGAGCTGTTTCTTTGTCTTTGGAGTTGTTGTTACTGAGTCTCTAAGCTGTGTCCGGTCTGGTCATGGGATTTTCCCGTCAAGAATACTGGAGTGGGTTGCCATTTCCTTCTCCAGAGGATTTTCCCAAACCAGGGATTGAACCTGTGTCTCCTGTGTTGCAGGAAGATCTTTAGAGTGCTTAGGCCTGAATACAGCTTGTTTTCTATATGGAGGTAGCTGTCTATTTCTGAGGTTGGGTAGTGTAGTCCAGATATTTACTTGTCATTGCTTTGACATTTGTTGTGCCTTTGAGAGGCTCTGTGGCACCCCCCCAAATGAAGGGTGTAAGTGGTCTTTTGACCTGAGCCCTGCATGGTGAGGTACATATTAATATATCATGCACGTACTGTAGAATAGCCTGTTCTTTGAGGTGTATCTCACAGAATTGTTTTCCTAAGCCCTGGGAGATCAGGTGTGGACTTGCCTGGAACTCCTCAAGGCCATACAGTCCAGGCCTATTTTTACCTTTGGCCTAAGTGGTGGTTAGTCCACTCAAAGGCAAACATATACTGTAAGGAGGGATAGACTGGATGAGGTTGAGCACAGTAAAGCCTAGGCATCCTCAGGGATTCGAGGTGATATTTCATAAGGATTGGCCACAAGGGGGTGAATACAGACCACAGCATCATTTCCTGCTCTAAGTTTTTCTACCTCTCGATATTTCTCAAGAAACTTAATGATGGGAAAAATAGGAATATTGCATGGAAACTGTCAGGGCCCCAAGAGGCCATGAGTTAAGAATTTATTTATGAGGGGTTATAAACCAATTTAATGGGATTATTGTCTCTTGTTAGGCTTAGGCCAGAAACCACTTACCCTAATTCTTACAGGTTGGGCATTGATGGCCCTCCTGGGTTCTCCTTGTTCCCAAAATGCAAGTGTACTCCCTGTAGAATATGGCTGGAGGTAAGACCTTGCTCTTCTGGTTGGTCTCATGTAGTCAGAGTCAATATATGGGGCTGGTGCAGCTGTCCTAATTGTTTAATGGTCCCAAGGAGCCCAGGAGGTCCCACCTCAGTAGTGAGTTAGGACACTGAGGGACAACCAAAGGCACATGAGATCAAATCTGTTCAGGTTACCAGGGGAGAGGCCAGTGAAGTAACAGGTGGGAGGTTTTCCATTGACACCAGTCCCTGTGCAGCTTTTGAGGAAAGGGGCCCACTGTGAGACATCAGGACAGAGTAAGTGGCTCCCATATCCATTAAAAAAACCAATCTTCTACCTGCCACATTAGGGACCACCCAGAGCTCCTTGATAGAAATGGACATTTCAGAGGGAGCCCCCAGAATCCCCCCATCAGTTTAGCTTGATCCCTGGCCTGTCTTTTCTCACTTTGGGCTCTCTTTTCCTCTTCAGCTTGATCTCGATTATTGAATATGGTAAAGGCCACCTCTAGGAGTTGGCTCATGGAGGTTTGTGACCTAATTTTAACTTCTATAGTTTCTGCCTATTATCAAGGGCAGATTGACCAGATGTTGTGCCACCAGAGGTTGACCCTCAGGAGGGTAGGGGTCAATGTTAGTAAATTTTCTACAACCATCCACAAGCTATTCCTGAGAGAGAGCTTTGTTTTCTTTTTCTTATTTGTTGTTATTCAGTCACTGAGTGTGTCCACCTCTTCGGGACCCCATGGACTGCAGCATGCTAGGCTTCCCTGTCTTTCACTATCTCCTGGAGTTTGCTCAAACTCATTTTCATTGAGTCGGTTATGCCACCCAACCATTTCATCCTTTGTATCCCCTTCTCTTCCTGTCCTCAATCTTTCCCAGCATCAGGATCTTTTCCAGTGAGTCAGCTCTTTGCATCAGGTGGCCAAAGTATTGGAGCTTCAGCATCAGTCCTTCCAGTGAATATTCAGGGTTCATTTTTTTTATGATTGACTGGTTTGATATCCTTGCTGTCCAAGGGGCTCTCAAGAGTCTTCTCCAGCACCACAGTTCCAAAGCATCAATTTTTCAGCATTCAGCTTTCATTATGATCCAGCCATCACATCTGTGCATAACTACTGGAGAAACCATAGCTTTTACTGTACAGACCTTTGTGGGCAAAGTGATGTCTATGCTTTTGAATGTGCTGTTTAGGTTTGTCATAGCTTTCCTTCCAAGGAGCAAGCATCTTTTTATTTCATGACTGCAGTCACTGTCCACAGTGATTTTAGAACCCAAGAAAATAAAATCTGCCACTGTTTCCTCATCTATTTGCCATTAAGAGATGGGATCGGATGCCATGATCTTAGTTTTTTGAATGTTGAATTTTAAAGCAGCTCTTTCATTCTGTTCTTCACCTCCATCAGTTCAGTTCAATTCAGTCACTCAGTTGTGTCCCACTCTTTGCGACCCCATGAATTGCAGCATGCCAGGCCTTCCTGTCCATCACCAACTGCTGGAGTCTACCCAAACCCATGTCCATTGAGTCAGTGATGCCATCCAACCATCTCATCCTCGGTCGCCCCCTTCTCCTCCTGCCCCTAATCTTTCCCACCATCAGGGTCTTTTCAAATGAGTCAGCTCTTCGCATGAGGTGGCCAAAGTATTGCAGCTTTAGCGTCAACATCAGTCCTTCCAATGAACACCCGGACTGATCTCCTTTGGGATGGACTGGTTGGATCTCCTTGCAGCCCAAGGGACTCTCAAGAGTCTTCTTCAACACCACAGTTCAAAAGCATCAATTCTTTGGTGCTCAGCTTTCTTTATAATCCAACTTTCACATCCACATATGACCACTGGAAAAACCATAGCCTTGACTAGACAGACCTTTGTGGACAAAGTGATGTCTCTGCTAAAAAGCAGATGCTGTCTAGGTTGGTCATAACTTTCCTTCCAAGGACTAAGTGTCTTTTAATTTCATGGCTGCAATTAACATCTGCAGTGATTTTGAAGCCCCCTCAAATAGTTTGGAGAAGGAAATGGCAACCCACTCCAGTATTCTTGCCTGGAGAATCCCATGGATGGAGGAGCTTGGTGGGCTACAGTCCACAGGTTGCAAAGAGTCAGACATGACTGAGCGACTTAACTTTTCACTTTCACTTTCAAGATTAAGTTAACCACTGTCCGCACTGTTTCCCCATCTATTTCCCATGAAGTGATGGGACCAGATGCCATGATCTTAGTTTTCTGAATGTTGAGCTTTAAGCCAACTTTTTCACTCTCCTCTTTCACCTTCATCCAGGGGCTCTTTATTTTCTCTTTGCTTTCTGTCATTAGGATAGTGTCATCTGCATCTCTCAGGTTATTGATATTTTTCCTGGCAATCTTGATTCCAACTTGTGATTCATCCAGCCCAGCATTGCCCATCACGTACTCTGCATACAGGGGCTTCTCTAGTGGGCTAGTAGTAAAGCACTTGCCTGCCAGTGCAGGAGAGGTAAGAGGCACGAGTTCCATCCCTGCACCAGGAAGATCCCCTGGAGAAGAGCATGGCAACCCACTCCAGTGTACTTGCCTGGAGAACCCCGTGGACAGTGGGGCCTGGCAGGTTACCTTCCATAGGGTCACACGGAATCAGACATGACTGAAACAACTTAGCACACAGACACGCTGCATATAAGGTAAATGAGCAGAATGACAATATACAGCCTTGACATACCCCCTTCCATCTTTGATTCAGTCTATTGTTCCATGTCAGATTCTAGCTGTTGCTTCTTGACCTATCTACAGGCTTTGTGGGAGGCAGGTCTGGTATTCCCATCTCTTGAAGAGTTTTCCACAGTTTGTTGTGATCCGCACAGTCAAGGCTTTAGCATAGTCAATGAAGCAGAAGTAGATGCTTTTCTGGAATTCTCTTGCTTTTTCTATGATCTAGATGATGTTGCCAATTGATCTGTGGTTCCTCTGCCTTTTATAAATCCAGCTGGTACATCTGGAAGTTCTCAGTTCACGAACTGTTGGAACCTGACTTGAAGGATTTTGAGCATCACCTTGCTGGCATGTGAGATGAGCGCAGTTGTGCGGTAGTTTTTTTTACTTAGGTTATGCCTTTGACTCTTTCATATTAATTGGCTTTTTGATAGGGTTTTTCATTGCTTGTAATAACACAGTGGATCACGTGTTTCATCACTTCTATTCCCTCCTGGGAATTATAATTCCAGTGTGGCTCCTGACTTGAGACTGTGTCTCCCCCGTAAGAAAATGTTCAGGTTGGTCCCTGGCAAGCTGGTCACTGTTCCCCTGGGCTACTGCCCAAATTCTGTTTTTCCTCAAGGCCAAAGCAAGTACTATAAATGGGACTATTTGGACATTCTTTTAAGTTAAAGCGCAGAGTTAGGGCCTGAAACCCTGCAGCAAACTTACTAGTGTCTTCAGTAAAAGTCTCTGTCTGCATTGGGCTAAATCAGTTAAAGAGAAGAGAGCATGTACCTGGTCATTTCACCGTTTGCCACTTCCCTTCGAGAACATATTTTCTCTGATCCTGGGTGATAGGAGGTTCCACTATGAGTTACTCCAGGGGCACGAGTCTCCATTCAGGTGTGATGAAGGTATATGAGACATAGGGAGGTGAGTTTTAAATTGGTCAGAGGGATCTGGGAAACTTGGTGGCACTGGGAAAGCAGTGGAGACTTGGTTTTACTCCTGAAGTTGGGGAAAGTTATGAGAGTCATTTAAGATGTCGAGAGTGCTTTCTGATTCGCCAAGCTTTTGCTTACAGGATCTGGGTAGAACTTGGTTTTAGTGCAGAACCATGAAGGCTTGAACATTTTGGGACAGTAAAGATCCAGTTGCAAGATGGTATTGTAATTTAGAGACCCATATTCAGGCCATTTTTCTCCATCCCCCTAACTTACATAAAGGCAAGGCAGTGTTACAGTACAATTTAAATCTTTCTCTTTTCACTCTATTTTTTGTAGTTCACAATTTGGGATCTTCCAGATGTTAAAGAATCTGCCTGTAATGCAGGATACCTGGTTCTGTCTCTAGGTCAGGAAGATCCCCTGGAGAGGGAAATGGCAACCCACTCCAGTATGCTTGCCTGGAGAATCTCATGGACAGAGGAGCCTGGTGGTCTATAGTCTGAGTGAAGTTGAGCGAGTGAAGTTGCTCAGTCGTGTACGACTCTTTGCTATCCCATGAACTGCAGCTTACCAGGCTCCTCCGTCCATGGAATTTTCCAGGCAAATGCACTGGAGGGAGTTGCCATTTCCTTCTCCAGGGGATCTTCCCAACCCAGGGATTGAATCCAGGTCTCCCACACTGCAGGCAGATGCTTTACCATCTGAGCCACCAGGAAAGCCCATAGGTCTAGAGTCTATGGGATCACAAAGACTTAGATATGACTGGAGCAGCTAACACTACTACTACTAAGGATACAGTCCTGAGGTGTTTCTTCTGGCTTAGAGAAAGATCCTCCCATGGTCAGTAACCTGCAACCAAGAGCGCTCCCAGAAATGAAGTCCAGAGTCCTGGAGACATTTACTGGGAGGCTCTTGTCAGAGGGGTTTGGAGTGTCCTCTGAATTCCCTTCTCATCTGATAGGATTTTGAGGGTCCTCTGCTCTCCCATCAGTTCCTAACCAGATGTCTCTTGTCCACCCAGTCTCTCACCTGAGGGGTACCCGATGGGGACGTTTGAAGCAGTGCCAGTGCGTCATCAGGGGGATCTCCTTAACGGGAATCTGTTGTCTATAAAGTTCATGTCCTATAACAGTTTTCCCTGTGTTGGGGTGTATTCCTTGATACTGAGCATCTGTTAAACCTAGGATGTGGCCTCCTTGGAAGTGGCCAGCCCAGTAGGTAGCTGTAACAGTGTATGAGCTGCCAAAGCCTGGAGTAAAGGGGGTCCCAGAGGTGCAGAAAGGAACCTCCGAGAGGAACTGGAGTTGGGCTCAGTGGACAATGCCATGGGGGTCAGAAAATGAGGGCCTGGAGGTGGGAGTATTCTCATGGGATTTTTTGGACATAGAGTATGGTGAAGCAGAAGAACCCAAAAGTTTTTCCTCTGTCTTTTTGGCAGGTATGATAAAATTGGAGAGGGCCTGATGATTCTATCTGACGCAGGCAACAGTGAGTTTGGACAGTGTTTCCTGTGTAATTTAATATATCAAATGAACCCAGTTTAGGATATATTTTGGGGGTGCTCCAGGGGCCCTTTGAAGCACCCTAAAGTAGGTTGAGGTCAAAAGAACTTTAGTTAGAATTTGATACTTGGGGAATGTGTCAGAAATCTCAAAAGTATTTTTTATAACTGTATTTATTTTCAATTTTGGCTGTGCTGGGCCTTTGTTGCTGGGCAGGCTTTCTCTACTTGCAGTGAGCAGGGGCTACTCTCTAGTTGTGGTGTGTAGGCTTCTCACTTTGGTGGCTTTTCTTGTTGCAGAGCCCTTGGGAGCGCGGGCTCAGTAGTCACGGCTCCCAGTCTCTAGAGCACGGGCTCAATAGTTGTGACACTGGGGTTTAGTTGCTCCATGGCATGTGGCATCCTTCCAGACCAGGCATCGAACCAGAGTCCCCTACATTTCAGGTGGGTTCTTTACCAATGAGCCACCAGAGAAGCCTGTCAAAAAGTTTTTAAACACCCAGTCAGATAGAATCACAGAATGAAACTAAACTATTACTCATTGAGCTAAGGGGAAAAATTTTTTTTCAAAAGTAAATACAGATTACTTAAGGGCACAGAAACTCATATGATCTGATATCAAAAGGCATATTCCAGGAAAACTGTTCCCTTGTGAGAGAGAAACCAAATGCAGTCCTGCATCAGTCAACCTATTCTTAATGTGTCTACCTAATTAAATTTAATCCAACTTTATAAAACCCTAACCACATAACAAACTTCCTTTCTCAGTGTTCCTCTTTCACAAGCCTTCTACTAATTTCTGTAGCCGTACTTTGTCCCTTATTTTCTTCCCCATTCAGAAATAGCCAGTTCCAAGGCAAGATCACCCTTTTCCCTTTCAACAAAGTACATTTCCTTTCCTCATACCTTCTTCTCCAAAAACACACATCCTACTTTCCTTAAACAACCATGAACTGTCTTCTACATTAGCATTGTATAGATTGGTAAAAACAATTCAAGGTGACACAAACCAGTTTTAGTTTTTTCTCTCACAAGAAACAAAAGCAGGCAAATTTGGACCTGTTTAGCAATTAATATTCCCAATATTTTATCTTAATTGAAATGGCCTGGATGCTCAATGAATTCCTATCATTTAACTTAATGTAGTCTCAGTTTATCAACATTTTTGGAAAGAGCATTTTAGATAATTATTGCTACAGAGTTTGCCAAAAAGTTCTTATCCCAGTTATATTTACTCAAAAATTTAATCATATCAGCTTATTTTCCCTGAGACAAATTTTACAACAGACACAATATGCACTTATTATACTCAGTAACCCTACATATGATAAAATAATTGTATTTAATGTTGATCACTCTAAAGTCAGGACTGCATTAATTAAATGCACAAGTTTAAGCTAACTCTAATACTAGATATTAATTAAATGTTGACTGTTTTCCAGATCACATGAACCTGAAATGTATCCTGGGAGCCTCCTTTATATTTCTCACAATGTATATAAACTCTCCTTTTCCTTTAAGCCCAGTGAATACAGCTCATTTAGAAGTTAATTTTTACATAAAGACAAAACCAGAGATCTCATGGTTTTCCTTCCATCTCAGTCTGGGGAACTACAGATGAATCAAGTAGTTCCTGAGAGCCCAGGCAGAATAGTTACACAGGAAAAGCAGAGGAGGGAAATATGCAAGAAGCTTACTGTCATTTTGTTCTCTAAAATACCACCAAGTAACTCAAGGTTGTTGTTGTTCAGTCACTAAGTCAAGTCTGACCCTTCGAGTTCCCATGTACTGTGGTTAGCCAGGCTTGCCTGTCATTCACTGTTTCCTGGAATTTGCTCAGACTCATGTCCATTGAGTTGGTGATGCTATCCAACCATCTCATCCTCTGCTGCCCCCTTCTCCTCCTGATCTCAGTCTTTCCCAGCATCAGGGTCTTTTCCAGTGAGTCAGCTCTTCCAATCAGATGGCCAAAGTATTGGAGCTTCAGCTTCAGCGTCAATTGTTCCAATGAATGTTCAGGAATGAACACCCAGGACTGATCTCCTTTAGGATGGACTGGTTGGATCTCCTTGCAGTCCAAGGGACTCTCAAGACTCTTCTCCAATGCCACAGTTCAAAAGCATCAATTCTTCGGTGCTCAGCTTTCTTTATGGTCCAACACTCACATCCATACCTGACTACTGGAAAAACCATAGCTTTGACTGTACAGACGTTTGTTGGCAAAGTAATGTCTCTGCTCATGGGCTATTGAGTTTTGGCACGTGGTCTTGGTTGCTCTGCAGCATGTGGGATCTTAGTTCCCCAAGCAGGGATTGAACTTGCATCCCCTGCATTGCAAGACAAATTCTTAACCACCGGACCACCACGGAAGTCCCTATTTGTCCTTCCTGAACAAGAGCTTTAAGTCTTGGAGAGGCTCACTCAAAAAGTCCACCTGGAGTTTTCAGGTTGTCCAGGGTCCTCCATGTCCCGTGGGGTCTCAGGGGAAGAGGGGGATTCACAGAAGGGCTGAAAGTGAGTCTTTGGATTCCTGTAACATATCAGTGGAGGCAGGTTTAATCTTGGACAGATGAACCCAGCTAGTGGCCCCTGCAGCGTAACTGCTGTCCAGCGCTCAGCAGGACTTGGTAAGGTCCCTTTCATTTGGAAGTGGATGGTGGTCAGGGAAGTCATCTTTTGAAGTCATCTGTAGACAGACGCTTTACTGTCTGAGCCACCAAGGAAGTCCTTACAAGTTCTAAGCAAGGGAATTATATACTTCTTTAATTAGTTATTGGGATTCCCTGATAGCTTAGTTGGTAAAGAATCTGCCTGCAATGCAAGAAACCTGGGTTTGATCCCTGGGTTGGGAAGATCCCCTGGAGAAGGGATAGGCTACCCATTCCAGTATTCTTCTCTGGAAAATTCTATGGACTGTATAGTGCATTGGGTCACAAAGAATCGGACATGATCAGAGGATAAAGCGTCTGCCTGTGACTTGACTTAATTAGTTATTACAATAAATCAAAAGAATGCCTCAAGGCTGTAAAAAATTTTATCAGACCCACTCCCACAATTTACATTTTAAGATAACAGGATTAGAACTTAACAGTAGAAAGATTTTACCAGGCCTACTCCCAAAATATACATTCTAAAATATCAGGATTAGCCACAAGGTTTTCAGGAAGGAGAAACCCTCCTCAAGCAGGATACATTGTTGTTATATAATCCTCAGTACAAACTGAGTTGTTTGTTGTGTGGTCATCAGTTCCTAGCTTAAAGAAAAAAAAAACTAAGACTTTATGTGACTAAGACTAAGGAATGTAGAGAGAGAGAGGAAAATAAAGATGTTTGTCCTTTCCTCCTCCTTGAGAATTCCAGACCCCTAACTCCTCCTCGAGAGCCCCAGACCCCTTTTTCCTCCTCAGGGACCCTGGACTTCTTATCAACCTGCCTAGGAATTGACTCTCTGAGAATGGCCTTCCAGAAGTTGTTTCAGAGAGGCTTAACTTAGTGGTATTTTTAGGGGCTGCTCTGACCCTGCTGTTGACAGCAGGCATTAACACAGTTCTGATGTTTCCTGACAGAGTTTGCCCAGGGCTTTCTTTAGAGTATGGTTAGCCTGTTTTATTTTTCCCGAGGACTGAGGTTGCCAGGATGAGTGAAGGTGGTATCTATAAAAGCTGGTGGGGAACTTCTGTTGCAAATGAGGGTCCACTGTTGCTCTGAAGGTGGTGGGGCAAAGCGAACCCAGGAATGGTTTCTGCTAGAAGTGCTTTAGCCACTTCCGCTGCTTCTGTCCTAGTGGGGAGGCCCTCTACCCATCAAGTGAAAATGTCGGTAAAGACTAACAAGTATTGAAGCCCTGGGGCTTGTGAGGGAGATCTATTTGCGAGTCCTCTCCTGGAGAAGTCTCTCATCGCTGGACTGAGCTAACAGGATGGGGAGGCTTGAGGCTGCCTCTTGGATTGTGGGTGGAGCAGAATTTTCAGGCTTAAGTAGTCATTTTGGTTATATCCGGGAGCCCTTCCCCTGTAAAACGACAAAAAGCAATTGTAGACATTGCATTTCTCCCCAGATGGAATCATGTGACCCTTTAATAATTTTCCACTGGGAGAAAGAAGTATGAGTGATTTCTGATGAACATGTTACTCCTTAGTCCCTCCTTCATCTCACGAGCAGGTCTCTTTGGAAGCTGAGTATCTGAGAAAAAGGTTAGAAGGGGCAAGGGGTGGGGTCAGTACCATTTCGGTTATGGGCATCAGGGCTGTCGTTTTTGCTTCTCAACCTGCCCCACAGTTTCCTTGGATCATTTGAGAAATTCCCTTTTGGTACCTGTGGCAGTGAATGAATGTGTTACCTGTTTTGGTTTTTGAGCTGTTTTTATGAAATGTAAACATCTCAGCCTCATATTTTATAGAGGAATTTCTTGTTCCTAAGAGTTATATTGTTTCCTGACCGCTGCATGGGCATGCATGGAAGGCAAAATTTGAGTCTGTGTATGTATTTATAATTTTTCCTTCCTCTAGGGTTCAGGGTTAGGTGAGAACTATCAAGTCATCCTTCTGGGCTGAAGTGTTGAGTGTTAAAGATTTTGCTTTTCTGATACCTTGAGCACTCACAATAGCATTCCCTGCCCTCCTGACTCTGTCCATCATAAAGCTACTACCATCAGTAAACCATTCGTCTTCAGGGTTTCCTATGGCCTAGTCTGTTAGATTAGACTCATAGACTAATAGACTAAGGGCTCTGAGACAGGAATGTGTTGGCTCTGGGCTCTCACCAGGCATCAGTGTAGCCAGGACGAGGCTGTGGCAGGTTTTGTGGGTTAGCTCTCGGGAGTGAAGGGGCACCGTGTGGTGTTAGTGAGACGGCCTTCAGTAGGCCAGTTGTGGTGTTTAATCTCGGAATCCCTTGTACTAGATGAGGGGTCTGGACTTCCTGTGGCTGTCCAAAAGTAAGCTTGTGGGCTGCTTCCACTAATAAAGTGGTGGCAGCTCCCACCCAGAAGCAGCCAGGCCAATCTTGGGCCATGAAATCTAGTTTTTGGAAAAATACCCAGTTGGCTGAGGAACTTATCCAGTTTCTGCATGAGAACCCCAGAGCTGTGCCTTGCTTTTCAGCTGCATACAAAATGAATGGCTTTTTCAGATTGGGGTGACCGTGAGCAGGGGCTCTGGTGAGGGCCTGGTTGATATCATTAAAAAGCTTTTCCAGTTCTTCATTCTAAAGTAATGATTCCTTATCTGAGCCTTAGTGATTTCACATAGAGGCTAAGCCATTAGCCCAAATTTTGGAATCCAAATTCTACAAACTCCTACCACGTGCAAAACAGTGCAGACACGTTTCTTCATCTTTGTTGTTGTTTAGTCACTAAGTCATGTCTGACTCTTTTGAGACCCTGTGGATGGAGCCCAACAGGCTCCTTTGTCCATGGAATTTCCCAGGCAAGGATACTGGAGTGGTTTGTCACATCCTTCTCCGGGGATTTTCCTGACTCAGGGATTGAACCCGCATCTCCTGTATTGCAGGCCGATCTTTGCAGTACTTTAGGAGGAGGCAATGGCAACCCACTCCAGCACTCTTGCCTGGCAAATCCCATGGATGGAAGAGCCTGGTGGGCTTCAGTCCATGGGGTCGCTAAGAGTCAGACATGACTGAGCGACTTCACTTTCACTTTTCACTTTCATGCATTGGAGAAGGAAATGGCAACCCACTCCAGTGTTCTTGCCTGGAGAATCCCAGGGACGGGGGAGCCTGGTGGGCTGCCGTCTATGGGGTCGCACAGAGTTGGATACGACTGAAGCAACTTAGCAGCAGCAGCAGCCTAAATGTAGCTTGTTTTCCATATGGACATAACTGTGTATTTCGGTTTGTAATATATCCCAGATATTTAACTCATTGCATTGAGATTTGGTGTGCCTTTGAGAGGCTCTGTAGCGCCCCCATCCCCACCCCGCTGCCAAATTAAGGACTTAAGTGGTATTTTGATCTGAGACCTGCATCATGTACATACAGTAGAATCGCCCATTCTTATAGTTGCATCTCCCATATTTCCTGGGGCCTGGGGGAACAAATGTGCACTGTCCTGAAAGCCCTGAGGCCATACTGTCCAGCGGTGGTGGTGCATTTGGCCTGAGTGGTGGTTAGTCCACTCGAAGGCAAACACATATTGTGAGAGAGATGGACTAGGATCCAAAAGAAGGGCTCCTTGAGTTCGAGCACAGTAAGCATCTAGCATCCTCGGGGATCTGAGGTGATGTTTTATAAGGATTGTGCACAAAGCTGTGCAGGGACCACAGCATCGTTTCCTGCTCTAAGGTCTTGTCCCACTCACTATTCCCAGTAGACTTAACAACCGGAAAAACAGGAGTATTGCATGGAGACTGGCAGGGCACCAAGAGGCCATGTGTTAAGAATTTATCTACAAGGGTTTCTAACCCTTTCTTTGTTTCCAACTTTATTGGATATTGTCTCTTGCAAGGGCAAGTTGCTTCTGGCCTAAGACATTCTTTCAGGTTGGGTACTTAAGGCCCTCCTGGGTACTCCCTGGTCCCAAAATGCAGGTTCGCTCCTTGTAGAATATGACTGGGAACAGGCCCTTGCTCTTCTGCTTGGTCTGATGTAGTCAGAGTCAAAATGTGGGGCTGCCATATGTCCTACTTGTTAAATGGTCCCAAGGGAGTCCAGAAGGTCCCTCCCCAGCAGTGGATTAGGACACTGAGGGACAACCAAAAGGCGGGATTGAAACACTGTTCAGGTTGTCAGGGGAGAGGACAGTGAAATAGCAGGTGGGAGGCTTTCCGTCGACCCCAGTTCCTGCGCAGCTTTTAGAGGAAGGAGGCCCAGTGTGAGAGATCAGGACAGAGTAAGTGGCTCCCTCAATTAAAAACTCGGTCTTCTTACCCCCATGTCAGGGACCACTGGGGCTACTTGGTGGAGACAGACATCTCCCAGGCTGCCTTAACTGTGCAGCATCTTGTGAGTGGGAGCCCCCTGACCCTGCCCTTCCAGTCCAAGGGCAGTCCCTCTTCCAAAGACCTGTTTGTTTGCAGGCTGGGCATGGTTCAGGGGGCTCTTTCTGGCTTCCTCGGTTTGCCAGCAGGAACTGTCTCTCAGGAGTGGAGGGGTCAGTATTATTGGGTCAGTATATTTTCTGAAAGCCTCCACAAGCCATCCCTGAAAGAGGCCCGGATTTTCTTTTTCTTCTTGCGTCACTAACCTTGTATACTTAATGGGCTTTCTGATACCCTTTCTCATCCCTTCTAATACACAGTGGATCTTCTGCTTCCTGACTCTGTTCCCTCCCAGAAATGATAATTCCAACAGGGCTCCTGACTTGGGTCGGCATCTCCATTCATAACAGAATGTTTGGGAGGGCCCCTGCCAAGCTGGTCACCATGTCCCTGGGCTACTGCCCATATTCTCCGTTTTTCCTCAGAAGTACAACAACATGTAGATAGGACTGCTTGGACATCATTCCAAGTTAAATAAAAGGCCAGAGTTAGGACCTGAAACCCTTCAGCCAACTAACTAGCATCTTCCGAAAAGCAACCCACTCTCTATTTTGGGGGGAGGGGAATGCATTTGAACATCAAAATGGAGTAACTATGCCAGAACTAGGGATTCCCCAGTGGATCAGCAGTAAAGAACCTGCTTGCCAACGCAGGAGCCACAGGAGACCCAGGTTTGATCCCTGGGTTGGGAAGATCCCTTGGAGGAGAGCATGGCAACCCACTCCAGTATTCTTGCCTGGAAAATCCCATGGACAGAGGAGCCTGGAGGGCTGCAGACCATGGGGTTGCTCTTTGTGGACACAAATAAAGAGATTGAGCACGCAAATCAGTAAAGAATAGGGCACATGTACTTTGACCGTCCCTGCACTATTTGCCACTTCCCTAAGAGGTCATAGTTCCCCTGATCCTAGATGCTAAGAAATTCCACTGTGAGTTACCCCAGAGGGACCCATCTCTTCTTCTTGGCCTAATAGCCAGTCTGCCCGATACTGGGCGGAAGCTCCAAAATTTATAGTTTGGTCCACAAGCCCCCATGCCCACACTCCTTAGAGGTAGCCTTTGGGGTATTTAATAATCAAGACCATGCTGAGGAGGAAGAGAGAGTCATAGGGAGAGACATAGGGACGTGGAGTTGTGGATGGGTCAGAGGGATCCAGGGAGGTGGGTGAGCCCAGAGAAGTGAGTGCTCTGAAGAAGTAGGGGTGCTGTTAGGAGTAGGGGGAGCTTAGTTCCCCCTCAGGAGCTGGGGGAATTAGAAGGGGATCATCTCAAGAGAGTTTCCTGGTCCCCTGGGCTTTTGATTACAAGAGTCAGGGCAGAATCTTGGCAAAGGGCCATGAGGGCTTCAACATAGGGAATCTCAGTCCACTATCCTATCTTTGGGCAATAAAGATCCAACTGCAGAATGGTGTTGTAATTTAGAGAGCTATTTTCCGGCCATTTTTCTTCATTGCTAAACATATACCCAAGCAGTGTTGCAGTAGAATTTGTTTTCCCCTCTTTGTTGTTGTTCAGCCACTCAGTGGTGTCCAGCTCTTTGTGACCCCATGGACTGTAGCACTCCAGGTTTCCCCGTCCTTCATTATGTCCCAGAGCTTGCTCAAACTCATGTTTATTGCCTCAGTGATACCCTCCGACCATCTCATCCTCTGTCACTCCCTTCTCTTCCTGCCCTCAGTCTTTCCCAGCCTCAGGGTCTTTTCTGATGAGTCAGTTCTTCACATCAGGTGGCCAAAATTTTGGAGTTTCAGCTTCAGCATCAGTCCTCCGAATGAATATTCAGGGTTGATTTCCTTTAGGATGGACTGACTTAATCTCCTTGCTCTCCAGGAGACTCTCAAGAGACTTCTCCAGCACCACAGTTTGACAGTGTGTCTGTTTTAACAAGTTCCCAGTTCTTATGCATACATCCAGAGGTGTTTCTTCCAGCTTGGACGGGCTTCCTCCCATGCTGGGTAAACTGCAACTGAGAACAAAGGAGCTCTCCTAGGCATGGAATATGTGCCCTGGGAATGTCGCAAGGAGGCACCTGAAGGAGACTCAGAGCATCCTCTACTTTTTCCTTTAATCTTATTGCAGATGGGGTTTGGAGTATCTTCTGTTTCCCCACTGATTCCTACCTAGACGTCCCTGGTCATCCTTGGTACCTTGTGCAGGGTGTCCCCTCATGTGGCCAAGAGAGGACATTTGAATCAGTGCCAATCTGTTGCCAGGATTCCACTGAGGATAGATCTGTTGTCTATAGAGTTTATGTCCTATGACAAGTTTTCCTACACTGGGGGGTATTCTTTATGACTGAGCATCTACCAAGTTTATAATGAGGGCTTCTGGGCAGTGGCCAGCCCGGTAGACTGTGCATGGCAGTGTGTAGGCTGCCAAGGCCTGGAGTAAAGGGAGTCTAATAGATGCCAAGAAGAACCCTTGGAGAAACTGGAGTTGCATGTTATAGACGATGACACAGGGTTCAAGACCCAGGAGCTGGGACGCAGAGAAATTCTCATGGTATATATTTGTACATTGAGTGAGCTGAAAGACCAGACGGCAGAAGAACTCCAAATCCATGACCCTACTGTCTGGTGGCTAAAATTAAGTCATCAGGCGCTTCCTAATCTCATCTGACCCAGGCAACAGTGAGGCTGGCAGCAGCAGGGATACAGTTTAGGAATAAGGTCCAGAAAATCCTTCCCTTAAAGCGCATAAGGATACAAAGTGAGAAAGAGACCTTGCTGTGCGAATACAGTGGGACAGAAAACCACAGACAGGGCGCCATATGGGCCAGAGACACGGAGAGAATTACATACAGAGACCCCTTGGGCTCCGTCATGGTCAGAAATCACATTTCTGTCAGCTCCCAAAGGACAGCGTCAGCAGTCACCCAAGTGTTGTTCGGATCCACATGGCCAGGGGGACATCCCTGGCCACCCTCAGTTGACAGGAGTCATAACACAGGGAGGGACTGAGATCGTGCCCTGTGGGTCATGAAAATAAAGCAGTGAGTGAAAGATGGTGAGAGCGAAAAAGTCAGGGGCCTTGAGCTGCGGCCGGTGAAGCCCACAGTTTACCTTGGATTCCCAGCTTTTGGTACCAAAAATGATCTTGGGTGGCCTCCACCTGCCACGGCCTGAAGTGGGATCTCAGTTCCCCAACCAGGGACTGAAGCCAGGCTGCGGTAGGGAGAGCACCGAATCCTCGCCACTAGACCAGGAGGGCCAGTGGCCAGTTTCAAGACCCTAGGTCATGTGCTTTGAGGAAAGAAATTTCAACAAAGAGATGGAAGGTCGTGAGACAAGTACATCGTTTATGGGGCGGGGGAGGGGGGGTGTCAGGAAACCTACATGTGGACAGACACGCGGGCAGACTCAGAAGTTGCACTCTTAGAGTAGTTCGGATCACTTACATGGGTCGGTTCTGGGTCCCCTCTGGCCCATCGTCTTGCCTTGTCTAGCTCTGAGTCCATGTCTGGTCCACCTCAGGGTCCTCTCCTCATGCTTGCAAACCTTTTAGCCAAGATGGATTCCAGTGCAAGGGTTGCTGGGAAGAAGAACATATTATGGTCTGGTGCTCCCTGCTTTCCTTGACGTCTGGGGAACCTTTCTGTGGATGTGTAGTTTGGGAGGTCTCCTTGACCTCAAGACTGAGAAAGGTGTTGCCTCTTCTTCTCTCCAGAAAGGACTCAGCTCCTCCTTGCTCCTGCCATTATCTTTATCCTGGAGTATCTGTTCACAGAGGACAGATTCCAGCTGCTCAGCCTGGGGCTCATTATAACTTCTGCCTCAGTGAGAGTGGACATCCTTGTCTTGTTCTTGATCTTAGAGGGAAATGATCTCAGCTTTTCACCACTGAGAATGATGTTAGCTGTGGGTTTGTCATGAAAATGAAGTGAAGTCGCTCAGTTGTGTCTGATTCTTTGTGACCCCATGAACTGTAACCCACCAGGTTCTTCCATCGAGGGGATTCTTAGGCAGGAATACTGGAGTGGGTTGCCATTTCCTTCTCCAGGGGATCTTCCCGACCCAGCAATCAAACCCGGGTCTCCGGCACTGTAGGCATCTAAGCCACCAGGGAAGTTGGTCATATATGCTCTTTATTATGTGGAGGCAGGTTCCCTCTATGCCCACTTTCTGGAGACCTTTTTTTTCCCATCATAAGTGGGTGTTGAGAGCCCTGGGACTTCCAGTGGTTAAGAATCCACCTGCCCATGCAGGCGCCACAAGTTCGACCCCGGCTCAGAAAGATTCCACATGCCATGGAGCAACTAAATGCATGCACCACAACTACAAAAGCTTGAGCTGCTAGAGCCTGCATGGTGGCTCTGCATGGAGCCACCACCGTGAGAAGCCCGCACACTGCAACTAGAGAGCTGTTCGCCACAACTAGCGAAAGCCCTCTTGCAGCAACGGAGACCCAGCACAGCTGAAAATAAATGGGCGTCGAATTGTGAGAAAGGCTTTTTGGGCATCTGTTGAGACAGTCATATGGTCTTTATTCTTCCATTTGTTAATGTGGTGTACCACACTGACTTATTTGCTTATACTGAAGAATCCTTGCCTCCTTGGGATAAATCCCACTTGATCACGTGTACGTTCATTTTCATGTACTGTTGGACTCAGTTTGCTAGTATTTTGCTGAGGAGTTCTGTGTCTATGTTCATCAGTGATATTGGCCTGTAATTTGTGTGTGTGTGTGATCTTCGGCTTGGTATCAGGGTGATGGTGGCCTTATAGAATGAGTTCAGGAGTGTTCCTCTCTCTGCAATTTTGGGGAAGAGTTTCAGAAGGATAGATGTTAACTCTTCCTAAATGTAGAATTTGCCTGTGAAACCATTTGGTCTTGGGCTTCTGTTGGGAGTTTTAAAATTACAGTTTTAGTTTCATTATTTGTGATTGGCGTATTCATATCTTCTGTTTCTTCCTGGTAAATAAATTGACTTTCAGAGTGATCATTTTTAAAGTCAAGTATTTACTCTAATAGTTGCCATGCTTAGCATATTTTTTGTGCACCCACCCTCTACCCCTCTGAGATACGTAATGAATATTTACCTGCTAGACAATATGTAGTTACCATTTTCATCATTTCATAGATTAGAGAAGTGAAGCTTGGAGAAGGTAAGTAGCTGATCAAAGATTTCACATTTGGCAAATGTTCGTAAAAATACTCATTTATCATTTAGGCTTTAAAGACCGTGGGTAAAAAGTGTTCCCCTTCTGATATGGATGATGTTTTTCTGGAATAGAAAAAGACACTTAAAAAACACTATGGCCTTATGTAAGAGCATATGTTTTGTCCAAATGAGAAATCAAGAACAGCGATCCAATTTCTTCTGAAACGGAGGTGACCGGCCTCATTTTATCTTCAGATGGGATAGCACCATCTAGTGGTGAACAAAGACATAGCCCCAGTGAGTGGTTTTCCTCATTGAGTGAGTGAAGTCACTCAGTCTTGTCCGATTCTTTGCGACCCCATGGACTGTAACCCACCAGGCTCCTCCGTCCATGGGATTCTCCAGGCAAGAATACTGGAGTGGGTTGCCATTTCCTTATCCAGTTTTCTCATTGGACAAAGTTAAAAAAGAGTTGCTTAGTTGTATCTGACTCCGTGTGACCCCATGGACTGTGACTCGCCAGTATCCTCTGTCCAAGGAATTCTTCAGGCAAGAACGCTGGATTGGGTTGCCATTCCCTTCTCCAGGGGATCTTCCCGACCCAGGGATTGAACCTGTGTCTCCTTCATTGCAGGCAGATTTTTTTTTATCATGTGAGCCACCAGGGAAGCCCCATTCTTTATTCTTCATTGGACAACTAACCCCATTTTTAAGGGTTACAGAGATTTAGTTCAGACTCCCAAGTCAAAGTAAAATAACCAAATATGTTGATCATTTTTACGTAGCAAAGTTTTGCAACAAATACTAAGAGGTGATGACTGAACAGAAGTTCAGGCCAAAGGCTTGCATGATGGGAGAACTGATAACTAAGGATGGCCCCAGGGGCCCAGAGCTTAGAGGCGGAGGTGGTCTGGTCTGCAAAGGGAGGGATGAGGCTGGGGGCTCTGGAAATGGAGGCCAAGGGGGGAAGTCAGGAGGGTTACACTCAGGATTTGATCCCAAGGTGCCGTGGATGTCAGACCCCATGTTGAGCAGAAGATAAATAGGAGGAAAGTGAAGAATAATCCAGACCCTGAACAATGAATCCTCAATGTCATTCCCACCCTTGGCACCTGCCTTCTGCTCTGGAGACAGGAAGGACCTTGGAGAAAAATGCAGCCACAAGAATCCCTCAGGGAGAAGGCTGTTCGTCTGCTGTCTTCTGTGAAGGCAATGTTGACCTGAGACAAATACATGGCTATTTCTCCAAAGATAGGTTTATTCAGGATCAGCAGGAAATTGCACTTCAGGGGCTGCAACCATGGCAAACAGCATGTGAGTCTGCCACATGGCAAGGGCAGAAGAGCACTTTTACAGGGGGGAGGAATGTTGGGAGGGCTCCAGCAAACAGAATCCATGGCTTTTCCTTTTTTGTTGTCCAGTCACTAAGTCGTGTCTGACTCTTTGCTACCGCATGGACTCCAGCATGCCAGGCTTCCCTGTCCTTCACTGTTTCCCGGAGTTTGCTCACATTCATGTCAGTGATGCCATCCAGCCATCTCATCCTCTGTTATTCCCTTCTCCTCCTGCTTTCAATCTTTCCCAGCATCAGGGTCTTTTCCGGTGAGTTGACTCGTCGCATCAAGTGGCCAAAGTATTCAAGCTTCAGCTTCACCATCAGTCCTTCCGGTGAATATTCAGGATGAGTCCTTACCAGGAAAGAAGAGAGATTTCTTTTTCCTGTCAGAGTCTGCTCTTGTCACAGGACCTGAGAGCTCCCCCTTCTGGTCTCCATACTCTTTTAATAGAAGATTCTGTTTATTTTTTTATACCAGCCTTTAACAAACCCAGGACATGGGGTCTCAAGAGAGTCGGATGTGACTGAGCGATTTTACTTTCACTTTCCACTTAACAAACCCAGCCCTACTTGTTTGAGTCTCTCTAAAATATGAATGGACGACTCAGGTACACTTATGGCTGATTTTTAAAATATGAATGGACGACTCAGGTACACTTATGGCTGATTTATGTCAATGTATGGCAAAATGAGTACAGTAATGTAAAGTAAAACAAACTAAATAAAAATTTAATAAAAAAAAAATGAATGGATGGCCAGAAGTCATCACACATTCAAAGAAAAGCACTGGCATGAAAAATGAAGACCAAAACCAACAAGTGAGGAAAAGAAGCTGAGTGGAAACAGGAGACGCAGGAAGGGAACAAAAGCTATAGTTAATAGTATCAGAAGAGAATGCTGGGGGGAGAAAGGGGGAGAGGAAGAGGAGAAAGGGGAAGAAGACAGAAAAAAGACTTTGAAATTTATAAAAACGGTAACTGAAATAATTTGTGATTAAGTTTTGAAGGCTAATGTTGTGGAAATTCCAGGTATGCTGAACGTTAAGGAAGAAAGGAGATAGAAAATAGACAAAAGAAAACTAGAAGCTGAGAACAAATCTAAGCGGAGAAATCCATCTAAAGGAATTTTCAGAAAGAGAAGAGAGCAAAGGGAGGTGACTTGTGGTCCTCCAGTGATGTCTTGGCAGGGCCTTTCTTATTTCTTATGATGGGTACTAGGTAGGTCTCTCAATAAAGGCATGGGTTATCCCATTCTGCGAAATGTTCTGGGAGGGCTCTCCATGTCCACAGAAACAGAGCTTATTCTTTTCAAATGCTTCATAACATTCTGTTTGTCTAGAACTGATCATAGTATGTTTAACTGCCTGTTCTTCCATTGGTATCCCTTGAGGTGTTTCTGTGTCTTGGCATTACAGATTACTCTGTAAGCTCTCTCCTCGCAGATGCGTGGCTATTTCTCTTAGAAATATACCTCAAGGCAAGATTTCTGGGTCACAGAATATGAGTGTATTTTTAAGTTAAAATTCAAAGGTTGCCCCATATGGCACACCAATTTATGCTGTCACCAGACGAGCTTGGGGGGGCATCTCCCCACATAGATGCTAATGATTTACTGTTTTCCAGCCTAATGTCTTAAGTGACATGTCTTTATCATCTTTTTAGGAAATTTTATTTTTGGCTCTGCTGGGTCTTCGCTACGCACAGGCTTTCTCTAGTCGCATGAGTGGGGGCTGCTCTCTGGCGGCAGCGCGCCGGCTTCTCACTGCCGTGGCTTCTCTCCTCGTGTAGCACAGGCTCTGATGCAAGGGCTCAGAATTCGTGGCACACAGGTTTAGCTGACCTGTGGCGTGTGGATTCTTCCTGGACCAGAGGAAGACAAACCCATGTCCCCCTGCCTTGGCAGGCAGATTCTTAACCACTGGACCACAGGGAAGTCCTCTTTATCATCTTAATGTGCATTTTCCTGACTACTGTTGAGGTTCCACAGTTTTATGTACTAATGATTTGCATTTCTTCTTCCCTGAACTGGCCATTCATAGCCTTCGAATATTTATATTGGAGTATTTGCTTTTTCTTACTGATTTATAGGAGCTATTTATATATTCTGGACAGAAGTTTCTATCTCAGAAGTTGTCAGTATTTTATTCTAATCAGTTTTGTCTTTTAACTTTGTTAAACATCTGGATTATAAGGAGAAGTTCCTGGAGGCAGGGACTCTGTGTTACTCATATTTGTTGCCAAGCATCTGGCCGGACACATTAGATGTTCATTGTGTGAATAAAAACGGAAGTGACTGTGGCTTCACAGCCGCCCTGAAGGGATGTTGACAGGTGGCTCTGCAGCCAAAGCTCTCCTGGGTCTCAGTGACTTCTCACACTGGGGGAGGGGGTGCAAAGATTGGCTTGAATTTAAGCTGTAAGTGGGTCACAGGAATGCCAGTGACATACACTCCCAATCGTTAAGAGCCACAAAGAACCACGGTAGGTATGGATCGCTGAGAAAGCATACTCTGGTTGTCTTCCTCAGCCTAAAACCAGGATCGAGTCAATAGTCTAACAGTACAAGGGGGTATCTGTGTGGTTTGACTAGCTTACAGGGATGCATATATCTTGAGGACCAGAGTCCTCATGGCTCAGACGGTAAAGAATCTGCCTGCCATGCAAGAGACCTGGGTTTGATCCTGGGGTCAGGAAGGTCCCCTGGAGAAGGGAATGGCAACCCACAGCCTGGAGAATTCCATGGACAGAGGAGCCTGGTGGACTACAGTCCCTGGGGTCATAAAGAGTTGGACACAACTGAGTGACTTACTGTTAAAAAGTTTGATTTGACAGTGGACTTATTGTCCCTTTTCATATTTCAACACCAACAGGAAGAAAAGTCAACGAAATGGGAGATAAACTAATAAGACTGTGGTGAGGGTGAAGATTCACTACAGATAGTCTTTATGTGGCATCGTTTTAATAGCATGAAGTTTGAGATTTGGCATTTATTCATATGTTATTCATATGTCAATTGTTACAAATTTTGAATCTTTGAAAGCTCATGGGTGGAATTTTTAGATTTCTTAATTGAGACTTATTTCTACAATTGAGGAAATGTGGCAGATGGAGCTTCTTGCTACATTGTTGTTGTTTTTTTTCCAATTTTCTTCTAATTTAGCTTGAAAAAACCTCCAGCAACCCTCTCCTATCTAAAAACATGTCCAAATAGTGAACAGAGCCCTTATGGAGCTGGAAAATTCGAATGCGAGGAAGAAATGATGAGGAAATTTTGCTTATTATATGTATTACTCAATTTTGATATAAAAATGTGCTATATATTTGTAATTACATTAAAACCAAGCCACCAAAAACAGTTATCTGTGTGGTGAGCAGTCAGCCTAACCCTTGCTTTTAAGGTTTGGGCAGTACTCTTCGCTGAATTTTCAAGTCTTTCTGGTAATCAGTGTGAGGTAGGAAAGGAAATGTGAGCTTTGATATGTACAAGCAAGTCCTCCTATTTCCTCCATTTCCCCCCACAGAACTGTGCAGGAAAATAGTCTAGAATGAGACTTTCCTAAAAGCATGACATCTCAGATTGCAGTTATCTTCCTGGCCACCAGGGGACGCTTATGTGCCTCTACAGGGAAAGATATTTGAGTTAATCTAGTCAAGGCTATGGTTTTTCCTGTGGTCATGTATGGATGTGAGAGTTGGACTGTGAAGAAGGCTGAGCACCGAAGAATCGATGCTTTTGAACTGTGGTGTTGGAAAAGACTCTTGAGAGTCCCTTGGACTGCAAGGACATCCAACCAGTCCATTCTGAAGATCAGCCCTGGGATTTCTTTGGAAGGAATGATGCTAAAGCTGAAACTCCAGTACTTTGGCCACCTCATGCGAAGAGTTGACTCATTGGAAAAGGCTCTGATGCTGGGAGGGATTGGGGGCAGGAGGAGAAGGGGACAACAGAAGATGAGATGGCTGGATGGCATCACTGACTCGATGGACTTCAGTCTGAGTGAACTCCGGGAGTTGGTGATGGACAGGGAGGCCTGGAGTGCTGCGATTCATGGGGTCACAAAGAGTCAGACATGACTGAGCGACTGAACTGAACTGAGACAGAAAGTTTTAGAAATTCAGGATAATTAACAAATCACCGGATTATCCCATGCAAGTGGAGTATAGGTGTTTCTTGACACATCTTTATGAACAGATCAGAAAATTTTACCTTGCTAAGAAATTGTTTTCTTCTTAATTAAGAAAAGCTGGCATTGCATTTCAATCTGAAGATACCCAAATCTAAATTCTAAACTCATAGTTAAGATTGTAGGCATTAGATTAACAATCAAAACATGCAGAGTTTATACATATTCACCTCACTCCAAATCATAAGTTGACCCCACACAGGTAAAAAGTCAGACATCTCTCAGACTTGCCCATGCCTACAGGATAACTGGAAAACATTTGCTTCCTTCCTAATCCTGGGTTACATTGCAAAGCAATATTCCATTAATACAACAAAATGGCACAAAACCCAGGGCCAACCAATCCTTGGGTTTCCCTAGCAGTCGAGAGTGATTCCAGCACACTTAGCCTCACAGCGTTTTTTAACTTCCCCTCTTCATTAAAACATATACACAAATGTATGACTCATAATAGAAAAAAAAAAAAAACTGAAAATAAACCATGTCTATCAATAGTAGAAAAATTTAAAAATTGTGGTAAGCTCATAAAATAGTATGACAAGGAAAATGAACAAGCTATAATAATCATCTTGATTGAAATAAGGCAAGCACAAAGAATATATATCATGTGATTCCATTTATATAAATTCAAAAACAGGATTGATCAATGGTTTTAGAAATCAAGGTAGTTTCATTTGGGGAGGAGGTGAGGTAGTAATAATTTGGAAGGAGAGCGAGAGGCATTTCTTGGTACTAGCTTTATTCTACTGCTTAAATCAGATATCTTCATTGATAGTTCATTAAAGCTTTACATTTTTGCTGTGTACTTTTTTTTTAGTCTCTTTTTTTAAATTTTTAATTTAATTTTATTTTATATATATACTTTTCCATCTCAAGTGTACATGAGTACACTTTTTAATTTTTATTTTATATTGGAGTATGGTTAAATGTTAGTTTCAGGTATATAACAAAGTGAATCAGTTATGCATATAGCTATCACCACTCTTTTTGTAGATTCTTTTCCCATATAGGCCATTGTACTGAGTAGAGTCCTCTGTGCCATACAATAGCTCCTTATTAGTTATCTGTTTTATACATAGTAGTGCTGCTGCTGCTGCTGCTAAGTCAATTCAGTCTTGTCCGACTGTGTGTGACCCCATAGACGGCAGCCCACCAGGCTCCCCCGTCCCTGGGATTCTCCAGGCAAGAACACTGGAGTGGGTTGCCATTGCCTTCTCCAATGCAAAAAAGTGAAAATTGAAAGGGAAGTCGCTCAGTCGTGTCCGACTCTTAGCGACCCCATGGACCGCAGCCTACCAGGCTCCTCCGTCCATGGGATTTTCCAGGCAAGAGTACTGGAGTGGGGTGCCATCGCCTTCTCTGCCTATACAGTAGTGTGTATATGTTAATTCCAAACTTCTAATTTATCCCCCCTTCCCCTTTGGTAACCATATATTTGTTTTCTACATCTGTAACTCTATTTCTATTTTGTAAATAAGTTCATTTGTACCATTTTTTCTAAGATTTCACATATGAGTGATAGCATATTTGTCTTTCTGACTTCACTCCAGATGCCAATCGCTAGGTCCATCTGTGTTGTTGCAAATGACATAATTTTGTTCTTTTTTATGACTGAGTAGTCTTCCACTTATGCACACACATCTTCTTTATCCACTTCTCTGCTGATGGACTTTTTAGGTTGCTTCCATGTCTTTCTATTGTAAATAGTGCTGCAGTGAACACTGGGGTGCATGTATCTTTTCAAATTATGATTTTCTCCAGATATTTGTGCAGGCGTGGGATGACTGGGTCATATGGTGGCTCTATTTTTAGTTAGAGGAACCTTCATACTGTTCTCTATTGTGTATGGTCTTAGGGAATGTTCTAATTTCATTCTTTTCATTTAGCTGTCCAGTTTTCCCAGCACCGCTTACTGAAGAGACTGTCTTTTCTCCACTGTGTAGTCTTGCCTCCTTTATCATAGATTGGGTGACTATAGGTGTGTGGGTTTACCTCTATACTTTCTGTCCTGTTCTGTTGATCTATATTTCTGTTTGTGTGCCAGAACCATGCTGTTTTGATTACTGTGGCTTTGCCTGTATCTTTGTGAATTATGACTTTCTATGGATATATGTACAGGAATAGGATATCTGGATCATGTGATAGTTCTTAGTTTTTTTTTAAGGAACCTCCATATTGTTCTTTTAAAATCATTATTGTTTTTAATTGGAGTATAATTGCTTTGCAATGTTGTATTAGGCTCTGCTGTATAACACAGTGGATCAGTTATATGTATACACATCTCCTCCAAGGTCATCATGGAGCACCAAGCTGAGCTCCCTGTGCCATACAGCAGCTTCCCTCTAGCTATTTTACACCTTAGTGTGTATATGTCAATCCTAATCTCCCAATATGACTCACCCTCCCCTTCCCCCAAGGGCCACATGCCTGTTCTCTGCACCTGTATGTCTCTTTTCCTGCCCCAGAAAAAGGTTCATCTGTACCATTTTTCTAGATTCCCCATATATGCATTAATATATAATAGTTGTCTATTTCACCCTGTATGACAGACTCTAGGTCCATCCACATCTCTACAAATGACCCAATTTCATTCCTTTTTTTATTAAGGAAAAAATTTAAATTTATATTGGAGTATAGCCAATTATCAATGTTGTGATAGTTTCAAGTGGACAGCAAAGGGACTCAGCTATACATATACATGTATCCATTCTTGCCCAACTTCCCCTTTGATCCAGGCTGCCCTATAACATTGAGTTCCCCATGCTATACAGTAGGACCTTGCTGGTTATCCATTTTAAATATAGCAGTGTTTACCTGTTTATCCCAAACTCTATCCTCCCCCTGCCCCCGGCAATGTTCGTTCTCCGTGAGTCTATTTTCTGTTTTTCAGAAATCATTTCTGTTTAGATTCTGCAGTTAAGGGATGTTGTGTGACATTTCTCTTTGTCTGACTTACTTCACTCAGTATGACAATCTCTTGGTCCATCCATGTTGCTGCAAATGCAATTATTTCATTCTTTTGAATGGCCAAGCAATATTCCACTGTGTATAGATATCACGTCTCCTTTATCCTTTCCTCTGTTGATGGACATTCAGGCTGCTTCTCTGTCTTGGCTACTGTAAAACACTGCCGCAGTGAACACTGGGGTACACGTGTCATTTTGAACTAATGGTTTTCTCAGTATGCCCAGGAGTGGGATTACTGGCTCATCTGGTAGTTCTACTTTTAGGTTTTTAAGGAACCTCCCAACTGTTGTCCACAGTGGCTGTATCAGTTTACATTCCCGCCAGCAGTGCAAGAGAGTTCCCTTTTCTCCACAGTGGGAGGAGGATTTTCTTGTCTGTGTGTCTTGCTTTCACTGGCTCTTCTGAATGGATCTTCCAATAGATGCTTCTGGAGTCTTCAAAGCACAATTATTTTGAGTCTCATCTGTTGATTCATCTTTAAGTCCCTTCCTTTCTTCATTTCTGGCAGTTTTACCTACAAATTTCCCAACTCTAGTTACTAGAATCAACTGTGTCTAAAAGAGGAAGTTTTCAGCCAGTTTCAGACCCACTTCCA
Source organism: Neotragus moschatus (assembly GCA_006410615.1). Lineage (NCBI taxonomy): Eukaryota > Metazoa > Chordata > Mammalia > Artiodactyla > Bovidae > Neotragus > Neotragus moschatus. Next base: position 4,184,331 of record SJYA01003206.1, read on the forward strand.
CATGGCTTTTGCATCAGAATTCTTGTTGTCAGTCTGAATTGAATGTATTAATGTCCTGAGATTGTGGTACAAAGCACCACGAACTGAGTGGCTTTAAACAATAGAAATCTATCCTCTACATACTAAACCAACAGAGCCATCTTCAGAGTTCATGATGGAGTGGGGCACCTCCACTGAGGGGGCCCAGGATAAGAGAGAAACCCCCTTATTCACTGAAAACTCATCCACTGCTATGAACCCAGGCAGCTGGGAAAGCATAAAACACCAACACGAACAAAAAGCCTCCAGCAAACTGTTGTGATTTTTGTTAAATTAACAATTGTTAAGTAGAGCCTCGGGTACTGAGTCGAAGAATGAGCCATAATTTGATAGAGACAGAAAGGGAAAGTGAACCAGGGAAGGTTATTACTCTCAGGTCCTGGCGGAGGTCCATGGCAGCCTCCAGGGGCCTCGCAGAGCGGCTGAGGCGGGAGCAGGCAGAGCGCCAGCAGTAGAGGACCCGGGGGCACGTGCCATTATTAGGGTCCACAGGTGCAGTGTTTTGCAAGCTCTGGGCTCAGACACAGTTTATTCAAACCAGAAACAGCAAGGTTTAAGTAAGCTCCAGGGGCTCTTGGGCACAAGTGGAGAAAGCTAGGAGGCAGGAGAGACTGTTTATCAGCAGTCATGTCAGGAACTTGTGACTCCAAATTGCCGTGCTCTGCACATGCTCGTGGGAGGGCTAGTGTCTGTTCAAGGCCCCTGCTGGCCGCTTAGTCACACAAAGGGATGCCAATACTCCAAGTATTACGGAGTAGCTTAGTGAACCCCTCAACACAAACCAATGCCCAAACTTCAAGACAGATCAAATGATCTCAACTGAAACACAGAGAGGAAAGAAAAGGAAAGTACAACAGAGCCTCAAAGATCTATGAAAGAATATCAATGGGCTAACATGCAAGTAATTATAAAAACGGGAAAAGAAAAATGTACATATGGAAAGATGCATGTGTGTGTGTATATATATGTGCATTGATGGCATAGTTTGATAACTTTATGGTGAAATACTAATTCTGAAACTCTGAATAGAATTCAACTTATTTTTCATACTGAGAGAACAGGGAAGTTATTAAAAAATTGGAGTGCCCAGGTAAGAATCAAGCTCACTTAACAAAAGAACAGAAATTGGATTTGCATTAGGCTTTCAGCAGCAACATACATGCCTGTGCCTAGAATGGGCTCTAGTATTTCAGAGGAACGCAATCAAAGGCTGCACACTGAGAGGCCTGGTTATCGCCATGTCTCTTTTCACTTGGCACTTAACCACCCTGTCTTGGGCTTCAACATTTGAATACAAGAGGTAATTCCTGAGTCCCCTCTCGCTCCACTGATGTGGAAACATTCCCGGAACTAGAAGTATGTTTTTCTTTACCTTGTCATTTTGTTTTTCTTTGTTGTCCTTGCTTAGGTGTGTTCTAGCATGTTAGGCTGGTCCGTGATTTGTTTCTGTAGTAACACTGTTACTTCTGTCTTCATATTCAGTGTTAGTGATGATAAAATTGAATTCAGGAATCTCACATGTACACTCCTTCCTTCCTCCTTTCACTTTTTGGAAGGGTCCATAGACTTATCTTGGCTAATTTCAGTGACTGGCTTACAGTTAAATCAAATGGATTAAGATTTGGGAATCATTGAATGTGTGTGTGTGTGTTAGTTGCTTAGTCATGTCCGACTCTCTGCAATTCCATAGGTCGTAGCCCACCAGGCCCCTCTGTCCAAGGGATTCTCCAGGCAAGAACACTGGAGTGGGTTGCCATTTCCTTCTCCAAAAGGAACTAAAGAAAAAAGAAAGTGGAGTCGCTCAGTCGTGTCTGACTCTTTGCAACCCCATAACTGTAGCCTAGCAGGCTCCTCCATCCATGGAATCATTGAATACTTAGCAACAAAGGCATTTCAAAGAATAGAGATGATAAGCATGGGGTATATGAGATTTTTCCATGGTCCTGAGTTTTTAATTTGGGTCTCTGCTACTTGGAACAAGGTGGGATAAGAAGACCCCACAGTCTGACATTGGGTTGAAGATTGTTTTTCTGTAGCTAAGTTGTGTCTGACTCTTTGAGACCCCATGGACTGCAATATGCCAGGATTCCTTCACGTCTCCCGGAATTTGCTCAAACACATGTCCACTGAGTTGGTGATGCTATTTCAACCATCTCATCATTTGTCACCCACTTATCCTCCTGTCCTCCATCTTTCCCAGCATCAGGGTCTTTTCCAACGAGTTGGCTCTTCGTATCAGGTGGCCAAAGTATACTGGAGCTTCAGCATCAATCCTTCCAATAAATACTCAGGGCTGATTTCCTTTAGGATTGAAGATTAAGAGCATTTTAAAGATCCTTGATATACATACCCTGCAATACTACTTTCTAAAAAGGTTGTTAGCAATTTACACTGCTCCCCAAAATATAGGGCTGAGCCTGATCTGGCGGTCTTTCTTGGTGAGGTGCTTAGACACAGGTTCTAATGGCATTCCTGTAAAACGCACTCCTCCTCTGAGTGGAAAGCCTGTAAGCCAGAGTGTCATGTCAGTCACTTTCAGATCTTCTTTGCTGTCTCAGAACTTGATGTGGGGTTAAGGTTGAGCCAGTCTGCCTAGGTTCAGTCAGTTCTACCGTATACTAGCTGTGTGAGCCTTCGGCAAGTTACTTACCTACTTAGTGTTTCTGTTTCTTCATCCTTACAAAGACACTACTTCACAGGACTTATTCTGAGGATTAAATGTTGAGTGTCTACATTTTGAAATGAAGCCTATATGCTTTTCAATATCCTACCATGACAAAAAAAATTTCCTCAAGGATACACTTAAATTTTGGTGAACAGCCAAAAAGTATTTGGAGGCAGGTAAGAGAACTCATTTATTAAGCTGGTCATAAATGTCTTCTTTTTCAAAAAAATGTTGGCATTTACATGTTGGCTTAGAAAGAAAATTCATCTCATTGAGCCAGTCATCTCCCTGTGGATCGATGAGCCAATTTGAGTTATTGCTATTTTGTCTGTTCTTAGTCACCTCTGTTTGCCTCATTGTCCTATTTAAATGGATGACCTCTATTCCCTAAGAAAGTCCATAGGTTATTTTATTACTCTTGAGTCAATTACTTGTCATGTTTTTTCTCTACTCGTCTTAAAAGTTGTACAGATAGACATGAAAACTTAGAATCTCTCTGCCATGTCTTGATCTTTCCCTCCTACCTTGCTCTACTGACCTCTGCACTGTGTTCTGGAAAGAACCCAAACCCACCTTCTGCCTCATTCCTTCATCCTGTGTCTGAATTCATTCTTCTGTTTAACTCACCTGCTTGGTATATTTTTATGATTCATTCACTGATTCCAAAAACCAGGCTTCCAGGTGGTGCCAGTGGTAAAGAATCCACCTGCCACTGCAGGAGATGCAGAAGACGCAGGTTCCATCCCTGGGTCAGGAAGATCCCCTGTAGGAGGGAGCAGCACCTCTCTGGAGTATTCTCACCTGGAGAATCCCATGGAGAGAGGAGCCTGGCGGGCTGCGGTCCATGGGGTCACGAAGAGTTGAACACGACTGAGCACTTTCCCTGCCTCTACCCACCTCTCCACTGTGTTCTGGAAAGGACCCCAACCCACGCTCCGCCTCATCCCTTCATCCTCTCTCTGAATTCATTGTTTAACTCCTCTGCTTATTTTTATGACCCACTCACTTGTTGCCAAGGACTGTCTGAGGAACATATTTTAGATCCCCAGGTAGTTTTTGGAACTGCACGTCCTCCAATCAAAGGGGACAGGATTTGTCGTTTTGTTTAGTGTCTTTCTGCAAATTCGTAGGAGTTGACTGTCTACTCGCCTTTGTTCCTTCCTGTGGCTACGCTGGTTCAGTCCCAGCCTGCTTCTGCTGACTGTGGAGAAGGCTGGGACACAGCCTACGTGAGGGAGGTTGATAGCTTGCTGTCTGTGCCTGAGGGCTCGCCACCCCTTTGGGGATCTGTGGCTATTTATGGTTTCGTGGTCTTCCCTGGCCCAATGCCCACATTCAGTGCTTTGGCCTAAGAACAGCTGCTGTTGCTGCCTGATGCCTAGGCCAAGTGGGGACAGGCCAGACTATCCAGCCACCTCCAAGGAATCTGTCTGAGATTCTCTACCAGTCTGGGGCTCCCCTGTAGTTCTCCATTTCTATAAAGCTATGCTCTCCTCTGGTCTTCTATATCAGATCCTGTTTCCAGATCTCAGAAATTCCCCCAGAAAACACTGACTTTGGTTATGCAGCACCATTAGATTTCATTTTCTTTACTGTCACTGTTTTGAACTTGGGGAGGAAAACAAGATAAAGGTGTTTTCTCAATCTAAACATCTTTATCCAACTTCCCTTTTTAATTGGCATTTATTTCACCCCTGTTCAGTGGTCAACCTATGTCTTGGAGATTACGTCTGTCTAAACTGCTAGACATTAGTCTCAACACTCAAGAGAGGCTTTATGTATTTAATTCAGGTATCCCCCATAAATGCTATAAGGAAAGTGCTATGGATTCAGGGTTCTAGCTGAGTGAGGGTATTCAAGTTGACCTTGAGGAACAGGAAGAACCGCACAAGTAGAGACAGGGGTTTAAGAAGGGAAGAGCAGCAACCAGCTACCTTGGCTTGAAATATGGAATTCCTGACAGAACTTAGTCACTTAAAGTGACAACAGAAAATATGTCAGATTCTTCCACTCTTTTTTCTCGCCCGCCTCTGATAAATTGAATGGGAATTATAGGAGGAAAAAGATTTCCAAAGATTAAAAAAAAAATCTATAGACATAGTAATTATCGGAGATCATTTACCACAAAACCAGGGTCAAATGATAAAACCCATGAGTTTCCATTAGAAAGCACGTGTATATAGACATTTGCTGCTGCTGCTGTGTGTGCAGACACGCTGCAGAAACATATCACAGATGCAGATCTAACACCAGTAACACCTGCTGCCTTGTGACACATGACTTGAGCACTGTGCAGGTAAACTCTTCATTGATGCCGCCCGGACACTATTTAACAGACATTAGATAGTTTATTACAAGAAAGTGCACTCTAATACTTCAGAAACAATTCATACGGTACTTATGGGAAATTGCTCATTCTTTGAACATTCTCTGTACACCTCCTCAAGATTCTTGAGTAGCACAATTGTGGGGACAAAGGGTGGCCCTCTAGGCAGTAGTCATTTCTGCCTTTTTGAAAAATAAAAGCATTTGATATTAAGATGACTTATTTGAACATTTCTAGCTGAGAAAAATTCTAGGGCTACTGGGGACCTAAGTAGTTAAAACTGTTTCGTCAAGAGGAATCAATAAGAGTCTTAACTTTATCCTTAAGGGACATAGATTTTTTTTTTAATTATTTTTAATTGGAGGATAATCACTTTACAATGTTGTGTTAACTTCTGCCATACATCAATATGAATCAACCAAAGGTATACATATGTCCCGTCCCTCTTGAACCTCCCCTTCCCACCCCGACCCACCCCTCTAGATTGTCACAAAGCACCAGGTTGAGCTCCCTGAATCATATAGCAACTAGGGACAAATCTTTTAAGAGGTTGCAAAATGTGTTTTAGAGGATGGGCCTAGAGCTTCCTTAAGACACTTCACTGTTTGGTCAAAAGACGACCAAAAAAACATATTTCAAAAATATTTTGAAAGCTGTATTATTTACATCTCATAACATAAAACAGTAAAGAAAACTCATGTTCTTTTTTTGACACTGACCTAATAATTAAGAAAAAAGTATTATGAATTTAGCTTTTATTCAAAATTAAATAAGCAAAAGCAAAATTTTTAAGAAACTTTTTACAAATTACTTACATAAAAGAAAGTTAAGAGGGACAGTCACAAGTCTGCAACAAATAATTACAAAAGTATCTAGGGCAGCATGAATACAGACCATGTCACAGCATAGTGACCTAACTGTGATATGAATAAGGCATAACTAACATTTGCACCAAGACCAGGATTAAAAAAAAAACAACATACTTTAAAAGCTTAGTTCTATATTAAGCTTCTTCTCTTCCCTCAGATCCTTAATGGGTTTATACTATGTAATTTTTTTAAACAAACACATCATGTCAAACTATAAATTACACAGATGGGCAGTTAATGTGAAAAGCCCCCCCTAAAATGTACAAATGAACTGGTACTGAACTGAGTTCTCCGTTTACCTTTATGTACAGTTAAGTGTAAACCATATTTTCACAGTTTTAAGTGTTTTATGAATAGACGCACAGTACCAAGTCAGGTTTGCAGTTGTTCCTGAAAACTGGCTCTAGGTTCTGCATCCGATGCCCGTCGGCTATTGGGATGCAAGTATTTACATAAATAAGAAACTGTGTCATAGTCAATGGTCAAGACGGTTCAGCAAGAGCGGTATTTCCAACAAAGAGTGATACTCAATACCATAGCTTAAATACTTGTGCAAAGTAAGCATTAGGACAGAGAAATCTGAGGCAAATTCAATTTGCAAAGACTTGTATCGCTACTGTTGTAAACTTGGGCAATAAATGACCCTCGGCAAGTACTGCTCTCTATGGCTTTTTTTTTTTTTTAATTTTAAAGCCAGAGAAAATGCACTCATACTACCCACACGTGCAGAGACACACACGCACACACCCACCCCGCATACACACACAGTTCTCATTTCATTTAGAGTATGGTACATAGTGCAACTTCATCACAATGTAGAGGTTTAACACACATTCAGTGCGTGTTTTTCTGTGCAAGTTCTTAGTGGTCTAAATCCTAGTTGAAGGTATTCGTTTGCAGAACCACATGACTCAGGAGGTTGAAGAAGGAAAAAAGAAAAAGAACAGTTTCCTTACGTTTCTCAAACCAGCACTGGATGTGCAAAGGCAGCGGACAACCTGGCCGTCACCCCAGCCAGATTAGGGTAATTTTAGAGGAGGATCCAAGCAGTTGGTTACTTAGATTGGTCTCTGGAAAAATAAGTCAGTATATGCTGTATCTTTGTCAGCCGTTCTTTCAAAGACTTCATTGACAAAACCGACAGCTGATAGCGGGGGTCAACGGGAAGGACAGCAAGAAGCCACCAACACCAGGCCGGTCCATTAGGGATTGCCTAAGAAGAACCCACATTTTATAATGTTAACAAAACAAGTAGTTATGTAGGCCCAGCAGCAACATACCACCACCAAGCTAATCTGGACTGAGCAGTTCCGTGTCAGATTCTCTTTCTAAACAAAACCTTCCTACCATTTTCCATTGTGGCTGTAGCAACTTACATTCCCACCAATGTTCCCTTTTCTCCACTCTCTCTCCAGCATTTGTTATTTGTGGCCTTTTTAAATGATAGCCATTCTGACCCGTGTGAGGTAGTATTCTTGATTTCTTCATTGACCGATTGGCTTTTTAGTAGCATACTGTTCAGTTTTCATTTAACCATTCTCACTTCTTTTCCTGTAGTTTGATTTCTGATTTCTATACTCTTATTTGTTGAATGAGGTTAGTTCTGTGTCCTAGTATGCGCACTTGAAGAAAATGAACTTTTTTGGATGTCTGTCTAAAAAAGACTTTTAATTATTTCTTTTAGGATGGGTTTAGTGATTGCTGTATTCTTTTACCTTTTGCTTTTCTAAGAAATTGTCTTTCCTTCTATTCTAAATGATAATCTTGCTGGGTCAAGTATCCTAGGTTGCAGGTTCTCCCCTTTCAGGGCTTCGAATATATCTTGCCACCCCTTTCTGGCCTGCAGTGTTTCTGTAGAGAAATCAGTTGACAGCAAAATGGGGGTGGGGGTGGTCCCTTGTAATTAACTCTGTTTTTTCCTTGTTACCTTGAGAATCCTTACAGTTTTGCCATTTTAATTATAACATGTCTTGGTGTCGGTTTGTTTGGGATCCTCTGTGCTTCCTGTACCTGAAGATGTGTTTCCTTCTTTAGATTTGCAAACTTTTCAGTCATAATTTCTTCAAGTACATTTTTGATCCCCCTTTCTCTTTCATTCCCATCTGAAATCCCTATTATGCATAGATTGGCCCACTTTATTTTATCCCATAGAGATCTTACATTGCTTTTTTTTTTTTCATTTGGCTTCCTGTCTGCTGTTTTGTGGGTAATTTCCATTATTCTGTCTTCCAGAATGCTTATTCTTTTATTCTCTCTTCATGATTCATTCTGCTATTCACTGCCTTCAGCTTAGCTTTCATCTTGGCAAATGAGTTTTCTAATTTTTCTCAGCTCCTCTTTATAGTTTCTAGTTCCTTTCTAGAACAATCTGCATTTATGTTGATAGCCCTTCTTAATTCCTTCAATTGTTTTCACCGCCTCCTTTTTGAACCTGTGGTCTACGAGACTGAAGAGGCCTGTATTTCATTGTTCTCTCAGGGAATTCTCTTGGGTCTGTTTACGGGGAGTGCCTCCTCCGCGTCTTCATTTTACTTACATTTCTCTTACTCTGGGTTTAGAAGAAACAAGTAGGCACTGTAGTCTCGGACGGCTACTTACAAGAGGGAGCACCCCTGCACAGCTTGTGTGGGTTTAACAGATTCTGGCTGGAGCGCTGTTTGGTTTGGACGCCCGCTGCCTCTTTCCTCAGGCTGCCTGGTCGTCGCCCCTCACTAGGGGCACGCGGCTCGTGGATGCTTCTGGAAGAGCGGGGGTTGGCGCCCACTCAGGGAACCCTCGGCGGCGGCAGTGAGCGCGGCCACCTCCAGTCCGGGACTGCGGTTGCGGCTCACACCCCGGGAGCTCGTGTAGTCAGGCCCCTGCTGCCTGAGAGAAGCTCCTATGGTGGTCCCGCGGCCCCAGCAACGGCGTCCTCTGGCAGCCCAGGCTTCTTTCCGTGCTCCCCGGGCAGGGAGCGCCACACCCCAGCCCCTTCAGGCTCTCCCCCGGCAGCCAACCCCCATCCTCCCCAGGCTCTGGCCTCGGAAGCGCCCCTTCTTCCCCGCTGGCCTCCTTGCCAGTGAGGGACCTCCCAGGGACCGTTTCTCCGTCATGGCTCCCTCCCAGGGGTGCAGGTCCCATCCCAATTCCCTCCTCTCGTTTTTTCTTTCCTGCCCGGTTATATGGAGATTTTCTTGCCTCTCGGAAGTCTGAGGTCTTTCCATCAGCGTTCAGCAGGTGTTCTGTGAGAATCGTTCCGTAGGTAGATATGTTTGATGTGTCTGTGGGATCTTGATCCGACCTCCTGTGTCCCACATTTGACTCCTTATCCCTCCTTCTGAAAGATCCTCACTAGAGGGGCTTTCTCCTTCTCTGGCACTCACTCCTAACAGACGTCTCAACTCACACCTGTTTCCTTTCTCTTCCTATGTAAGAGGCAGTGGGTACCACTGTGCTAGAAATAGATGGTCGTGAGGCTAAGGACCAGACAAAAGAAATGTTGAATGAAACTCTAAAGATGAAGAAACTTAAAACTCTACAACTTGGGTTTACACACAGAGTGAAACTTTTGGAAACAGTATCAAAGCCATCGTACCTGGAGGTTTTCCTCCCGTCCAGGCATTGATCCAAAGTGCTGAAGAATCTGGCTTCGAAATCTGTCTCTTAAATTCTGAAACCAGCTGCAGGCTTGAGAGTAGACCAAATCGTGAAGTTGCCGGAGGTTCTCTATTTCATCTTCATTCTCAACCTAGAAATACAACAGTAAGACGTCTGTGTTTAGTCTTCCCATCCACACTACTTATAGAAGTAGGGGGAAAATATTAAAAAAGGAATACCTGTCCCAATGCTGGATTAAAGTGTTATTTTTTAAAAAGCTTTCCACTTTTTATTGGAATATAGCTGATTAACAATGTTGTGACAGTTTCAGGTGGACAGCAAAGGGACTCAGCCACAGGTATACACATATCCATTCTCCCCCAAACTCCCCTCCCATCCAGGTTGCCACATCACATTGAGCAGAGTTGCCTGTGCGTTACAGGAGGTCCTTGTTGGTTATCCTTGGCAAATAAACCAGAGTGTAACCCACGGCAAATAAACCAGAGTGTACATGTCGACCTCAATCTCCCAAACTATCTCTTCCCTTGCATTCTTCCCCCCGGAAACCATAAGTTCATTCTCTGAGTCTGTTTTGTAAATAAGTTCATTAGTCTCATTTCTTTTTAGATTCCACATACAAGGAATGTCATATGATATTTCTCCTCCTCTGTCTGACTTACTTCACTCAGCAGGAAAATCTCTAGGTCCATCCATGTTGCTGCAAATGGCATTCCTACTTTTTAATGGCTATGTAATGTTCCATTGCAGATATGTACCACTCCTCTGTTGATGGGCCTTTAAGTTGCTTCCATGTCTTGGCTATTGTAAACAGTGATGCAGTGAACACTGGGGTGTATGGATCCTTTCAGACCATGTTTTTCTCTGGGCATATGCTCAGGAGTATTATTCTTATGAACACAGTAATCCCCGTACACCATACACTTCTGCCTCACATAGTACCAACAGGCCAGACTAAGAAAGACGGCAAGGCCTCCCAGCACAGCTAACCTGGCCTTGCTGAGTCAGCAGTGCCACACTTGTAGAACCCAACTAACAGCCCCTAGCCGGGAGGGGGCAAGATGGAGAGTGAGTTCTCAGATAAAGGTCTACAAGGACTGGAAACTCATCTCTATGGATCAAGGGCCTTTGAAAGCAGTGGAACAAAAAAGCGGAAGAATACAGTTGCTACAATGAAAGGTAAGATGAGGGGAGGTCTCAAGTGCAGATCTGCTGTGGTAAAGTAGGAAGAGGACAAGCGTAATTACAACTTTTACCAGGGAGCTGGGTCAAAAAACCAAACCGAAACACACAACTTAGCATAATAAAGCCAGAATATCAAAAGGTAGAGAATACATTATGTAGTGATGAAATTCTGCTATAAAGTGCTACCTCCATCCCCTCCGTACGCTCTTTGAACTACTGGTTCATCAAACTGTAAATACAAAATTAAATGCTTCAGCTTCCAGCCTAAGATCCAAAATACTAGGTACATAAAACACAGGTGGGAAGATTGAGCATTAACTCATCCATCTGATATTGATTTCTTTCACACACACTCATATCCCACTTGCTCTGTGCCAGAGAGCACTACATTTCACATACATTAATGCATCTGAACAAACGCCACCTTAGTCAGCCTTTCATATGTCAAGGATGACTCAGGATAAAAACAATGAGACTCTAAAAGACATCCTGATATATAAAAGGTAAGATTATAGTACACAAGAGACAAAAGAACGTAACTTTATTTTTTAACGACTTGAAAAATAAAACCGAAGATGAAAAAGCATCTGCTTTTTCGCAACAATGTGGATGTGCTTGATGCCACGGAGGGGGTATTGGTACAAAAGCAGACACATGGATCAATGGAATAGAAATGGAGAGCCCAGAAATAAACCCAGAAACCTACAATCAATTAATCTTTGATAAAGAAGGCAAGGAGTATTGAAAACGTTGGACAGCCACATACAGAAAAATAAACTCAAAATGCTTTAAAGATTTAAACCTAAGACATGACACCATAACATTTCCTAGAAGAGGTCACAGGCAAAACATTCCCCTAGGTTTTCTTAAGTTAGTCTCCCAAGGCAACAGAAATAAAAACAAAAAGATGCTCATCACTGCTAACTATTAGAGAAATGCAGATCAAAACTACAATGAGGTACCACCTCTCACCGGCCAGAATGGCCATCATTAAAAGTCTACAAAGAACAAATGCCAGAGAGGGTGTAGAGAAAAGGGAACCCTCCTTCATTACTGGTGGGAACGTAAGTTGGAACAGCTACTATGGCAAACTGTACTAAAAACAGAATTACCGTATGATCCAGCATACATCCTGATGAAACTATAATTCAAAAAGATACACGCACCCCTGCACTATTCACAGTAGCCAAGACTCGGAAACAATGAGTGCATAAAGATGTGGTGCACACTGCTAACGTGTAACCAACAAGGGAAACCTACTCAATGTTATGTGGCAGCCTAAAATGGGAAGGGAGTTTGGGGGGAAATGGGTATATATAGCTATGGCTGATTCCCATTGCTGTCCACTTGAAACTACCACAATATTGTCAATTGGCTATACTCCAATAAAAAATGAAAGTTAAAAGAAAAGATGTGGTACATACATACAATACTACTCAGGCATAAAAAACTTAAAAATGCCATTTGTAGCAACATGGCTACAACTACAGTAAAGTGAAGTAAGGCAGAAAGAGAAAGAGAAATACCATGTGCTATCACTTACCTGTGGAATTCAAAATATGACACAAATGCACCTATGGAACGGAGCCATGGATACCAAGAATACACTGGTCGTTGCCAAGGGAGAGGGGATTGGTGGAGCGATGAAGGGAGGGGTTAGCAGATGTAAGCTTGTATATATAGAATGGATAAACAAGGTCCTCCTATATAGCACAGAGAACTATGCTCAGTATTCTATAATAAATGAAAATGGAAAATATTTACATTTTTAAATATTTTATGTATAAATGAATCACTTCACTGTTCTGTTCAGCAGAAATTAACAACACTGTAAATCAACTATACTTCAATTTTTAAAACCTTGATTAAAAAATAAACATGTTACTTGTTAAAACTATTACAAAAGAAAAAAGTATCTAGTTTCCAGCCTTATAAAATTCAAGGGACCAAACCATGAACTTTGGTAAACAAGGAATGATAAAAATCATGAGTCTTGGTTAGAAAAAGGAACTAAAAAGCTGGCAGAAGTTTTAAAGTTATGGAATTTCCTTGCAATAACAGAATCTAAAATGTTATTGAAAGACAGAAAACAGAATTACAACACCAAGGGAAAAAATAGCCTTGATATAAAAAACAAATTTGAGATGCTTTACCAGAATGAACAAGAAATCATTACACAGATGAGGCACTAAGATGAAGAAAAGTTTAGACATTCCTAAAACTACAACATAGAGAATTCAATTCTAAACATCAAATCCGTAACTTTCAATATTCTATCATACTGTCATATTTATATGTCATATACATATATAGTCAAGGAATTTTGTCAGCAAATCCAATATATGGAGATGTAAATTTACACAAAACTAAAGGAAGTTTATTAGTTTTACAAAGAATATCACCTTTAGGAAATGAGTCCATTAATCAAATATGCTAAGGCACGGACTATATCAATCAACTCGAAATTCCAACCCAATACTTCTAGCTCACTGCACAAAGTTTTCCCATAGCATCTTTATAATAAAATAGGATGAAGTTCATCAGCGGAGAAGCTTATCAAGCGTGCAGCGATAAAACACAGCACTTGAAGCCAGAGAGCTGGCTTTAAACTATCATCCTGGCAAATTATTACTAATTAAAACTCCTGAATCCTGCTTTGCTTACCTGCTATCGGACTTTTGAAAATTCAGTGAGCTACTGTTTGCAGAAATGCCCAGTGCTAACACTCAGTAAATGCTGCTTGGGATGATCAAGCAGATCAATGAACAAGTGATAATACAAGATTTTCTGATTTTCTAATGCCCTTCCGAAGAAAATTGCCTTTAATTTGATATTTATAGTATCTCCAGTCATGTTTCTGGTACCTAAACTAACTGCAGATGCTAAAGCAGGTACTAGAAATGTCAAAAGGGTAGCATTAACCCTAGTCAAGAAAATGATCACGCTAACCCTCCCCAGGTTAAGAGATCACCTGTAATCATACTGACAGTGCTGCATCTGTGATGCCCTAGAGTTTGTGTGTATGTTATCACTGAGGTTATCTTAGGCATATCTTAATATATAGAACCATTCAAGGATTTCATGTTTGCTTTTACACCAAAGTTCAATCTACTGCTGACTGTATCAGCTTTGACTACTGATTAATTTAAAAGGGCAGGAATTAGCAGGTTTCATAACTTAGGCTGGAGGTTCAACACCCTGCTTTTGTTAAGTAACTGCCACGCAGCTACACATGTGACTACATTCTAGGCCCGGTGGTGGTGGTCGAGGCAGTAGAAATGAACAAAGTCTAGGTTATGGTCTCCCAAGGTCTCTTGGAACTCACAGTAACTAAGAGCAAGATGATAGAAAGGTCCATCTGAAACTGTCACAATGCTATTCATCAGCTCTCCTCCATTATAAAATAAAAATTTCAAGAAAAAATGAGAAGGTGGTAATAGAGCTAATTTGCTTAAGTGCTGATGAGGGTCTCTGACAGGAAGAACTGGTTCATGTGCCGAGAAGACTGCAGCCTGCACACCTGTACAGTGCCTAGGACAGAGTACACCAGTGCTGAAAAAGGGTAGGTTTTAATACCTTAATATCTTCCAGGTATTCAATGTCTGCAGTGCAATATCCATCTTTCATTCCTCTTTTTAAAACCCTAAACCGCTTTCCTCCAACGGTATCAACCACAGACCTTCCATCAGGCAAGAAATGTACATTTCTAATTTGTAACATACAACCGTAATCTGCAAAACTAGAAGAAAAACTCCAGTAAGTACCAAAAGTTCAAGCCATAGGCATGCACGTTCTCAGCAATATTCACAGAAAATTCAAGAATCAGTAAAAACATTTAGACAAAAAGCATACCTATTCTGTGTATCACTGATGCACATCCCAAACTGTTTAGTTCCAGTCTGTATGCTTCTCCGAATCATCAATCTGTATCTCGGCTCAAATACATGAAGAGGGCAAGGCACAGTGGGATAGGCCATAGTGCAAACAAATATTGGAACATTCTTGGTCAAGCTGAAGAAGAAAGAAACTGCATTATTATATATCAGAAGATACAACAAAAATGAATGAAACTTTTAATAAATAATAGAAAACAAACATTTACTCTAAAATCAGGTAATTTTCATTTTTGGCAGGAATAAGAATCAGCATCCCCTTCATTTAAGCTCATGTTGATACAATATTAATCCTAAAACTGTCTGCAATCCTCTTACAAGTAAACTCGAATTTACAAAGTTGTCATATAGAGCTATGTACTTTTATGAATAAAAAAGCAATTGATTGTAACAATTTTATATTAAAAATGTTCAAAATATTTGTAACATGACAGTTATTATCTTCTATCCATAAAACACTCTTACTCTTAGACAATAAGTGAGCTCCTGCAAAGGACAAGAAACCTTTTAAAATCTTTGTAGTCATTAAAATATTTCCTCACTAACAAAAGCAGGTAATTCAATGCATATAATTTTTTCCAGATAATTAAAATGGTACATTTTAATTCCCAGATTGGCAGGAAATATAAAGGATAAAGGCAGCACTCAGTTTCTCATTAATCTAAAGAAACCCTTTGGCAAGGGTATGGGGAAAAACTGGCAGTTGATCCAGTTTGAAATAGTACAACCATACCAACGAAGAATTTGGCTATATACATCAAAAATTTTTTTTAAATATTCATATCCTTTGAACCAACAGGTGTACTTTTTTCTGTATTGTAAAAATGTTCAACGTGTATAGCAGCCAAAACTTAGAAGCCAAAACAGACAACTAGTAAAATAATGCTGTAAGCATAAAATGAGATACTATATTTAGACTTTAATGAGAAAAGGAAGGTATTACATAATAGTAAAATAATCCCATATTTGTTTATATTTATATATATTAAAATTGGGAAGGATATATGCCAAAATGCCAGTGGTGATTACCTCTGAGTTACAGATTATGGCTTTCCCTGCCCACCTCCCTCCACAACTAACATTTTCTACTCTTTCTTCAAAAAGACCACCATGTAAAGTCTATATGTAATACACGTTTAACATACAAGTCCTAATTCCTCTACTTTTAAAACTATGTCTTTTACCATTACTAAGCACTTTTATGAAAATAAAAACCAGGGCGGGGGGGACACAACCCAGTATATCTTTCAATTAGCAAAACTTGTTAAGTACCAGAGAATGAGCTACCCTTAAGAGAATAGCCCAGTTAGTACACAGCAAGATTCCCGAGGCTTCTCTCCATCACACACAGCTTCCCTTGCATCACTGCTGCTGTCATTCAGGAATTCCAGTCTGTGTGTGTGTTGGGGGGGTCTGGTCCTGTCATTGTGTTTAAGTATTTCAAAAATAAATCTGAAGCTTTCTTGTATCTAGCTTTTTGCAGTGTTGGTCCAAAAGGTCTATAATCCACACATTAGAATATTGTCTATCACAGAGTCACAATAAAACATCAGTTCCATAAGAAGACAAACCACTATCAACTTCTATAAAGAAAAAGAAAAACCTTTCTTCTACTGAAGGCCACTGATCCGATGACAACATTTGGTGGACACATACCAAAAACAAAAAGTCTGTAAAGCACAGTTATTTTTTTCTTAGTGAGAAATAGAAAGTTTTAAGTTTATATTAAAAAAAAAAACAACTAGAAACAGCATGTAAAAATTACAATTTTGGTCTTCAGTGTCCAGTTAAAGTGGGAACAAAAAAGAGTTAAGAAATTAGAAACCCAGTAAAGAAACTTGGAGGCTGAAGAAAATGGTGAAAGAGGTCAAGTCTTGGAGGGAAGAGAAAAGAAAAGTGTGAGAAGCCAACACACAGAGCAAAACCAGGTCCAAATTACCCAGCCCTGATTAGCTTTTTATGTGCTCTCAGTAGTACCCTGTACCACTGAATCCCAAGTTACCACCAGGTTTTTCACCTTCCTGATACTAAGTCAATTATGTGAACAGTCAGTATCTTCATTGAGATTTTAGCCCCTAAAATCACCCCTTCCAATTTCAGTCTCAGGTCTCAAGGTCCCACCCCCTTGCAAGCCTCTGATTGGCTACTCCCCCTGCCAATCCAGGTCACTTACCCTCTACTTTCTCCTGTGGGCGGGGACTGATAGTTGAGGGCGGCAGTTCTCAGCAACCACCTGCACCAGCCTGATGTCCCTGGAGGAACATCCCGCCCTCGGCCGCCCCCCAGCTAAAAGACTGGTTCAGTGTGGAGAGCTGTCAGGAAGTCACTCCCCACAGAACACCTGGAAGTTACCAAATAAACCTGAAAACTTCTGAATGTTGAAGACAGGGGAAACTGACCAATATTTGTTTAGGATATGCCTTTGACTAGACTGGGTTGAACTACAGACAGAACCCAGCTGGCCTGTGAGGAGGCTTCTCCTCATTATTTCAAAGGGTAGTTGATTTGATTATGTTAATTTGTATGAGAAGAAACTTACTGTGAGAGTTCAGCAGTTTCTTCATCATATATTTTTTTTCTCTCAGACAGTTCATCAGGCAGATACTTCACTATTAAATCTTCCAACAGCTGTGTGACACAGTACCTCCTATCTGCTAGATACTGAAAGACAATATTATTTTACATTCCAGCACTTTTTCCCCCTACAGTACAAAACAGGTAAAACAGTTTAACTCATATAGTAATGCCCTTATTACATATTTACACAGTCAGTTCTGAATTTTATAGGAAAAGCAGGGAACGAGATACAATGGATGACGCTAAACTGGAAACCCTGCCTGAAGCTTAGCTCAAGAGCATTCAAGGTAAGTCTGCAACCTGAAACAAGTTCTGCAGATAAGACGACCCTTGTCTTGCTAGGATCACACACCATTAACAGCAGTCAGCCCTGCTCCTGCTGTCTCCCACACCAAAGGTAAGTTCCTTCTGACAGTGCATGCGTATCTGAAACTAGCATTTTAATCGAGAAACAAAAATAAGGAATAAAGAAAATAATGCATTTGCCTTATTTAAGAAAAGCAACGTTGCTCCCTTCTTTTGTTCCAGATAACTTTTCTTTCAGATTTTTCTTCTGCTGTCACCCCACTATGACTACTGATGCCCTTATCCTATCAAGAGGCTGCTTTTCCCATGTGACTCACCCTCGGGGTAAGGTTTATGCCACTCCTGTAATACTCTGAATTGCCACCCTGATACATTTTTGTATTACTCTCTCTTCCAACTGCCAAAAGCCATCTGACTATCCTTCAAGGTCTGGCTGCAATTTTACCTTTTGCATAAAGTGTTCCTTAATTATTTTTCTGTCTCCTAGGAATAACCTTTAATGTATAGAAGGCAGCTACCATACCCTGCACAATATTAGCTCTCCAGGGATATATTATATCTGTGGAACTAAACTAAGAACTGCGTAGAGCCAGGGACCAGTTCAGAGTGTGTACAGAGAAGTCTGAACAAAATATATATGTGTGTGTGTGTATATATATGTCCAATACTAATTTGCTTAATAAAATAATGAGGAAAACTCTTGTGAGACAACCACAAGATAAAGAGAAACCAGCTGTTCCTCTAGGTCCAGCAAAAATAAGGGTTTTGTCAGTATCTAAAGAAGTATGGTGGGCAAATGGCTTATACTTGTGGTTCTTAAACTTCAGCATGAACCGTGGCTTGTTAAGTGCAGATTGCTCAGCCCTCAGCAGGTTCTGATTTAGTGGTTCTGGGGAAGGGTCTGCGAATCCATATTTCTATCAAGTTCCCAGGGGATATAGATGCTGCTGGTCGGGGGAACATACCTTGAGAACAACTGGGCTATTGACTGGACAGATGTACTCTTGAGCAGATAATAAACATATATATATAGATAACTTAAGAATTTATTATAAAATTAATCAAAGTAGAAATATAAAAGCAATTTCAAAGTAATAAAGACATTTTAAAACTTAAGACTCATGTATTAAATTTGGGAAATATGGCTTCTCTTCCATTACTGGTAAGAATCTAAATTTGTATATTACTTGAGACCGAGGCAATCTGGGAATTGGTTTTAAGAGTCTTAAAATATATGGTCTTTGATCCAGTAATTCTCCCAGGAATTTATCCTAAGGAAAGAGTCAAAGACACTGACCATAGTATACTTAAAAAAAAAAAAAAAAAGAGAGAACTTAAATGCTCCAAAACAGAAAAATGTTGTATCATGGGACTAGTATGCTGCTATGAAAATCACATCTTTGAAATGCATTCAGATGAAAAAATGAGCAAAGTAAGAAGAGCAGAAAACTGGAGCATATCCATTTCATCTGTGTAAATGTATATTTAGACTTTACCAATTATAGATGGTGTCTTCAAGTCAGGACAAAGGATAAAGTTATTTTTAAACAGTATGTTAGTTACGTTTTTAAATAACATCCTTACTTTGTTTTCCTTAGAACTTCAGACATTTAAGGTGCGATAACTCGAAATTTAAAGCATAGTAAATATATAAGCATATCAAAAAACTCTGAAAAACCAGGAAAGATAGCATGTATTAGAGTACTTTACATGAAAACAAGAGTCTGAAAGTTGGAAATGTAACGCTCTTTAAGAATAAAGATTTATGTTCGGTTTCCCAACGTTGTAAACATTGTTTTGTGTTCTGTTACATATAGGGTGGCTATGTTGTATGAAATGTAACAATACATATCTGCTATATGATATCCGTACAGAGCTATGCTTTCTACATAGGAAACAACTATTTTTAATAGCAAAATGGTTTTCATCAAATTTCTACATCGTATTTGCAAGACACTTTTTTTCTTAAAATCTAGAGACAGAATCAATGGATCAATGCTACCACTGCAACAAGAATTCTAAGGCTCTGGCCTCACCTTTAAGGACATCAAAAGGGTGCTGCCCTCCCCCTGGTTACAGAAGAGACCCACCTGAGATCCAGCTGTTTTCCTAATGCAGGTGATCAGTGCAGACCACCCGCCAGACAAGGAGGGGTGTGGGAAGCTGTGCCTCTCTCTCCTTGCCAGGCTACCACTTTCTAGAACTGCGCTGTCCAATGTGGGAGCCACTATTCACACGTGCCTACTTAAATGTAAACTAATTAGAAGTACAGTCCCTCCCGCACATATGGCCAATAGCTACCATGCTGGACAGCATAGATACAGGGCATTTCCATCAGTGTAGCAAGTCCTACTGGACAGTTGGTCCAGGTGTTAAGGGGATTGACTGAGGCCTGAAATCCAACCTAAAAATGGGGGTGGGAGGCAGGGCAGTTGAGATTCCCTAATACTGTCATTAAAATCAACATATTCCTGATCATACCTCATCTGTTTAAAAAATTGAGTATGGGGATTCAGTCTTCAGACTCTGCTTTCTCCCACTCTCTCCAAACTCACTTTTCTCCAATACTAGCAGATGGGTAATGAGACATGCATGATCCCTTTCGGTCAATCAATATGTATAATGTAACGTATTCTGAACCTAGTAATCATTATTTTCTATGGCTAAACAGAAATCAAACCATGTTGTTACACATAAGAGCAATAAACAAATACACAAATGCTTACCTCTTTTAAGCTTTCTTTGCAAAGAGGACAATATGGTGTGTGATCTAAACAACGCTCAAGACAGTTCTTACAGAATGAATGTCCACAAGGGGTTGTCACTGGCTCAAAAAACAACCTGAAATCAACCAGAATACATGTTAGTTTTCACCATAGGCTGTCCACTGCAAAAACTGAACAATAATGTAACCGTAACACTAGCTTCTGTTTAGAAGAGGAAGGAGGGTTTGACAGGCACGAGAGGACGGAAGGACCAGTGGTAAGTGCGAGGTACAGCCTCCTGAACTGTTTAAAAGTTGACCATCATCAGGGGTACCCTGCTTGGAGCTGCACAGACTAATATAACCACTGCCCACAGGGATACTGCAGCCTTGAAACGGGGCTGGTCCAAACTGAGATGGGCAGTACTTCTAAAATACACACCAGACTAGTGCAAGATTAACAATGTAAACCGTATCATACCTATTCATTTGTTTTTCTATACACTCATCACTTTAAAATTGGTTTTCTTATAAAGCTTATAAAAGCCTTACTATATGAAATTCATTCAAAATAATCCACTGTATATTACCATTGAATCCTAAAAGAAAACTGATGCTCAAAACCAGATGTGATACTCAAACAATATGACATTCTAGTTATTTCCTGAACCACAATACTTTGGGAGTTCCCAGAAGTATTGTTAGACATATAGGTACTTCAGAAATCATTGGGGTCTGATCCCCTCACCCCAAGATGAAGCAGCCAAGGGTCAGAATCAAGGGACTTGGCTCAGAAATACCTGGTGTAGCCAGTTCCAGGTGCTTGACACACTGTTCTCTTGCCTCCACCACAATTTATATAAATGGAAAATGTTCTTTCCAAATTATCAGTCTTAGAATTACAAGCATTCACATAATTGAAATCCTTACCCAGTGTTACTTAAAAAGTACTTTGGAGTTAAGATACATAAACAAGATAGAATCACATACACACAATACATCATTGTATTCTCACCCAAATCTAAAACCATGGAGTCTCAGTAATAACATGTATAGCTTTTATAGTACAATTCCTCAGATACTTCCTATATTTTAGTCATTTGATTCTTTTAAGACTTAAATATAGCATGGTGGTAAAGAATCTGCCTGCCAGTGCAGGAGACATAAGAGATGCGGGTTCAGTCCCTGGGTTGGGAAGATGCCCTATAGAAGGAAATGGAAACCCCCTGCAGTATTCTCGCCTGGAGAGTTCCATGGCCAGAGGAACCTGGTGGGCTACAGTCCACAGGGTCGCAGAGTCAGACACGACTGAACAACTGAGCACTTGTGCACGTGCACGCACACACAAATCCTAACACCACCTTCTAAGTGAAAAGTCAAAGTTGCTCAGTCATGGTAAAGAAAGGGAATGGACCCACCAGGGAAGCCCCTTCTAAGTAAGGAAAAGCTAAATAAGGTTCAGAGAGTATACTATTTGCCCAAGATGTGAAAGGAAAACCGAGGACTAAAATTCTTATCTTTTGATTTTTAATTCACTACTCTGTTACTTCACACTGCTGCTTCTTAGAGTTCAGTTCAGTTGCTCAGTCGTGTCCGACTCTTTGCAACCCCGTGGACTGCAGCACACCAGGCTTCCCTGTCCATCTCCAACTCCCAGAGTTTACTCAAACTCATGTCCATCGAGTCGGTGATGCCATCCATCTCATCCTCTGTCATCCCCTTCTCCTCCTCCCTTCAATCTTTCCCAGCATGAGGGTCTTTTCCAAGGAGTCAGTTCTTCGCGTCGGGTGGCCAAAGTATTGGAGTTTCAGCTTCCGCATCAGTCCTTCCAATGAATATTCAGGACTGATTTCCGTTAGGTTAGACTGGTTTCATCTCCTTGCATTCCAAGAAAGTCCAGTTCTTACAGAGTAGATTACCTTTATCCACTCTGTACCTATTTACATTAATATAAAATATTCATCTCATAAAATTTGACACTTACCTCATGCAGAGAGAACACTCAAAATCTGAGACATCTATTAATTCTTCTGGGACATCACCGTAATTTAAGGAAAACGTACAGACTTCAGTGGGAATTTCTATTAAAATAAAGAGATGGGTTTTTTTTTTTTTTTTAGGAAAAAATTTGGAAGCCATTCTGAATAAATCAATGTGTTTTCTGTGAGTGTAGTAAAATTTTTACCTCCCTGTCTTTTCAGCTTATTTCTTCCATCTTCATTTACAATCACATCCTGGTCTAAAAGAGACAGCTTTCTTTTCAGCAGAACACCTTTCTCTTGAATGCAAAGTGAGGGTTCCGAGGACACTCTTTTTAAACAGTCCTCTCTGGCAGGCATGTCTGTTGAATTTATAGCCTGTGCTGACCGAGCACGGTTTAGGCTTCCTTTGACAGGCTCTGAGGTGACCTCTGCTATTTCTTCATTCTACCAAAAAAATGCAACAAATAAGGGTAACTGACTGTATGTTTTCACTGCCCTTACTGCTCTCGCCAAGAACCAAACTGAAATGAAACTGTGATGTCTTGAAAGGTTTATTTTATTGTTCATTTAAAACAAAACCAACTTTTAATTCTAAAACCCTGGCAAGTAAAGGATTTTTGCCAGTACTTAGAGAGCCCTGGACATCAAGCTGACTTCTACCATAATGAGGTTTAAGTAGTTATGCTAATATAGTTGTTTCTACTACAAGGAAAGTAAGATAAATACAATGTTCTGGTTTTTTCCAAGAGACAAACACTTCTGACATTCAGGTGATGTAACATTGTGATTAATGAGCAGATATGTCACATAAAAGTTTTTAGTGTAAAATAAAAGGTCACAGATGGAATCCTATTAAGACAAGCCTTACTAAGTTCAAAGTACCGACATAGGTTTTAGTATTAATATTTGAAACTAGGAAACAGAAGATCTTGTAAAGAAAATGGATACACTAAGCCTATGACCGTCTCTTCTCACCCCTTACCTGCTCTGGGCTCAGCTCACTGGCAGAATGAGACTCTTCCAGCACTGAAGGAAAACTGAAAGGTTTGTTTTTAATACATGGTAATGAATTCCAGGAAGAGTCCTTCAGGCCTTCTTTTAAGTTTTCAGGTGATAATAAATCACATAAAATCTGTAAGGAAGGTATCATAAAGAATAATGAAAAATATAAAATATTTTATTAAGGATAATTTAGTTACTTAATATTTAAGAGGGCTTCTCTTGTGGCTCAGCTGGTAAAGAATTTGCCTGCAATGTGGGAATCCTTGGGTTGGGAAGATCCCCTGGAGAAGGGAAAGGCTACCCACTCCAATACTCTGGCCGAGAGAATTCCACGGACTGTATAGTCCATGGGGTCGCAAGAGTCGGACATGACTAAGCGACTTTCACTCACCTCACTCATTCAATACTTAAGAATTTCTTGAAAATTTCATAGTATAAGCTATAAAAATATCCAATCACTTTGTTGTACACTTGAAACTAATAATATTGTAAGTCAGCTATACATCAACTACAAAAAGAAAACTTCCAGCTAATATTATTTTTAACGGGCAGGGAAGGAACAGGTCAAGTAAAAAAAAATAAGGACTTCCATGTTGATTTTAAAAGTCCTGCCAAAACCAAGGTGTACCTCCAAGGGGGTCAAACCACATCAAAGAAATGGTTCAAAAGGAAGGCTCAGGGGTGATTAGACTGGTGGCCTGAGAAGGTGCCCAAGGTAAAGCTTGGCATGTATATATAAGGTTTGTAGAAAGAAGAAATCTTAAGAGAAGTGGAAAATATTTACCTCTGACCATCAGCAAGTCCCATGCTGTCAATATAGTTAATGGTTCATCCCAATGTATATTCTAAGGCTGAACTTAGACTGTTCATGTGAACTTGGATCTTTAACCCCAGAACTAAAATTCCATGTGTTTACAGTGAATCTAGCTTCTCCCTGAACCAGTGACCTGTATGGTCAGTCACCACCCCCGGCATTAACAGGGGCACCCCATGGCAGCCGGCCCAAACGGAGGCAGCTGCAGTATCTAAACTCTGGGTGCTTCTCTCAGAAACACCTCAAACTCTCCAACAAGGGGATTACAACAGAGGAACAGACTGCCTACAAGGAAATGCTATGCTATGCTAAGTCTCTGCAGTCGTGTCCGACTTTGTACGACCCCAGAGACGGCAGCCCACCAAGCTCCCCCATCCCTGGGATTCTCCAGGCAAGAACACTGGAGTGGGTCTCCATTTCCTTCTCCAATGTATGAAAGTGAAAAGTGAAAGTGAAGTGGCTCAGCCGTGTCCAACTCCTAGTGACCCCATGGACTGCAGCCCACCAGGCTCCTCTGTCCATGGGATTCTCCAGGCAAGAGTACTGGAGTGGGGTGCCATGAAATGAGTGGGATTCAAATTTGTTTGCTTGTCAAATAAGCTGTGTGTATCTGTATGGCATATACACGTTTCTTAAAGTCTCAGTTTGGAAGTTTGGTTTTTCAGCTGTATCTCTCAAGGCACAAAAGTCAGAATTTTCCACAAATCTTTACAATGTAAATATAAAAAGGAAATATACATGGTATTAATGAAAGTGTGTGTATCTGTAGATGCTCAAGCAATAAACCATTTAATGAACAATCTCTAAAGAATTTGGATATGCTTTTATATTTCCCCTGATTAAAAAAAAAAAAAAAAAAGTATTAAACATACCCCGACTCTAGAAGACAGTTACCTGACTCCTAGGTATTTACTGAAGAGAGAGAAAAACGTATGTCCACAAAATGACTTTTAAAAGAATGTTCATGGCATCAATTAGAAACAATCCAAATGAAAATCACCACTAACTGTGAATATCACAAACTGTGATGTGTTCATACCACAGGATACTTGGTGAACAATAAAAAAGAAAAGAATTACTGGATGTGTCTCAAAAACATGTTGAGCAAAAAAGAGTACATGCAGTGTGTGTGAAGGTCCAGAACAGGCAGAAGAAGTCTGTGGCACTAGAGGTCTGAGCAGTAGCTCCCTCTGGAAGCACAGAAAGAGGGGATCTGCTGCAAAGGAGATGAGGGAGCTCTCCAGGGTGATCTGAAATAGTCTGTATCTTGACCGGGGTGTTGTTACACGAATGTATAATTTCTCAAAACTCACTGAACTATAAAACACCTTTTATTATATGTAAATTATACCACAATTTACCCCCCAAAAAGAAAAAATATTTCAAGGCAGTAGATATTTTGCATTCACCTGACCTTATTAACCAACAAATAATTACAGGAAAGTAAGGATACCCAGCAGCACGGAAAATGCAAAATTGTAAGCCCTTATAAAATCTGCAGTCTCACCAGGGAGTTCACTCTAGCAAAGAGAGCGCAGTAAGAATACACACAACAGTAAACCATTTTCTGTTAAATCAGTGGGCTAGAACATGTATGCAAACAAACCTCATGGAGGATGCTGGCTTTTTCATAAAGCATTTGGAATGCAAGAAAAATATCGAAGTTCTCTTACTTTAAGGTACATAAGAAGCTCCTGAGGAGCTTGTTAAATTAGACTCTAATTCCAGAGATTCTAATTCCAAAGGTCTGTGGGGGGACCCAGGAAACCTTTGTGTTTACCATGCACCCGAGATGACTCCGACAAAAAGCCACGTTCTGAGCAACGCTACAAGCACAGTAAAC
Source organism: Neotragus moschatus (assembly GCA_006410615.1). Classification (NCBI taxonomy): domain Eukaryota; kingdom Metazoa; phylum Chordata; class Mammalia; order Artiodactyla; family Bovidae; genus Neotragus; species Neotragus moschatus. Next base: position 4,210,130 of record SJYA01003206.1, read on the forward strand.
GAGGTGGCCTCTTTGGGGGACAATGAAGGGACCTGGGCACTGAAATTGTATTGGGATAGGTTTTCCCAAAACATTTCTCAGAGACTCTAGTCTTCCCAGATGTTCCGTGAGTAAAGCCGGCAAAAGCTGAATGCTGCTGTCATGCTAGCAAAGCAAAAGCTCTCGAGAAGGGCTGCAGAAACCTGTTTGATTGGTTTAACCCAGTGTTTCCCAGAGTCATTTGATCAGAGAACCCCTTTTCCTTTTAATTAACACCTACCACCGAACAAACTCTGGAAAGTGATGTGTGGAGTACAAGAAAATTAAGGCAAAATAAATTGAGTGGGGCGGTACTATTGGCAACCACGGAAAGCAAGCAAAGTTGAGACCTGAAATGAAAGGCAAAGGAAGCCAATAAAAATTCCTGAGCAGGAACATCATGACAACAATGTTTAATTAAGAATGACTGGTCTGGCTCCCATGGAACAGACTATTAGAGAACATCTAAATTTAACTAGGCGAAAGTAATGCATTTAACTCTCTCTGAAATGTTCTGACTTGGGTAAGAACTCAATATGCTAATAAGTATACTGAACCTGAAAACCCCCTGTGAAACTGCTACTAAAACTGACTTATGGACACCCCTTATGTCCTTACCCCAGAGTCTAACGGGCATTTGTAAAAAGACCTGTGTTGTTGGGAAACTGGCTGGAAGTGTTACAGTTGGTACACGGATTACCTTTTCTACTTCTAGCTTTGCAGGTGCGAACTCTTCATCAAGCGCTAAGCACTGAAGAAACAGCTGTAAGGCATCACCTAAGAATCCAGCATCGTGGAGGACTTTTCCTTTCCTGAAGTAGACCTTCAATAAAAGCACACATACCCAACTTTTATGGATGGAATTGTTTTTTGAAACATCAATATCACGTAAGGTTAAAAAAATAACGTTCTGCTTGGAAATGTTCATTTTGAAACTCTGAATGAGTCTCAGGAGCCCAAAGCATTTTACAGGCACATTTACACCCTACCCAGGATAGGCACTATGATTATGAGGTCCAGAAAATGACTCCAAAGCCACATTTCTAACTATATCCCATCAATGATAAGTCCAGAGGATTCTTTCCTGTTTAATGGTTTTAAGAGCTTTCCTGGTGGCTCAGTTGGCAAAAGAGTTCTGCAACACAGGAGACATGGGTTCGATCCTCGGGTTGGGAAGATCCCCCGGAGGAGGGCATGGCAACCCACTCCAGTGTTCTTGCCTGGAGAATCCCATGGACAGAGGAGCCTGGTGGGCTACAGACCATGGGATCTCGCAAGAGTCAGACATGACTTAGCGACTAAACCACTGCCACCACCAAAGCTGTCTGTACAAATCATTTTCCCTCGTATTCTTAACACTGATTTGACTTGTACCAACTGGTCATGTCATCATGAGATTCTGAATCATTTTCTTTATTAATTTATAAATTGTAGAGCATCCTTACTATATAGTCCTCAAAGGCATAGCTTTGAATACAAAAAAAGTCACATTAAAAGATGATTTTTAACTTAAATAACATATATGGGAGATGGACTGATTTGCCTTGACAGTACTGGTAAAAAGGAGAATTCGTAAAATTGATTATATAATATATACATGCTGCAAATCTTTTTTCAAAAGAGCATGGGCAAGGCCCCCATCTACCATATTAAAAGACTGCCTCATCACCCAGTTCCCATCACAATGCTTCAGTCAACTGTTCAGCCAAAGAACCTCTTCTCTCTCATTAATAAACCTCCTCCACTGATAACTTCTTTGCGCCCATCTCCACAATAGGGCCAGGTGTATGTCTTTGAGGAAATGCTGTATATTAAACTCTGTTTTTTGTTTTTTTCCTGTGCCTCGAAGTCAAGTTGTTCTCTAGTTAGGAAACAAACGTTTCTTAACAGTCTAAAAAACTGTCAGATGATATTCATCCACTCAAAATATTGACGTTAGACTTCTAGAACTATTCTATATATTTAAAAGAAAGCGCCCAATCCATTTCGTTGTAACTCACAATCATAATTGAAATGCATATTCCCTACAGCTGAAATTCTTAAATGCATGCAAATGTAAAACAGTAGTTTTACCTCAGGCCAATTTGGCAGTTGAAAGAGAACTGCATTTAAATCTTCTATGGCTGCTTTAAACTCTTGGAGACCAGCATACGATTCAGCTCTGTAGATTTTCAGAGTCAAGTCGCTGGGCTCTGAAATCAATGTTATGAAGGTTTGATTATTTTTAAAAGATTACTGTATAATCCACAGAAACATCATACTACAGTAAGAACTGACTCAGCGATTCTAGTCAATAACCACTGACCCAAAGGCAGTGAGCCAAGCACAGTACAGGTGCAACCCACTGGCATACTGACATTTCTCTAAGCTATAGCACATCCTTATGGTTAGATTATGTTAGTGGAGGAAACTGATTTTTTTAAAAAAAAAACTGAAACTAGTTTGATAATATGATCACCCCTAAGAAACTGAATGTTTTCCTAACATAGGCAAAGATTTAGAAGATGTATCTTAGATGTTTAGAAGATTTGTCTTTTGTGGTAATCTTTTTTATATCTGACTTTGAAATCTTTATAAATGGCTACATGTGTTAACTACTGCATACGGAATTCCCATAGTTACAAAGACTGACCGAGGCACAAACTTATGAGAGGACACGGTGGTCCTGTTTCTGGAGGAAATGGGTTGACAAGAGTCAGGTTTCTTAAGAGGGAAAAATTTTTAAATCCCTGCCATTAATAAGAACAGGATTGGATGGCCCCAGAATGATTTAATTTCAAATATTTGAGGGTAAAAAGCTTTAGGTGATACTTTCACTATGCTCTCTGTCTCTACTTGAGAAACTGAACTAGTATCCAAAAGCACTAAAACTTTCAGACGCTTCGCTGGCTCGTTAACGGTACTATAATCAATTGCTACAGGTCACGTGGAATCTAGGAAAATGGTACAGATGAGCCTATTTCCTACAGACTCAGATGCAGAAAATGGACACATGGACGCCAGAGGGGAGACAGGGTGGGGGGGACAAACTGAGAGGTCAGGATGGACACACATACACTGCCACGCGTGAGACTGCTAGTGGGGACCTGCGCATGGCGCAGGGAGCTCAGCTCAGTGCTCTGCAATGACCCGAGGGCTGGCGGCAGGCCCAAGGAGGACTTACAGCTGCTTCACTTCAGTGTACAGCAGAAACACAACACTGTAAAGCAATTACACTCCAATAAAAAAAAAGGTTAAAAAAAAATTACTACAGGTACATGGATTCTGAAACTGAAGTTTAAGCCAGAAATCAATTTTCAGTATCTACAGATGACATTAACTTGACTCTTCTTTTTAAAGCTATTATTCATCTTTAAAGGCTTCCAAAATGTATGCTTATAAAATAAAGCATTCGTTGTGGGAAGGGCATAAAAACCTTACCACTCACCATCCTGGGCAAACAAAACAAAAACTATAATAAAACTATAGTAAACTATAATAAAACCACTCTAGTTTTTTTTTATTTTAATTTTTATTTTTTAGTTTGTTTTGCTTTACAATACTGTATTCATTTTGCTATACATTGACATGCATCACCACGAGTGTATATAAGCTCCCAATCTCGACCCCCCTTCCCTCCTCCCATCCCACACCACCTCTCTGGATCAGCCCTGTACATCAGTCCCATCTAGTTTTTAAATGATTGCTTTTTTACAGATAACTCTCGATGTAACAATTAATTAGACAGGCCTTTTCCAGTTGCTGGTACTTGAGAACTCAAACTGTTACCTCAAATTTATACCAATGAAAAAAATTTAAGAATAAAATTAGTATTTCATGAAAATAGTTCTTACTTCCTAAGCAGAAAAAGACATGTCTGGAACATTTCATCTTTTGTTTCTTAAAGCAATATAATTGTAAATCATTACCTGAACAAAAACTCACAGAAACTGAAAGCTCCCTGTGATTAATCAATCAAGAATGAGGAGTCTCAGCACCAAGCTAGATAGATGCTGGAGGGGTTTCAAAGATGTTACTTTCTCCTTGTCTCTAAGGAGCTTACAGTCACATTAGGAAATCCTAGTTTCTTGTGAAATGGCATCACGTGGTCCTGACTGGACAAGCATAACCAGAGTCGGGGAAACAGGGAGCAGTGGGTGCCCAGCCGGTCCAAGGAGTGGTCACCACAGCACGTCCAGCTCCCTGAGCTGGAGAGGATGGGGACTACGTCTGGCACAGCTGGGGTCCTGCCAACAGCAACCCTGTGCCCCAGCACCTCCAGAGAGAGGGGTTTCAGTCACAACCAGCAGCCCCCTCCACACTCGGATCCCTTCAGTTCAGTTCAGTTCAGTCGCTCAGTCGTGTAGAACTCTTTGCGACCCCATGAATCCTTACTGGACTGTTTTTCTTCTCACGTGTTTCCTTTTACAGCAGGCTCCCCCACACGACCCTGGAGGCAGTGCCCACGGGGACCTCGTGAGTACCATACCCTATGATCAAGGTCTTTACCGCTCAGCGCTGCCCTTTACACAGCTTTCCCAGGGCAGCGCTGCGGGAAGGGGCTGGGGAGACCTCCGTCTTTACAGTGCCGGGTCAGTCCACCACGCTTCTCCCCTGCGAGGGACACAAACAGGGACCTCAAGCTACCCGGGCTCCCTGGAAAGCTGCTGTCTACTGGGATGAGAAGCGTGGTGGACCTGTAAAGGAGACGACAGGAGGGTCAGATCTTAAAAAGTCTTGTTCCCCAAATCCTTGTAGGTTCTGTTCTTACTGGGCATTTCACGCCAATGGAATAGTGATTTTGACTGACTGTTGGNGGATGATATGGGAGAATGGCATTGAAACATGTAAATTATCACATGTGAAACGAATTGCCAGTCCAGGTTCAATGTATGAGACAGGGTGCTCGGGGCTGGTGCACTGAGATGACCCAGAGGGATGGGATGGGGAGGAGGGTTCAGGATGGGGAGCACATGTACATCCGTGGCAGATTCATATCAATGTATGGCAAAACCAATACAATATTATAAAGTAAAAAAAGAGAAAAATCTACAAACAATAAATGCTAGAGAGGGTGTGGAGAATAAGGAACCTTCTTGCTCTGCTGGTGAGAATGTAAACTGATATAGCCATGGTAGAGAACTGTATGGAGGTTCTTTAAAAAACTAAAACTAGAATTACCATATGACCCAGCAATCCCACTTCTGGGCATATACCCTGGGAAAACTAAGTCAAAAGGACACGTGTACCCCAATGTTCAATGCAATAGTACTTACAATAGCCAAGACATTGATAAAGAAGTTATGGTACATATATACAATGGAATATTAATCAGCCATGAGAAGGAATGGAACTGGGTCACTTTAGAGGTGTTGATGGACCTAGGGTCTGTCATACAGCGTGATGTTAGAAAGAGAAAAACAAGCATCATGTATTAACACATGCATGTGGAATCTAGAAAAATGGTACAGATGAACCTATATCCAGGGCAGGAACAGAGATGGAGTCATAGACCATGGACATGTGGACACAGGAGAAAGGAGAGGGAGAGATGAGCTGGGAGATTCACTTTATTGTACAGCAGAAGGTAATATAACACTGTAAAGGAATTATACTCCAATTTAAAAAGAAAAGACCTAAATGTAAGCCCTGGTATTAGAGAATTCTCTCAAGAAAACATGGGGAGAAAATACTCTGACATAAATCTCAGCAATATCTTTTTAGATCCGCTTCCCAGAGTAATGGAAATAAAACCAAAAATAAATGGGACCTAATCAAATCAAAAACTTTTGCACAGTAAACCATAAAACAAAAAGACAACCCACCAAATGGGGCTTCCCTGGTGGTTCAGTGGTAAAGAATCCAGCTGCCAATGCAGAAGACTCAGGGTCAATCCCTGGGTCGAAAAGATTCCCTGGAGGAGGAAATGGCAACCCACTCCAGTATTCTTGCCTGGAAAATACCATGAACAGAGGGGTCTTGTGGATTACAGTCCATGAGGTCTCAAAGAGTTGGACATGACTGAGCACGCACGCATGCACAGAATGGGAGAAAATATCTGCAAATGAAACAATTGACAAAGGATTAATCTTCAAAATCTACAAACAGCTCATGCAACTCAAGGTCAAAACAAACAACACAATCAAAAATTGGGCAGAAGGTCTCAACAGACATTTCCCCAACACAGACATACAGATAGCCAAGAGGCACATGGAAAGATGCTCAACATGGCTAATTATTAGAGAAATGCAGACCACAACAACAATGGGATATCACCTCACATCAGTCAGAATGGCAATCATCAAAAACAATAAATGCTGGAGAAGGTGTAGAGAAAAGGGAAACTTCCTACACTGTTGGTAGGAATGTACACTGGTACAGCCACTATGAAGAACACCTCCATACTAAAAATAGAATTACCATATGACTCAGCAATCTCATTCTTTAACATGTATCCAGAGAAAACCAGAATTTGAAAAGATACACGTACCCCAATGTTCACTGCAGCACTATTTTCAATAGGCAAGACACAAATGCAGAATTTGGAAAGATACATGTACCCCAATGTTCACTGCAGCACTATCTTCAACAGGCAAGACACAAAAGCAAGCTAAACGTCCATCTACAGGTGAATAGAAAAAGACGTGGTACATACCCACAGTGGAATACTATTCAGCCATAAAAAGAATGATATAGTGCCATCAGCAGCAACATGGATGGACTTAGAGACTATCATGCTAAGTGAAGTCAGGAAAAGACAAGAAAGTACCATATGATATTGCTTATATGTGGCATCTAAAGAAAAACGATACGAATGAACTTATTACAGAACAGATACAGAATCTGCCTGCCAGTGAAGGAGACTTGAATTCAATTTCTGGGTCAGGAAGACCCCCTGGACAGAGGAGCCTGGTGGGCTACAGTCCATGGGGTTGCATACAGTTGGACACAACTGAGAACTAAACCGCCACCGGCCCCACCACATTTGAAACAGATAACCAATAAGGACCTACTGTATAGCACAGAGAACTCTGCCCAATATTCTGTAATAAACTAAATGGAAGAATTTAAGAATAATACATGTATACATATAATTGAATCACTTTGCTATATACCTGAAGCTAACACAGTTAACCTAACTCCAATAAAAATAAAATTTTATTTTTATTCAGAGGATAACTGCTTTAGGATGTTGTATTGGTTTTTGCTGTACAAAGAAGTAAATCAGCTAAAGGTATGCGTATACTCCCTCCTGGACCTCCCTCCTCCCACCATCCCACCCCTCTAGGTCATCACAAGGCATGTGAATTGAACTTCCTGGCTATACAGCTGCTTCCTGCTCTTCTCTCTTTTACACATGGCCGTGTGCATTTGTCAACGCTACTCTCTCAATTCGTCCCACCCTCTCCTTCCCTCAGTGTCCGCAAGTCCCTTCGCAATGTCAGCATCTCTATTTCTGCCCCACAAATGGGTTCATCGGTACCATTTTTCTAGATTCCATGTATGTGTGTTAATATACAGTATTTGTTTTTCTGACTTACTTCACTCTGGATAACAGGCTCTAGGTTCATCCACCTCACTACAACTGACTCAAATTTGTTCCTTTTTATGGCTGATAAAAATAAAAAAAAATACCAAGGAAAGAACTGAATTAATTTTAAATAGACTTTTTAAATGCAAAAATATACACAAAGGAGCAAAAGGTAAGAATTTTAAATATGTGAGATGATAATTTTTTTCAGTTAATACAGTTATTTGGTAACAACAAAAACTATAAACTATTCTAAATGATCTACAGCCTTCAGAACAATCCTATGTGGGTCTAACACTGTTCACATTTTTATAAAGAAACTGAGTACAGAGAGTTTAAGTATCTTGCCCAAGACCAAACAGCTTGTAAGTGAAGGATTCTAGATGCTCCCTCCAGCCACCTGGACCCAGTGTTCCTGCTGTTCACCTCCGCTAATAACAGGGCTCACAGAGTGTACTTACAATAGGGCTTGGTACGTTATAAACTATTTANAAAGAAACTGAGTACAGAGAGTTTAAGTATCTTGCCCAAGACCAAACAGCTTGTAAGTGAAGGATTCTAGATGCTCCCTCCAGCCACCTGGACCCAGTGTTCCTGCTGTTCACCTCCGCTAATAACAGGGCTCACAGAGTGTACTTACAATAGGGCTTGGTACGTTATAAACTATTTAAGTGTCTGCTATTACGATTGTGTTCCATCACTGTATGTGTGTGGCATATATTTAATTATAAAAAAAAAATCTGTCTTTGAGCTCCCTCCATTATTTACTGTCTCTGTATCCTCTATTCCTGCTTTGATAAATGTCTGCTGAAGCAGGGGAAATTCATTAAAATCTGTCCCCTTAGGCTCGCCAATCCTTGCCCTCACTCCCACTTCTCTTCGACATGGTGGTATCGTGAGTACTTAGGTCAATAAAACAACTGAAATAAAATTCTGCTACACATCTGAGGAAACTAGCTTTAAGTGGTCCAAGGTACTGCATGGGCTGTGGGAACAGAGTTCTCCAAAGTGGAGACTTCTCAAAGAAATCTGTTTTCCAGTAGGTGATGGGTAGTAAGAGGTGTGTACACATCATTTATCTTCAATAAACTTGTTTTGAATAACAAGTGTTATAAAATATTTACCTATAAACTTTGAAAAATACAGAAAATTAAGAACCAAAGGTCCTTTTCCTACCACAAAGCAATTCATTAAAATCTGTCGTCTTAAGCTTCTCAATTCATGCTCTCATGAACTAAGAAATAACCAGTGTTGGCATATAACCTGTACTTTTTTATCTGTGTGGGTAGATTACATTTTTAATGTATAATTTTATGAAATCTACCATATATACTGTGTATAATCTTCTTTTTTTTATCAAGGTGATTATATCCACAAGATACTTAATGGTTGCAAAGTATTCCATTATATATACCATCTATGTAAAATTCCCTACTACTTCTAATTTTTGCTACTATAAAAAGTACTGCAATGAACACTTACCAATAAGCTTTTGCATATCAGCTTATTTCTTTATTTTCTAGAAAGCTGAGTGTGTAGAAAGCTATGTAGATATATTACACAAAGTCTTCAATATATTCTGCTCACCCTCCTTTTATACAAATGTTACACTCCCAGAAGCTGTGTGTTTTTGTTTCCTGGGAAAATAGGAATGAAGAAGGATGTGCACTCATCTCCTCCTGTGAGAACACCAAAATCACAACTAGCTGTTGAACCACCATCGACAGGAGGACACTGGAACCACCGAAAAAAGATACCCCACATTCAAAGACAAAGCAGCAGCCGCAGCGAGACAGTGGGAGGGGCACAATCACCATAAAAGCAAATCCCATACCCGCCGGGCGAGTGACCCACAGACTGGAGAACCAGAACTGTAATACCAAAGAAGTTCTCCCACTGTTGTGAAGGTCTGGAACCCCACGTCAGGCTTCCCAGCCTGGGGACCCGGCAAAGGGACTGGGAATCCCCAGGGAATCTGACCTTGAAGGCCAGAGGGATTTGATTACAAGACTTCCACAGCACTAGGGAAACAGAGACTCCAGTCTTGGAGGGCACAAACCAAACCACACGCACACCAAGACCCAGAGGAAAGGAGCAGCAACTCCACGGGAGACTGAACCAAAACCACCTGCTGGGCTGAGGCTCTCCTGGGGAGGTGTGGGTCTGCAGAGACCAAGCACAGGGACGGGACACGGGAAGCAGCAGGCTGGGAAGGTCCCCCTCGGTGTAAACCCTCTTGGAGGTAGCCTTTAAGCTGACCATAGAGCTGAGGGCTGGGTCGCCTCAGGCCAAACAACTACCAGGGAGGGAGCAAAAACTCACTCATCAGCAGACAATTGGATTAAAGCTTCAATAGCAAGGGCATCCCCACCAGAGCAAGACTTAGTTTTCCCCACCACTGGGGAGCTTACACAAGCCTCTTAGCCTCCTCCATCAGAGGGCAGGCAGAAGAAGCAAGTAGAACCACAATCCCAGAGCGAGTAAAACAAACCACATTTCAGAAAGTTAAGGACTTCCCTGGTGGCTCAGATGGTAAAGAATCTGCCTGCAATGCAGGGAGACCCGGGTTTGATCCCTGGGTCAGGAAGATCCCCTGGAGAAGGGAATGGTAACCACTCCAGTATTCTTGCCTGGTGACTTCCATGGAGAGAGGAGCCTGGGGCCTGGCAGGCTACAATCTATGGGATGCAAAGAGTCGGACACGACCGAGAGACTAACACACAACCAGCATGAAAAAGCAGAAAGTTATGTCCTAGATGATGGGACAAGATAAAACCCCAGGAAAACAACTATGTAGAGGAGATAGCCAAACTTCTAGCAAAAGAATTCAGAATAATGATAGTGAAGAGGATTCAGGATCTTGGGGGAAAAAATGGCAACAAAGACTGAGAAGATGCAAAAAATGTTTACTAAAGAACAAACAGATGAGTAGTACACTGAAAGAATAACTGAGGCAGTACGCATAAATGAGCTGGAGGACAGAATGGTGGAAATCACTGCCACAGAACAGGATATAGAAAAAAGATTGAAAAGAAATGAAGACAGCCTAAGGGGTCTCTGGGACAACATTAAACAGACCAACATTTGTATTATAGGGGTCCCAAAAGGAGAAAAGAAAGACCTGAGAAAATATTTTAAGAGATAATAGCTGAAAACTTCCCTAACATGGAAAAGCAAATAGTCAACCAAGTCCAGGAAGCACAGAGAGTCCCAGGAAGGATAAACCCAAGGAGGAACACACCAAGACACACAGCAAATCAAACTGACAAAAATTAAAGACAAAGATAAAATACTGAAAGGGACAAGGGAAAAACGACAAACAACATACAAGGGAACTCTGCCGGNACTCTACTATTATTTTTTAATCTTATATTTCTAAATAAATAATTCTTTCTAAGATGCCGACGCCGTCCATGCTTCTAATCACTCTGGATCCACTGGGGCTGGACCCCGGCAGAACTCCCATCAGGCTATCAGCTGATTTCTAAACAGAAACTCTATAATCCAGAAGGGAATGGCATGATATACTTAAAGTGAAATATATGAAAGGGAAGAACCAACCATCAAGAATACTCTATCCAGTAAGACTCTCCTTCAGATCTGATGGAGAAATGAAAAGCTTTGCAGACAAGCAAAAGAGAATTCAGCACCACCAAACCAGCTTTACAACAAATGCTAAAGGAACTTCTCTAGGCAGGAAACAAGAGAAGGAAAAGACCTACCTACAGAAAATAATCCACCCCCCCCCCAAATTAAGAAAATAGTAATAGGATCATACATATTGATAATCACCTTAAATGTAAATGAATGAAAAGGACCAACCCAAAGAGACAGACTGGCTGAGCAGATGAAAACATGTGCACTTCCACTTACCACATCACTCTGCTTGACCCCCCAAACTGTATGTATTTATTTCATATTATTAGGTTAATCATGTTTCCATTATGGCTTGCAGTTGTAATTATCTTTTATTTTTTGTCTGGCTATTGATTGTGAGAACTGACAAACATCTTTTACTACTGTGATTATGTAACTATCACCCACTTAATACCACTGTATCATGACTGGTCAACAGAAAAATAGAATTCTCTATCACCAAAACTATCATTTAATAGGAAAACCTTTTTAAAATCCAGACGTATATCATAATTATCATGGCATTTTGGGGGGGGGGGGAATGCCCAGATATTGCTTTTTCTTTTTTGCCAGAGCTCCAGATACGTTTCTAACGAGCTGCTGCTGCTGCTGCTAAGTCACTTCAGTCGTGTCTGACTCTGCGCGACCCCATAGACAGCAGCCCACCAGGCTCCCCCATCTCCGGGATTCTCCAGGCAAGAACACTGGAGTGGGTTGCCATTTCCTTCTCCAATGCGTGAAAGTGAAGTTGCTCAGTCATATCCAACTCTTAGCAACCCCATGGATTGCAGCCTACCAGGCTCCTCTGTCCATGTGATTTTCCAGGAAAGAGTAGTGGAGTGGGTTGCCATTGCCTTCTCCTTCTAACGAGCAGTCATGTTTAAAAACAACTGGACTATATGAGGACCTTTTACTTTTATTTGGGCTTCTTGGTGGCTCAGCTGGTAAAGCGTCTGCCTGCAATGCAGGAGACCAGGGTTCGATTCCTGGGGCAGGAAGATCCCCTGGAGAAGGAAACGGCAATCCACTCCAGCATTCTTGCCTGGAAAATCCCATGGACAGAGGAGCCTGATAGGCTATAGTCCTACTTTTATTTAGTTTGTTTCATTTTTTCTATTTCATATTCAGTGCTTCCATTTTATTTACTTTATAATTTCCAATTTCTCCATCTCTCCCTTTTTTTTTGATGTTCTTTCTCAAGCACAGTAGAAAAGCTTTAGTATACATATATATAAATAATATGTATAACATGTTTTAGAAAATGAATTTTTGCCTAATTAAAAAATTTTGACATTTTGATTCCATTTGTTCAACTTATTATGAATAGAATGCTAGATTTCTAATTTAAAAATATATGCAACAAGCAACAAAGGTTTACTGCATAGCACAGGGAACTACAGTCAATATCTTGTAATGGAAAATTTAAAAAATATGGGTATGTGTATAACTGAATCACCAAAAATTCTACTTTTTGAAATTTAGTAATGTTTATCTTTTTGCCACTTTTTCTAAATCTCCTATGGACATCTAATAACAACATATGAGATACAAAATTTTAAACATATCTGTGTAGGATACAAGATTAATATAGATTAATTAAACATAAATCAATTACATTCAAGTCATTAACGATATCATTCAAGATGCTCTGATGATTTTTTCTGCACTTCATAAAATATTCTTAGAGAAAAGTTAGTATGTCTCATTATGATTATATATTTTTTCTTTTCCCTTATATTTCTTCTGATGTATCTGTTTCTTTGTTATTAGGTGTCTAATGGTTTACAATGTCTATCTTCTTTGTGAACTTTTTATCATTAAAAAATATTCATCTTTGTTTCATTTAAAATAATTTAAAAATACAAATGAAAAACAGCATTATTATTTTAGCGTGCCTTTTCTCAATGAGTTTGACCTTAAAACTATTTATTGACTATTTGAATTATGTGTAAGTATAAAAATTCCCTGTTCATTTCCTTTTTATCATTCCTCTTGAGTGGCTTTTCTTTTTATATTTATATGTTCAGCTAGTTTAAGAATTCCAATGGCTAACTGAAATACCAAATTTTTTCTATAGAACTTGGTTATCACAGTTAAACTAAGAGCTGCTGACTGACAAGTTATTAGCCATTTAATAAGGTCCAGGAATAGTTTGGCATACTAATTAAGATCATAACCACTGGATTCAGAAGATCTGAGTTCTGATTCACTTTTGACCATTCATTTAACTCTTTGTACCTCTGTCTCCTCACCTATAAAATGCTCGAGATACCTACATCTTAAGACTGCTGTGAGGGGACGTCCCTGGTAGTTCAGTGGCTAAGATTACACTCTCCCAATGAAGGAGGCATGGGTTCGATTCCTGGTCAGGGAACTAGATCCAGTCTGCCACAACTAAAGATCAAAGATCCTTTGTGTGGCAACTAAGACCCAGCACAGCCAAATAAATAAATTTTTTTTTTAAGGGATACATGTTAACAGTTAACACAAGGCCTGGCACATAAGCGCTCAGTAAATAACAACTACTGTTAAATTACAAAATATTTCAAAACAAGTTGATAAATAAATGAAATCAGTTCTTAATACAAGGTGAAGTATTTTCTATATCTTTTACTCAAATAATCCGTAGCCAGGTAAGAAATATCTTTGGGCTTCCCTGATGGCTCAGAGGATAAAGAATCGGCATGCAATACCCGAGACCTGGGTCTGATACCTGTGTCGGGGACATCCCCTGGAGAAGGAAATGGCTATCCACTCTAGTATTCTTACTTGGAGAATTCCATGGACAGAGGAAATACCTTTAGGGATTAGTAATGCAGGTTGCACAAAAGCAGGGGAAGGAAAAAAAGAAAAAAGAATGATCCTATTCTATTAATACCACAAGAAAAAGAAAAAAAAAAACTTGAACAGAAACTTCTGCTTGGCATTTTAGAGTTCTCTTAAATCATTCACCTTCTGTAGTAAAACATAAAGACAATTTCAAAAAATATCTTTATAAAGCAAGAGGCAGTAGTGAAAGTCGCTCAGTCGTGTCTGACTTTTTGTGACCCCCATGGACTATAGAGTCCATGAAATTCTCTAGGCCAGAATACTGGAGTGGGTAGCCTTTCCCTTTTCCAGGGGATCTTCCCAGCCCAGGGATCCAACCCAGGTCTCCCACATTGCAGGCAGATTCCTTACCAGCTGGACCACAAGGGAAGCCCAAGAATACTGGAGTGGGTAGCCTATCCCTTCTCCAACCCAGGAATCGAACCTGGGTCTCCTGCACTGTAGGTGGATCCTTTACCAACTGAGCTATCAGGGAAGCCATTAGAGGCAGAATACTACACAAATACATTTAAAATTATACGTGAATACATCTAAGCCTCCNTGGACCACAAGGGAAGCCCAAGAATACTGGAGTGGGTAGCCTATCCCTTCTCCAACCCAGGAATCGAACCTGGGTCTCCTGCACTGTAGGTGGATCCTTTACCAACTGAGCTATCAGGGAAGCCATTAGAGGCAGAATACTACACAAATACATTTAAAATTATACGTGAATACATCTAAGCCTCCAGAAATATTTCACTAAATATAAAAACAATTCTGAGTAAGCCAAAGTTTAATATACAAATAATGAGAAATCTATGATAACTGAGTTTTGGTAAATCTTTCATCATTTGCTTGATGAATAAAAGGTAAAAACATAGAAATTATTTTAAACAGACCACTTAAAGAGTTACTTATATAACCCCCTCTTTCATTTTCTATAACAATGAGAAAATGCTGTTATAATAGTGACTGTGAGGCACTGCAAAAATCCTAAAAGTGGACTTCTGAATTAAAGGAAAGATGAGTCAGAGATATACAGGATACACATTCAGTTTGTTAGAAATCAGTTAAGCAATAAGCCCCTTTTGTAACTATTTTCAATAAATACTAATTTGCTGCAACTGTGAGAAACAAGAACTACAAACTCTCTTGAGGACAGGCACTTGATTTTCTTCAGCTCTGTATTTCCAACACTTAAAGCCTAGTATAGAGCAACCATTCAATAAACACTTGTTAATAACAAGAACACTTAAGATTTATGTTTTATGTGCTCATTTAAAAATCAATCAGTCTTAGAAGCAATATCCACAGGCCCAGTTTCTGCTTTCAGTTGTTAACTTGGTTACTTGCTTGCCTTTAAAAAGTCACTTTCTTGGAGCTCTTTTTCTACATTCTATCAGTTTGGGGTACTAATGCATGCTCTCCTATCTCGCATGATCTCTGGTTAAGACTCAGTTAATGGAAGCGAAAATGTGTTGCGAAGTATAAACCATCATATAAATGTCAATGTTTACTGTTTCAAGCATTTGGCAGAGTAAGTTAGGGCATACATAAGTTTGCATGGTAAGTCACTTGAGTTTCGTACAACTCTTTGTGACCCTATGGAATGCAGTCTGCTAGGCTTCTCTGTCCATGTCTCCAGACAAGAATACTGGAGTGGATTGCCCTGCTCCACTCCAAGGGATACATAAGTTTGAAGTGAAGCGTGAGTGTCACACAGTCTTGTCCGACTCTTTGAGGGGATAAATTAAATTCAAATCTCTTTATGTTAACCTCACTGACTAATAAAATGTTAAAAAACCTTTTATATTTTCTTTAAATGTATTCGGTATCTATCTATAATTTGACTAATCTTTCTTTCCTGGTGGCTCCTGAAATGCAAGAAACCAGAGTTCGAACCCTAGGTTAGAAAAATCCCCTGGAGAAGGAAATGGCAACCCACTTCCAATCCAGTCAGTATCCTTGACTGGAAAATCCCACGGACAGAGGAGCCTGGAGGGCTACAGTCAATGGGGTCTCAAAGTGTTGGACATGACTAAGCACCTAACATACACATAATTTGACTAATCTTTTTATCAGGAAAGCCTTGCAGCATCTATATTTTATTGATGTATGCTAAAATGTTACTACTAATTAACATATGTAGGCCAGCATCAGGATTTAACCCTCACTGTTAATATACCCTGGTGGCTCAGATGGTAAAGAATCCGCCTGCAAAAAAGGAGATCTGAGTTGGATCCATGAGTTGGGAAGAGCCCCTGGAGACGGGAACAGCAACCCACTCCAGTATTTTTGCCTGGAGAATTCCATGACAGAGGAACTCGGCAGGATACCCACCATGGGGTCATAAAGAGTTGGACACTGAAGAGTTGGAGACTGAAGCAACTTAGCCCGCACACATGCACTGGTAACATTAATGTGGTAGAGAGAAAAGAACAGGACTTGATATTATAAGATTTAGATTTCAATTTTAGCTAAATCATCTAGCTGGGGCACACATTTTACATTTTAAGAATATTTTAATTAATATTTACTGGGTATTTATCCGCCAGGCACCATTCAGAGCACTTCACATGTTTTGACTCTCTTAATTCTCACAACAGCCCTAGGCTGTTGTTATGATTGTTATCTGTGAGGTAGACACTGCTCACTTTTCAGATAAGGAAAGCAAAACAGGGAGGTTAGACTCAGGCCCAAGGCCGGAGAGCAGGTGGAGACTGCATTGGGATTCAAACTCAGGTCGTTAGACACCAACATGCACAGCTCTAACTACTAAGCACCCCAGGTGCCTCAGTTTCCCTCTGAGGATAATAGTACTCCATAGACTTCTTTGTGACAATGAAATGATAAAAAACATTTTGAAATAGCTAACAAGGAATACATAATTAATAATCAAAACAGAGACTTCCCGGTGGTCTAATGGCTAAGACTCTGCACTCCCAGTGCAGGGGGCCCAGGTTCGATGCCATGTCAGCGAACTAGATCCCTGCATGCTGCATCTACAGGTTCCAAATGCCACAACTAAAAACAAAACAAAAATGAACCCACATGCCTCAACAAACACAGAAGATTCTGAACGCTGCAAATAAGATCTAGCATAGCCAATCTTTTTTTTTATATTAAAAATAAAACTTTTTTCTCCAAGTGTTTTAAATAAAATGTTCTCTTCCCTGTGACTTTTATTTACTTTCTAACCATTTCAAATTATAAATTATACTGTTCTGTTGGTCTTCTCTGTGGAGAGAGGGGCAATTCAGTGTTAAAAATTCATTAAAAATAAAACAAAGAGCATAGCTGAGTGGGATCATTTCAAGAGTCTTAAGTATAAAGAACCAAAGCAGAAAAGATCTTTACATAATATTCCTGAATACTAAAAAGACAAAGTTATGAAACATCTGAAAGTTAATACCAAAAGATCAATGGATTAAATGTTATCTAAATATACTTCAATTCAACAGAAACTTATGTAATCTCAATGGGAACGTTCTGATTTTGGCAAAGGTTTTCTAGCTTTCCTTTCTTGTTGAAAGGGCTTAAATTTGGATGTGTGTGGGCTAACTGTAGACTGATTATTTTTTCTAGTTAATAGTATTTACTTGTTTCATTGTAAGAATTATACGAAGAAATTATAGTCTTTTTCCACTGTTAGCAATAATGAAGGTATCTGGGGTACAGCTGTCCAATTATACAAACACATTTCAAATGCCTTTCTAACTAGCTCTCAAAAAGTTAAACCTTAACTGCACAAGTAATTTATAACTCTACTAAACCTTTTTATTTACCTTCATAAACTGTTAAACACATAATATCTGCACTCCATCAACCATAATTTGTTAGCTCTAAAATTTTTTTCTTCCTACTTTGTACTAAAGGTTCAAAGGATGAAAAAAGTTATCCTCATTAGTACCAATCAGACACATTTTGGAGTATGGAATTGAAGATTTTTCAAAGACCTAAAAATGAGGAGAAAATGGATGAGGTCAAAGGAATCTTGGGTTCTAGTCCTGCAAAAGTAGAATGAAGCAGCTGAATGGACAAAATTCTCACATGTAGTCTATGCAAATTGAAAACAAAGGAGAAAGAGTAGATATTTCAGTCTTTTCCTGTTAAAAATAATATCCTCAATCCCAGGCCCCAAATCTTCTTTAATTAAAAAGATTATTGGTCATAGAACCTAAGCTAGATCTTAATTAGTAAATACTCCCTGTTCTTCTGTGGATTAGGACCTGAATTTTTTCAAAAAGCCTAATTTAAGAGGTCAAGCCATTTAAATCAGTGGGAGTTAATAATGAATAGGGCTGTCAGTAAGTTTCTCCTTTATTTCACACTAGTGGCAAAAAACTTCCTTGGGAATTGATGCTACACATTTTCATTGGATGAACCATAACGGTGGGATGAATCCTGATCCAACATTTAGGAGAAATTCAGGACACAGTGTTGCCTCCACACATCAGCTGGCTGTGTAACTGTGGACCAGTCCTGTCACTGCCCAAGCTTCTGCTTCCTCATTTTGAGGAACGTGTCCTAGATGGTCTGTCCTTCGTTGACCATCCAAACTCGATTCATCCAGAGGGACTGAGCTGTTGAGAAATTTTGTCTTCCAAATAGTTCTGTTTTGTCCTGGGTCAATCACGCTACTTCTGTAACTGCTACTCCCCATAAAGATACTGAAAGCATACGAAAGCATGCCAAGTTTGCGGTCTGAATTCTAAAGGTATTAAACGACTTAACAAAAATCGTTTAACAACTTCAAAATGACTGAGCGCTTAGGGTTAAAAAAAAAAAAAAAAAAAAAAAAAAAAAAACTTCCAANTGTGGAGTGGGAGGTGGAGGGGGGGGTTCAAGATTGGGAACTCAGGTACACCTGAGATGAAAATAAAATAAAATAAAAAATAATTTAAAAAAAAATAAAAAAATAAATCGAAACAAAGAGGAAAAAAAAAAAAAAAAAAAAAAAAAAAAAAAAGCTTCCAAGAAGATGCTCTCAGTTAACAGTTTATAAATGCACCTCAAACCTCACATCAGTTTATCTTCTAGGTTACTAATTCTACTTTCTTGGTGATTAATTCTCCAAGTATTATTCCATTCTATCTTGAAATATGCTTATTTCACACAAGGGTTAACAGGGACAAAACTGACACTTCGGGCCTTGATCACTGTGTGGGAAACTGTCCCGCGCATCACTGGATACTGAAGAGGCTCCGTGGCCTCTGCCCACTGTTTGTACCAGCACCACTCCACTCGCACAAGGGGTGGCCACCAAAAATGTCTCTAGATATTGCCCCTGATAACGTCCCAGGGTTGGGGTGGGGGGAATACCCATGGTAGAAAACCACCTATTTAAAGAACAACGCTTCATTTTACACAGCTAACTCACTCCGCCAAGGTCTCTTTCCACAGCCCCAAACCACCTTAAGAAAAGTGGCTAGCCTAGGTTAGCAGGCTGAAACTGCTTCTTGGCGGCGAAAGAACAGACCAAAGATCTTCAGAGGCCTTTCGCCGCCAGAGCTTGATCAAGAGTGTGGAAAGACAAACACAAGCGTGGCCACGAACTCCATCAGAGACTACCTCTATTATCTTCACCGTGAGCTACGTGCATTCGAAAGGAAGCACACGCGTTTCTGAAATAAGCACGCTGTGAAACAGACAGGTGGAAACCATCAAGAGGCAGCAAGTCTCCAGGCGTTCTCATTCAACACTGGGACAACCCTGGGCAGCTTCGACCCGGCCTCAGGGTGCGAGGTGCGGGCGCCTAGCTCCCGCCACGCCCACCCGANCCCTGAGTCTAGAAAAGCTCCCCTGGAGAAGGGCATGGCAACCCACTCCAGTATTCTTTCCTGGAGAATTCCATGGACAGAGGAGCCTGATCAGTTTATAGCCCATGGGGTCTCAAAGATCAGACACTGAGCAACTAACACTCTACACACACACTACCTACCTGACACGTCTCCCTGAAGAGTGTAAGACAATTTTGCTTGGTGCCAAATTACTGCTGCTTTTCTAGTTTAAAACTCAGTCCCCCATCTCGAGGGAGGAAGCCCACAGGTTCCTCTCCACATTTCATTTACTACTGCACAACTGGCTAAGGCTTACATTTGGCGATTTTAAAGAGAAAACGCCAGGATGAATGTTTTTCACGGGGCAGTTACCATATCACCGCAACCCAAGCAAGGTCTGCAGTTTTGCCCACAGGAGAAGGAAAATGATCTGGTTTTTGTATAATGAGTTATACTTCTTTGAAACTTGGTGGCAACCAGTTTAAAGCTCTCTGTTGAAAGTATTTATAGATTTGATTGTAGGGTACTAAATTGTTAGGGGCTTCCCTGGTGGCCCAGGCAGTAAAGAATCCACCTACAATGTGGGAGATCTGAGTTGGATCCCTGGGTGGGCAAGATCCCCTGTAGGAGGTTATGGCAACCCACTCCAGTATTCTTGCCTGGAGAATCCCCACGGACAGAGGAGCCTGGTGGGCTACAGTTCATTGGGTCAAAAAGAGTCAGACACTACTATGCGACTAAACACAGCACACAGCATAGACTGTTAAAGCTGTCGTTTTTTCAAAGGTTAGGAACAATGGCCCAGAGAGGGAAAGCTATTTGCCCAAAATCACACAGCTAAAAATATACAAAGGTTGAAAATCACTCTACTCTCTCTGCTATTATTAGATCTTAAAAATATTTCACATGAGATTTTCAAAACAGCTAATGAGAACATTAACCTAAGCATGCTATGTCTGAACCTGGCTAACATTCAGTCAGCATCCCTCTTTACACAGAACAGGCAGTTAGGCTCAAAACTGCTTTGAGTTACACGTATTTCTACTACACAACTAGCAAATCTCCCCGCCCTCCTGTTCCTATAGGGTGCGGAGTTCACTCATCATCCACAATGAACCTAAGCAAATTGGAGCTGAAACCCCAGGAACAACTTCCAATCAATAGAGGTGGGGCGTGTTGCAATTGATTGACAAGCACAACCCTGAATCTGATTCCAGGCCCCTGAGTTACTGCCATCCTTCAATACACTGAAGAATGACATTAGTCAGATACCCACAAACTCATCTGAAACTTGAAACCGTAAGTAATAAAACAAATATCCATATGCCCATGGGCATTTACTTTTGTGATGTATTCCTTTCCTTAACAGCTACTTGCAGAATGTACAATAGTAACTGCTTAACACCTGGGGTTCATGATTACACAAAAAAGTGTAAGTTGATAAATATGCTTATATTTCTTATCAAATATAATTCAGGTTTAACTAGAGGATTTCCCCCCAAAGTAAAATATTCAGAAAATAGTATGAAACATCGTTTGTCCTTTGGAATTTCTTTCCCCAATAAATGTGACAAATAGTCACATCTGAATCTGGTGTGAAATAAAATAGTACAGTTTTGATAATATGGGGGTGGGGGATGGGACTGTAGGAGGAATCTTGTTGTGTTCTCCTTGGCATTTGTGAATGGTTATAATTCGTGTTTGCTGGTTTATACATTTACATAACTGGTTCTCATTTATGTAACTTATTTATGTAAGAGGTTGTACTGCCTCTGTGGCCTTTGTGTGCTGCACAATTTTCCTCTGAATCAGGAAGTCTGGGGCAAAACTATCACCGGCTCTAAGACAGGTTACTTGTCTGTCATTCTGTGCCACCACGAGACGATATGTACTTTGATGTGGCTGCGTTTTCAATTCAGAGGAGAGAAAAATTAGTATCTTTCTTCATTCATTTTTTTCTTTTTTTAAATTGGACTTTGGTCTCTGACTCACCCAGCAGCCTGCCACGGAAGAGAGGGAATCCTGTGTGTGTGTGTGGTGGATGAGGTGGGGCGGGGGGGTAACCTCCAGACCAAGAGGAATAGGATGGGGTAAAACTCTCCTTTCTTTCCCTTCCAGCATTACTTGCTTGTGCCTTTGCTAACAAAGTAGTAAAATGATGAGATTTGTATTTCATTTCAGTTTTTTTGTGTTGTCTTCTAAAATAGATCAGTTATGTAAGAGTACGAAGAAAAGCATATCTGTTTCCTAATTTGGAAAATGCTTATCTCCATCATTCCCTGCGTATCCCAGCCCTCCCCCCGCCCCCACTGCGCCAGAAGCAGCCTTTTCCTGATATAGTTAGGTAAACTATTTAAGCATCACGTAACACAGTGCTTTTCCTGTGCACGAGTCAGCTGAAGATGTGTATCTGAACCTCCTTTTTTCTTTTTCTTTTTTTTTTTAAACTGTGGGTGAATTTACCATTTGTTTCTTCACATTCTTACCATTAAAAAAGAAGACAGGATTTAAGCTTTAAAGAGGCAAGCAAAATTATGTCCTCTTCCTGATTCATTTCAGTTAGTAACATTCTGGTCAATGCATTGATAACAGTCAATTCTAAAATGAAATATAATCAGTGTGTAGCCAATAGCATATTGATACGTAAGGCCCAGATGGAAGGGAGTTTAGAGCCCACTTGGCACGCCCCTCGTTTTACAGCCACGAGGATACTGAGTCCTGAGGAGCTGCTCACTTATGAAAGTCACATTAGACAATCCACAGAGCTGGACCGCGTCTGTGCCTCTATGCCAGGCAGGAAGTCCCTGGCCTCGCTGAGCCTCGTCTGCCACCTGTAAAATGCCAGAACTAGAACTCTCTTTCAGGTGCCTCCTGCCTCTGGAGCAGAGTCCTGGGGGTTGGTTTGAACACAGTGAGAGGAAGCAGATGGTCTCCCAGGCACAGGAGCGCAGCAACGTGACACCTGATGAAAATGTAATAGCAGAAGGTGAAGGCTGAAAAGCGAAAAGGAGGGATGAGAAACACACTTGACAGGTGCACACCCAGCCATGTCCTGAGGAGGGAGATCCAGCCCTGGGACGTGAGCGTTTTCAGTTGCCAGANGCGCAGCAACGTGACACCTGATGAAAATGTAATAGCAGAAGGTGAAGGCTGAAAAGCGAAAAGGAGGGATGAGAAACACACTTGACAGGTGCACACCCAGCCATGTCCTGAGGAGGGAGATCCAGCCCTGGGACGTGAGCGTTTTCAGTTGCCAGACAGATCCCCCACCACACACACCTCCTCGCCCCTTCTAACAGTCTCTGAGAGGCTGGAGGAAAGCCTGGGGGAGGGGAGCTGGTTACATAACTTGGGCATTTGTGGGGAAGTTTATATAAGATGCTAAAAATACAGTATATGATTGCAGTAATGGTGTTCTAAGTGAAGAGCCCTAATGAGCACCAACTGAGTAGGTTAAATAGACGTGATTGATGGTAAGTAGATGTCTAAACCCAGTGGCCTGCAATGACTACTGTCTCACCAAGTTTATTGCCCAGTATTAAAATAATGTTATCCTTGGTAGCTCAGTATGTAAAGAATATGCCTGCAGTGCAGGAGACCCGGCTTCGATCGCTGAGTCAGGAAGATCCCCTGGAGAGGGAAATGGCAACCCACTCCAATATTCTTGCCTAAGAAATCCCATGGACAGAAGGGCCTGGCGGGTACAGCCCATGGTTGCAGAGTCAGACACGACTCAGTGACTAAACCACCATCCCCATGGGGAACACCATCAAAGGGCTCAACAGCATCATCCTTAATTCTTTTTTAATACTCTGAAGAACATAGAAATGCTAAGGACATAACCCATACCATGGGATTTTCTAGGGAAGAGTACTGGAGTGGGTTGCCATTTTCTTCTCCAAGGAATCTTCCCAACCCACGGATCAAACCCAGGTCTCCTGCACTGTAAACAGACGCTTTACTGTCTGAACCACCAGAGAAGTCCATATTCTATTTTACTGCTAGACAAACTGATAAAATGAATGCAGTTCCCAGTATCAAGCTGTTAAATAGAAACAGACATAGGAATAAATTCCACACATTATTTAACAAGTTCTGAGAATTAACCACATACAAATCCCCTGGTATTGTCTGTGCTCCTTNCAGAGAAGTCCATATTCTATTTTACTGCTAGACAAACTGATAAAATGAATGCAGTTCCCAGTATCAAGCTGTTAAATAGAAACAGACATAGGAATAAATTCCACACATTATTTAACAAGTTCTGAGAATTAACCACATACAAATCCCCTGGTATTGTCTGTGCTCCTTCCTTCTCCTCTCACCCGTCACCTTAGCACTGTCACCTGAAATTACACACACACACACACACACACACACAGAGTGTTTGTGTCTGTCCTCCAAAATGTAAGCTCCTTGAGAACTGGGATTTCTGCCTGTCTTGTTCACTGATGTGTCTCAAGCACTTAGGGCATTAGATAATAACTGCTGAATGAGTCACTCACAAATTAATGCTATCACCTAATACTCTTCACCCTAATCAGAGATAAGAAGACATTACCATTAACACACTAGGACAATTTATATTCTTCATTTCTCATCTTTCATACATCCAATCAGGCCTGCCAGAAAATCCTAGTTCTGCTTTCAGAATATATTCAGGCTCTGACTCCTCTCTGCTCCCTCTGCTTCCCAACTCCCTGCCACCCCTGCCATCACCCTGGCTCAAGTCATCAGTATCTCACTAAAATAACAGCACGGGTTTTGGTATTCTTTAGGTAAGAGAGAAGATTTTGCAGGTGGGAACAGATATAAAAAATTATAACCAACAAAAAATATGTGTACATATGTATACATAAATCAAGAAAACAAATACTTACCAGTCTAATATAGCAAATAAAGCTTTAATAACTTGAAAATTATAAAGCACTACTCATTTGGATAGAATCTAGCATTATTACTACTACTGTTATTTGGAAATGCTTCTTAAACTCCTGGGTGTATCAGAAAATCTTTGAACGTTTGAGAAGATCTGCTGGGATGCTTATATGGGTCCAAAAATTCTTGAGAGTCATCCTCAACTCCTCTCTTTCACTCACACGTCATGAATGGTGGGCCAGAAAATCTTTTGAGCTCTACTTCCGAAATACATCCAGACTCTGACCCCATCTCGCTCCTCCCTGACACCGCGCTGGTCCCAGCCACCAGCAGCATCTCACACCTAGATTCCTGCCACTGGCCTCTGCTGTTGTCATGACACCCTTTCATTGTTATCAGCACCTTATAACACGAACCGTGTGCTCCTCGAAACACAGCAGTTCTTTCTCGTTTTAACTCAGAAGAAAACCCAAAGGCCCATCCATGACCCGGAAGTCAGTACCTGGTCTGTCTCAGCCTCCAGCCTGTTTGCTCTCCCACTTCTCATGCTTCTCCAGACTCACTGGGCTCACCAGGACCTTGGTCCTTTCTGTTCTCCCGGTCAGGGATACTCTTCTGCCAGAGATCTTCCAGGCTGCCTTTCTTTCTTCCTTTAGACTTTGGATCAAATGGCACCTGTGATGTCTTGCCTAGTCTCCCTATCTCTTTTTCTAGTTTTTTATCTTTAGCTTTTATCACTAATATAACTGGTATGTTTTCTTTCCCTTATTTATTGTCTGTCTCCCCCAAGAGTATGAGTTCTACAAGGGAAACTTTATGTAATAAACTGCTTTATTCTCTGTTGGATTTTCAATGTCTAGAACACATAAATAGAGCCTCAATTTAAAAAAAAACTGTTGAATGAAAGAATAAGGAAGGGGCCCTAGTGCGTCACACAGATGGTGTGCAGAGTGAACATACACGTGTGCTCTGGGGCTCAGCTTCTGCTTGTGATGGCTTTGGCTGTTTGTGCCACAGTTGGAAGTCTATGGATTTAAGGATACCCAATGCAGAGTACGAACCACTATGTGATCACAGCTGGATTTAACGATACAGAATGGAACCTCTAACATGGTTTCTTATGACAGAATCTGACAAAATAATATTTGAGCTAGAGAAGTAGAAATAGAGTCATAGCATCAGCATACTTAAACAAAAAAAAAAAGCAATTCCCAGTGAATTTCCTCCTGGAAAGTTCATGAGTGGACCTTCAATCTGATAAAGTCCCCAGGCCCATCAAATGCAGAGGAGCCTCTGCTCCCATCTCTTTCCCATGTGGTTTTGTTTCCTTTGTACATTTCTGAGGTTATACAGCTTGACTGGGCTGTCACCTGGTTTAGAGGATAAAGCCATGCGATGCACTTTTGCTTGACTCATTTTCAGCTTGTATGTGACTTTTTAAGAATCTGAGTTATCAGATAAACCATAAGGATTTGAGGCGGTAATTCATAAAATAATGAGTGACTTGGATAAGGTGAATATTTGCAGAATTTCATCTGAAAGACTGGAGTATGTTAGCTGTACGGGGAGGGCATTGGAGCTGGTGAAGGAGATGGAAGCATGTGAGGTAGGAAGACATCTGTGACTGGGTTAGGGCAGTGATCCGTGTCCCAAGCCGTCCACAAGGTCAGTGTCACAAAAGGAGAGATGATGACCTCAGAAGATGGAAGAGTTCCTAACCAGGAGGTGAACACATACAGATCAGAGTCAAGACGAGGACCCAAAGGTAGAATGAGCAACCAGGTTAGTTGTTAAGAAAGTTACGAGAAAAAAGAGGAGAAGGAAGGCATGAAACACAAGTTGATATGCATTATAGGTGATCTTTATTCAATGTCTAGCACATGCTGCAGGTCAGGTTAGTTTAGGTAAACGCAATAGAGAGAAGAATCTCTTTTTTATTTCTTTACCAATGTAACATATCTAGATGAGGAGACAGTTGTTCAAACTTAAATGAGAATGGATGCTCTTTCAACTTAAGTGAAATAAACAAGATAAAGAACTCTTTCAACTAGTATGGAACACTAGTTATCACAAAAATTAACAAAATATATTAAAGGGTTGTAAACAAGCTAAAGAATGGGTACATTAAAATCCTACTAAAGGAGGTCAGATTCTTGCTCTTTAGTTCCTAATTCATGTCTGACTCTTTTGCGACACCATGAACTGTAGCCCACCAGGTTCCTCTGTCCATGGAATTTCCAGAGAAAGAATACTGAAGTAGGTTGCCGCTTCCTCCACCAAGGGATCTTCCCACCTCAGAGATCGAACCTGAGACTCCTGCATTGGCAAGCAGGAGTTGTCAATGGTTCTTTACATTGAGCCACCAGGGAAGCCCAAGTGAGACTCTACATTAATTTAATTTAGTTTTAAAAAAAATGATGCTTTCCCAAGATCCAGCCTTTGAGTTTCCTGTTAGTAACAGGATCCTGGGCTGAATGATCCAGGAATCTCACCCCGTAGGATAGCTCCCATATTCTTATGTCTCTCCTTAATTAATCCCATTGACTCCATTATGAAACCAAATCAAAAACACATGATAACTCTGAATAAAATGCCTTGTAATCAGAAATGTCTTGATCATAGCTCTAAGCAAAACGTGAAACAGGGTATGTTTCGGTATACAAGCGTCAGTGTGATGATCCTTCCCACTGCTAGCTGACTAGCTCATAGGAACCTCCAGGATTCTGGTTACTGATTTAACCTATCTGCCTTCTGATGCCCTCTCTCAGCGCCTACCATCTAACTTGGGTTTCTCTTACCTTGGACATGGGGTATCTTTTCACGGCCACTCCAGCAAAGCGCAGCCGCTGATCCTCACCTTGGACGTGAGGTAGCTCCTCTTGGCCGCTGCCCCTGACCTTGGACGTGGGGTAGCTCCTCTTGGCCGCACTTGTATGCCATTGCAGCTGCCATCAGAGGGCAGATAGACTGAAACCACAATCACAGACAATGAGCCAATCTGATCACATGGATCACAGCCTTGTCTAACTCAATGAAACTAAGCCATGCTGTGTGGGGCCACCCAAGATGGACAGGTAATGGTGGAGAGGTCTGACACAATGTGGTCTGCTGGAGAAGGGAATGGCAAACCACTTCAGTATTCTTGCCTTGAGAACCCCATGAACAGTATGAAAAGGCAAAATGATAGGATACTGAAAGAGGAACTCCCCAGGTCAGTAGGTGCCCAATATGCTATTGGAGATCAGTGGAGAAATAACTCCAGAAGGAATGAAGGGATGGAGCCAAAAAAAAAAAAAACAGCACCCAGTTGTGGATGGCATTGGTGATAGAAGCAAGGTCCAATGCTGTAAAGAGCAATATTGCATAGGAACCTGGAGTGTCAGGTTCATGAATCAAGGAAAATTGGCAGTGTCAAACAGGAGATGGCAAGAGTGAACATCAACATTCTAGAAATCAGCGAACTAAGATGGACTGGAATGGGTGAATTTAATTCAGATGACCATTGTATCTACTACTGTGGGCAGGAATCCTTTAAAATAAATGGGGTTGCCATCATAGTCAACAAAAGAGTCTGAAATGCAGTACTTGGATGCAATCTCAAAAACAACAGAATGATCTCTATTTGTTTCCAAGGCAAACCATTCAATATCACAGTAATCCAGTCTATTGCCTTGACCAGTAACACTGAAGAAGCTGAAGTTGAACAATTCTATGAAGACCTACAAGACCTTCTAGAACTAACACCCCCAAAAGATGTCCTTTTCATTATAGGGGACTGGAATGCAAAAGTAGGAAGTCAAGAAACACCTGGAGTAACAGGCAAATTTGGCCTTGGAGTACAGAATGAAGAAGGGCAAATGCTACTAGAGTTCTGTGAAGAGAATGCACTGGTCATAGCAAACACCCTCTTCCAACAACACAAGAGAAGACTCTACACATGGACATCACCAGGTGGTCAACACTGAAATCAGATTGATTATATTCTTTGCAGCCAAAGATGGAGAAGCTCTATACAGTCAGCAAAAATAAGACCGGGAGTGGACTGAGGCTCAGATCATGAACTCCTTATTGCCAAATTCAGACTTAAATTGAAGAAGTGAGGAAAACCACTAGACCACTCAGGTATGACCTAAATCAAATCCCTTATAACTATACAGTGGAAGTGAGAAATAGATTTAAAGGACTGGACCTGATAGACAGAGTGCCTGAGGAACTATGGATGGAGGTTCATGACACTGTACAGGAGACAGGGATCAAGACCACTCCCAAGAAAAAGAAATGCAAAAAAGCAAAATGGCTGTCTGAAGAGGCCTTACATATAGCTGTGGAAAGAAGAGAAGCGAAAAGCAAAGGAGAAAAGGAAAGATATAAGCATCTGAATGCAGAGCTCCAAAGAATAGCAAGGAGAGATAAGAAAGCCTTCTTCAGCGATCAATGCAAAGAAATAGAGGAAAACAATGGAATGGGAAAGACTAGAGATCTCTTCAAGAAAATTAGAGATACCAAGGGAACATTTCATGCAAAGATGGGCTCAATAAAGGACAGAAATGGTATGGACCTAACAGAAGCAGAAGATATTAAGAAGAGGTGGCAAGAATACACAGAAGAACTGTACAAAGAAGATCTTCACGAACCAGATAATCACGAAGGTGTGATCACTCACATTCACTTAGAGCCGGACATCCTGGAATGTGAAGTCAGGTGGGCCGTAGGAAGCATCACTATGAACAAAGCTAGTGGAGGTGATGGAATTCCAGTTGAGATATTTCAAATTCTAAAAGATGATTCTAAAAGATGATGCTGTGAAAGTGCTGCACTCAATATGTCAGCAAATTTGGAAAACTCAGCAGTGGCCACAGGACTGGAAAAGGTCAGTTTTCATTCTAATCCCAAAGAAAGGCAATGCCAAAGAATGCTCAAACTNTAGTGGAGATGATGGAATTCCAGTGGAGCTATTTCAAATCCTGAAAGATGATGGTGTGAAAGTGCTGCACTCAATATGCCAGCAAATTTGGAAAAGTCAGCAGTGGCCACAGGACTGGAAAAGGTCAGTTTTCATTCCAATCCCAAAGAAAGGCAATGCCAAAGAATGCTCAAACTACCGCACAACTACATTCATCTCACACACTAGTAAAGTAATGCTCAAAATTCTCCAAGCCGGGCTTCAGCAATACGTGAACCGTGAACTTCCAAATGTTCAAGCTGGTTTTAGAAAAGGCAGAGGAACAATGGCTGTTAGACCTGCTCTGAAACAGCCTGAGAAAAATGCCCAGAGGAATCCAGGTGAAAAGGGATGGACTTGTTATTACTGTGGGAAGAAGGGGCATCTCAAGCGGGATTGCCCTCAAGTGTTTAAGCTGCCCCTGGCTCCATGTCTGGTCTGCAAGGACCACACTGGAAAAGAGACTGCCCTCCGAGGTGTAGGTACCACAGGTCAGACTCTCAAGGCAAGCAGGACTGAGGGTGCCTGAGGCTCCCCGCACAAACTCCCATCCTAATTACACCTGCAGAACCCCAGGAATTAATAACCGTGAAAGGCCAATCTGTCTATTTCTTTTGGACACTGGGGCAACTTTATCTGGGCTCACTGAAGCCCCTGGTCCACTTTCCTCCTGATCCACTACTGTAATGGGAATGTCAGGACGAGCCAAATGCTATTATTTCAGTCATCCTTCACACCGCAACTGGGATTCCGTGCTATTTTCTCGAGTTTCTAATTGTGCCGAAGTCTCCCAACCCCTTCTGGGGAGGGATATACTGAGCAAGGTCCAGGACTCTGTTTTCATGAATATGGAACCTGCTCTTTTAACTAAAGAAAATGTAAATCCTAGAGTGGGGGCTGATGAAAAAACTGTGGGTTGAGCACAAAATACTGTTCCTGTCATTATTAAGCTCAAACACTCTCACTTATTTCAAAAGCTGCTGCTGCTAAGTCACGTCAGTCATATCTGACTGTGTGTGACCCCATAGACGGCAGCCCACCAGGCTCCTCCATCCTTGGGATTCTCCAGGTAAGAACACTGGAATGGGTTGCCATTTCCTTCTCCAAAGCATGAAAGTGAAAAGTGAAAGTGAAGTCGCTCAGTCGTGTCCCACTCTTAGTGACCCCATGGACTGTAGCCCACCAGGCTCCTCCATCCATGGGATTCTCCAGGCAAGAGTACTGGAGTGAGTCGCCAGTGCCCACTAAAGTCTGAGGTTAAGGAAGAGTTAAAACCCATCATTGAAAATTTAAAGGAAGGAGGGCTATTAATTCCCTGTAACAGTCCATACAACACTCCTAATTTTGGGTGTGAAAAAAGTCAAACGATAAATGGACACTTGTTCAAGATATGCAAATAAGNGTCGCCAGTGCCCACTAAAGTCTGAGGTTAAGGAAGAGTTAAAACCCATCATTGAAAATTTAAAGGAAGGAGGGCTATTAATTCCCTGTAACAGTCCATACAACACTCCTAATTTTGGGTGTGAAAAAAGTCAAACGATAAATGGACACTTGTTCAAGATATGCAAATAAGTGCCTAATCCTTATGCTTTGTCTGAAATTCCTAAACAAGCCAAATATGACTTTAAGACAATTGAGAGGATTCTTGGACATTACAGGCTATGCCACATTTGGATTCCGAGTTATGGGGAACTTGCCCAGCTTTTATATAAACTTGAGACTCAGTAGGCCCAAACCAACAAGCTGGTTTGGTCCCCAGAGACTCAAAAGGCTTTTAAGGCTACTCAAACTTCTCTCCTACAGGCTCCAACTTTGAGCTGTCCCACAGGATCAGAGTTTAGTTTGTTACTGAAAAAAGGCTATGGACACATCGAATAAGGGTAATTGTTACTATTGTTTTACTAATGCCTAAAGCTCATATGTTTACTATTGGGCAAAATCTTACTGTACTGACTTCTCATGATGTAACTGGGATCTTAAACCCTGAAGTTCAGAGCAACAATGCTCCACCTTTAAAGCTGCTGTAACTCAAGGGGTGTTGAAAGCTCTAGGAATAGAATATCAGTTACACTGTTCCTGGAGACCCTAATCCTCAGGAAAGCTAAAAAGGCTAATGACATTATTAAGAGGCATTTGTGTAAGCTAACTCAGGAAACACAAGACAGTTGGTTTAAAGTTTTACCCATACCTTTAATGAGGGCTTGAACTGCCCCTAAGAAGAAGGGACTGTCGCTATGACAGACCATTTTTGTGCACAGATATTTTCAGAGATCCTGAAGCCTTAGAATTAACTGTGTGACTCAGCTTTTAGCTTTTCAACAGACATTACTGGGAGGTTAACTCCTGACCCAGCCTTTGAGTCAAATAAGCCACTATTTGAGCCAAACAAGCCACTATTTGAGCCAGGAGCCAAGATGGGCCTGAGAATCCAGGTGGACTTGCTTTTGCTAACTCCATTTGACCCTCAAGACTGCGACTTCCTGTCCTGGACTCATTCCTATGGTGCATCCCACAATCAGTCTAATTGTTAGGTCTGGGAAGCACTCCCCTCCTCATCAATTGAAGACTTCCCATGGTGGGTTTCTCTGCTTAAAGGACTTTTTCAACTCTGTGATGACATATAACAGTCCTAAGATGGACTGATGTAACTATGGACATTAAGTGACTTTTACTTTTGATTATGTTTAGGTTTAATGGCTATTTTGCCTTACATCTGTAACTGTATAATGGGGTTTTGTTTCTAACCATCTGAAAGCTTTTAAGTTATAAATGGTTGTTCAAGCTCCTATGAGTGCCACAAACTCCTCCAACTATTACTTGGGGCCCCTGGATCAAAGACCCTCAATATGAGGGTTAGAAGAATATGTTGCCTCAACAATTTAAGGATAATGCCCTTCAACAGAAGGAAGTAGTTATGCAACAAAAATGATGCTCCTTTCCCGTGGTAACATAATTCTCCTAAAAGAAAAGGGGGGAATGAGAGAGTCAATTCCTAGGCAGGTTGATAAGAAGTTTGGGGACCTCCAAGGAGAGAAGGGTCTGGGGCTCTCAAGGAGGAGATAGTGTTAGTTGCTGAGTCATGTCCAACTCTTTGCAACCCCATGGAATGCAGCCTGGTAGGCTTCTCTGTCCATGGGATTCTCCAAGCAAGAATACTGGAGTGGGTTGCCATTTCCATCTCCAGGGGATCTTCCCAACCTGGGATCGAACCAGGGTCTCCCGCATTGCAGGCAGATTCTTTACCATCTGAGCCACCAGGGAATCCTCAAGGAGGAAATAGGGGTCTGGAATTCTCAAGGAAGAGGAAAGGACAAACATCTTTTTCTCCCTTCTACGTTCCTTAGTCTTAATAACATATAATATTTTTTTTCTTTAAGCCCATAACTGATTATTACACAACAACTCAGTTTAAACTCTGTACTGAGGATTATAGAACAACAATCCATCCTGCTTGAGGACAGTTTCTCCTTCCTGAAAACCTTCTGGCTAATCCTGGTATTTTAAAATGTACATTATTGGAGTGGGCCTAGTAAGATCTTCACAACCTCGAGACATACTTTTGATTTAGTATAATAACTAATTTAAAAAGTATATAACTCCCTTGCTAACACTAGCGAGGGGGGCACTCTCCATCCCCCTCCTGATGTCTGTGTCAGAAGCTTTCTCTGCCGCTTTTCTTATTTTAATAAAACTCTGCTATACAAAAGCTCGAGTGATCAAACCTGGTCCCTGGTCCGGAAGGTAAATCTTCTTCAGAGATCACGAATCAGACACCATTCACTGTAAGCTATCAGTTACGTGCTGCTTAGTATCCTAGATGCACTGGCCTTGGAGCACTCACAACATTGTGTTCACACCTGCTGATGAATCTGTCTCCTCCACTAGACCATAAACCCTCAATGTTTAGAGCCAGGTCCAATTCATTTTGATAATCACTGCCTGGCATGGCAACTGGCACCTAGAAAACACTTTTATGCCTATAGGGGCCCGGGTCTACTGAGTAAAGTTATCTAGATATCAATAACTAAAAGGAATGGTAGAGAATAATTGCCCTCTCATAACACCAAGTAGCAGGAACTATGCAAATTCAGTTTATTGTCACATGGAAAAATAAGCCGGGGCTTCCTATCACCTGATTTTCCAAAGCCCTGTATTCATTTTCTATTGCTGCTGTAACAATTAACAACCTTAATTCTATCTGCAATCTTGAATCCACTTTGCCATGTAAGGTAATATATTCACAGATCCCAAGGGTCAGGGCACGGCTATATTTGGGGTGCTGTTATTTGGCTGCTTAGCAGCAGCAGCAGCAGCAGTAGGCCAAATAACAGCACCCCAAATATAGCCATGCCCTGACCCCTGGGATCTGTGAATATGTTACAAGCTTACTACAAGCCCCAAATATAGACAGAAAAATAAATGTTGGATTGTTCTATGCTTTCTCTGACATGGGGCCTTTTATTTGTTGGGTTGGCTTTTTCTCTCTCAGGTTATAGGTCCTTCTCATGTATTTGGTGACTTATTATGTAAGCTCATCTTCTCTGGGAGATTGCAGCAAACGTTCACTGACTTTAGGAACTATGGCTGCGTGGGTTTCCTTGAGGTGGGTATGGTTTCTCGGGCTCTGTGGTTTCTCAGCATTGTGGGCAGAATCCTTGGAGGGAGAAACATGCAAACTCCCACACCGAGGAGCCTTCCTTTGCAGAATCTGCACCTCCTCTGCATCACGGCTACATCTAGACGGGAAGGTTTCAATCTTCTCTTCCAGTTTGCAAGCTTATTGGACCTTCCTTGAAGACAGTATGAAGAAAGACATATAAGAGGTTAGAGATCAACATTAGCAAGTGAAAAGGAACCTGCTTGTAACTGGGCAGGCAAAACCAGTCCTGTCTCCCAGGTAACCTTTAATGTCTCATACCAGAGGCCTTCTCCAGTTTTTGATAATAAGAGCTGACATTTACATAGCATTTAGCAAGTGCCAGAAGCTGTTCTAAGCAACTTGGCATACATTAAATCATTTATTTCTCCCAACTCTTAATATCCCCACCTTGCAGACGGGTTGACAGACGTTGAATAACTTCTGGATTATTCAATGTTTTATTCTGAGCGATGTCAAAACACAGACATGATGTGAAGGAATGGGCAACAGCCAGAGAAACTGCACGCACACACACCATTTAGCTCAAACAGCTTCTACTCATTTATTTCCTTCAACCAGCCAAACAATGCAGGCAGGAAAGAGAAGTGGGTGGATTCCTGTTCCAGGATGGCCTAGTGCCTCTCACTCCCTTCAGTCAGTTCAGTCGCTCAGTCATGTCCGACTCTTTGTGACCCCATGAATTGCAGCACACCAGGCCACCCTGTCCATCACCAACTCCCGGAGTTCACTCAGACTCACGTCCATTGAGATGGTGATGCCATCTAGCCANTGGGCGTGAGTCTGAGTGAACTCCGGGCGTTGGTGATGGACAGAGAGGCCTGGCGTGCTTTGATTCATGGGGTCGCAAAGAGTCGGACACAACTGAGTGACTGAACTGAACTGAACTGATGGGTGAGTCATGTTGATGCTTGACAAAAAACAACAAATTCTATAATCCTTCAATTAAAAAATAAATAAATTTTAAAAAAACAGCCACCAAAGAAATAACAAGTTATACAAAGATCATTAGTGCATGCTGGGGGAAAAAAGTGTGTGTGTGTGTGTGTGTATATAAATACACAAGTAAAAAGATCAAGACAGTAGAATAATGATATGTTATTGAGTGCATGATCTGGGCATACAGACATTCTCTGTATTATTCCTTCGTCTTCTTTGTATGCTTGAAAAGTTACTAACGTACAAAATCCTTCCCAATATCAGTGCCACTCTATATTTGACTAGAGTATAGAAATCAGGAAAGAATCCATCCTATCAGTTGTTAAAACACTGTGGAATATTTATTGCTTTGTTTATCCCCTCAACCACAAAATATATTATTGGAGGGGATTTTCTGCTGGCCGCTGAATTTAACTGAAGACTTTAATCTCTAAGAGCTGCAAGATGATTTGCTTGGCAGTCGCACAGAAGTGTTCAAGAAAACCTGGCATGGGGGATTTGTCCTTAAGCCCCGCCATTGAAGAGTACTCCTGGCACCAACCACAGAATCAGGCTGATTGATATTCTGAACCTAGAAATTAAATCTCTAGCTGCACTTGAGACTTACCGTCTGAGAGTCGGTATTATTCACATACTAGGATAACGGAATTCCTTCTTATTCTCTACTCTTATTAATATACACCTATCTCAAGAAAATTCTGAGGAAACAGTGAATATTAAATTATGTCTTATATTCATGAATACTCATTCTGGTATTCTCTTCACCTGAGAACTATCTCCATGGTGGTACAGGGCAAAGAGAAAGCTCATGATTTCCCTGGTGGTTCAGAGGCTAAGACTCCACGTTTCCAAAGCAGATGGCCTGGGTTCAAACCCTGGCCGGGGAACTAGATCCCATGTGTTTCAACTAAGACCCAGTGCAGAGAAATAAATAAATATAAAAACAACTTGGAGAAAGCTCATCAATTCTAGCAAACTTTAGTACCATCCTCAAATCAACAAATCCACTCATAGCTCATCTCCAAAGAAGATGTCCAGTTTCTAAAGCCATTCAGTATAAAGCTCTTACAGTAAATACAATTTTCTGCACAAACACAGCAGAGTGATTTCTAATGTTTCTATTCTTGTTGCAAAATATATTTTAAATTATTTTAATATCTAAGTCTCTGAATCATACCACATCTAAATATGACATGTCTTTGTGGATAAAAACAGATCTGACCTACAACTGCGCTGTTTATGTGGCCACATGGCATACTGCTCCCTGGGGAACAGAGGTTCACTTCAGTGACAGTATTTAGCAAACTGAAATGAATTGCTATCACATGCTAGAACTGGGCCATCTATCATAGGCCTGCGACGAACTCTAAGATGGAATAAGCCAGCTCTACAATCATGTGCAGCAAAACTCCCAAATGATACAGGAGAACAGTGGAAAAACAGAATTGCATTAAACTATAAGTTCCAGGGAGAGTTTGTTGGGGGTAAGCAGCATAAACAACTCTGCAAAAAACTTTGAAGGATCCTTGCTTTATATACATCAATTGTTAAAAGGATGGCTTTGGATGAGCTCTCATTTTAGCATCTAGTAACTCTGTAACTGTACCTCAAGATAATAATGGTGTTCAAACTGGGGTGCACACTCTTCTGGATATGTACAAGAAGATTCACTGGAGAAGTTCTATTTACTTTTCATCTAAACACAAGTAAGCTTTACTAGTACTTAATATACAGGTTGACACTGGAAGCATCCCTCCAGCTACACATTAAGCTGATATTGGCTTATGACCTATGGACACCAAGGAGAACCCGATGGGACACCACACATGTGCTGACAGGCACCTTCAGTGTCCAGTCTATTCGTATAGAAAGCTGTTTTGCATGACCCAGGGAAGTTGGGGAATGTGTTACCAACGGATGGGCTTGGGAGAAGAGTTAATACAAAAACAAGTGCAAACAGCAAGGTCCTACTGTGTGTCACAGGGAACTACATTCAGTAGCCTGTGATACACTATGTGAAAGTGAAAGTCGCTCAGTCAAGTTTGACTCTTTGTGACCCCATGGACCACACAGTCCATGGAATTCTCCAGGCCAGAATACTGGAGTGGGTAGCCTCTCCCTTCTCTAGTATAATGGAACAGAATATGAAAAATAATACATGTGTATAACAGAGTCACTTTGCTGGACAGCAGAAATTAACAGCACTGTAAATCAACTATGCTTCATGAAAATTTTTAAAAATACTAAAATAAAGGTAAAAATATGTCTTAAGCAGAGACCCAACTAAGCAGTGAACCCATAAATAGATGTCATTTTCAAGGCATTCAAATCTAAAGAACTTACAGGTAGTAGAACCACCACTCAGTGGGCTGAATAACATTTATTATCTTGCTAATCTTCAAACAAAGCTGTAAGTTTAAATAGTTGTGAATTGTACGTGCTTGGCTAAATGTGGGTAAATTTTTTATCTTAAAGGTACAGGGGCATGGTAACTAATTATAAGCAGGGAGTGAGCCAGTTCCATCAAATTAGCTGTCGCGTGAAACGAGGGAGAACTGAAACTGCGGTTCTCACGGGAAGAGGCTGCAGGGAAGCCAGTGCCTTGAGAAGTACACGAGGCCGGGCCAGTTGACTTGGTGAACCTCCATCACACTTCAGGTGCTCTGAGCAGCTTTTAGATTTGACTTTGCTTGAGACACTGAAATCAGTGCAGTTTACCCTCTTGTCTAGGAATACGTGGGGCAAGAAACATTTCCCATTCCAACCAGAGGTTCTCAAAAGTTTACATACTATAAGGACAACTGTAATAGTAAAACAATGAAAAATTACCTGACATTGCTCTGTGAATGCCACTGTGGTCAGTTTACATGCATTATCTATATCATTACATAATGTTTCTGAAGAAGTTTTGTTGTTTTTTTTTTTCATCAACGAAACACCTCAGAAATTCACTGTTTAATTGTATTGAATAGTAGGAGTATATGAGAACCCCAGATACCATACAGGAATCACTTTGGTTTGGTTGGTATTTTGACTATAAAACCTCCTTACATTAGTGCATAGTGCCTTCCCTTAGTTTCTCATCACCCTTTTGACATGAAAATTCTCAGGCACACAAAAGTGATGCGAGTCTGGAAGGTCATGCAAGTGAGTGCGGGCCGACCCAGCACCCGGGTGTCTCGGCCACCGTGTGTGGTCTTTCTGTGACGCTGCACTGCCCGGGGCCTCATGTTCTCAGGGGAGAAATCTGCAGGAAAAGCGGCACTTAGTGTTTTCGCCGATGTTTAGACTGCTGTGATTTTAACAGGACTGGTAGCTCACTGCACTTCTCATCAACACATTTGTTGTATATTTTATCCTGCTGTCATGTCCCTGTGTTGGCTTGTCAGTATTCACCTGGTAGAAATTCGGGCCTCATTTCAGAATGCATATTGGGCAGCTCCTCTTCTCCACCAGGAGATCTGGGCTTCGCGTCGGCATGGTCCGTGGGGGTCTAGGGGCGGGGCCTGGGAGGCGTCTGCTAGGACGGCGCTCTGGGCCGGGTGGCGCGGTGGGTGGCCGGGCCGGGTCCTGAAGAAGTTTTATGACTCTAACCACACCTCATCTTAAAACAACCAAGAGTTAATGTCTTAATTCATATAAGCCAAAGACATATATAGATTTTCTTTTCCCTGATAACCATTAAAAAGCACAAGTTTTCTTTATGCAGATATTTCACGCTTGTTTTTAATTCAGTTCAGTTCAGTTCCATTGCTGAGTCGTGTGTAACTCTCTGTGACTCCTGCAGCATACCAGGCTTCCCTGTCCATCACCAACTCCCGAAGCTTACTCNAAAAGCACAAGTTTTCTTTATGCAGATATTTCACGCTTGTTTTTAATTCAGTTCAGTTCAGTTCCATTGCTGAGTCGTGTGTAACTCTCTGTGACTCCTGCAGCATACCAGGCTTCCCTGTCCATCACCAACTCCCGAAGCTTACTCAAACTCATGTCCACTGAGTCAATGATGCCATCCAACCATCTCATCCTCTGTCATCCCCTTCTCCTCCTGCCTTCAATCTTTCTTAGCATCAGGGTCTTTTCAAATGAGTCAGTTCTTTGCATCAGGTGGCCAAAGTATTGGAGTTTCAGCATCAGTCCTTCCAATGAATATTCAAGACTGATTTCCATTAGGATGGACTGGTTGGATCTCCCAACACCACAGTTAAAAAGCATCAATTCTTCAGCACTCAGCTTTCTGTATAGTCCAACTCTTGCATCCATACATGACTACTGGAAAAAGCATAGCCTGATTAGACGGACCTTTGTTGGCAAAGTAATGTCTCTGCTTTTTAATATGCTGTCTAGTTTGGTCATAACTTTTCTTCCAAGGAGTATCTTTTTAATTTTATGGTTGCAGTCACCATCTGCAGTGATTTTGGAGCCCCCCAAAATAAAGTCTGACACTGTTTCCCCATCTATTAGCCATGAAGTGATGGGACCAGATGCCATGATCTTAGTTTTCTGAATGTTGAGTTTTTAAGCAGACCTTTTCACTCTCCTCTTTCACTTTCATTAAGAGGCTCTTTCGTTCTTCTTTGCTTTCTGCCATAAGGGTGGTGTCATCTGCATATCTGAGGTTATTGATATTTCCCCCAGCAATCTTGCTTCCAGCTTGTGATTCCAGTTGTGTGTTTTAATTATTCCAGCATATCACTAAATCTGCTTCCAATTCCTTCAATGTGAAGCTTTTAAAAATGCCATATATAAAGGACTTCCCTGGTGGTCCAGTGGTTAGGATTCTGTGCTTCTACAGCAGGGGGCTTGGGTTCTATCCCTGGTCAGGGAACTAAGATTCTATATGTCGTGTGGCATGGTCAAAAAATTAAACAAAACAAACCATATTAAAGACCTGTTCCCTGTATCTGTGTGCTTCTGATTATTGCCCAGCCCAGGGACTGCTGAGCTCTGTGGTAATTCTCAGTACCCCAGGGCCCTCCTGGGATTGTTCAGAAGTGCAGCTCGAAACAAGAAGTTGATGCCATCTAAAGCTACCTCCTGGCTCAGGAGGGATCCTCCAGGAAGATGGAACATACGTTATCTCATTCCAAATTTTCTTTTCTGGAAAGAGGAGAGAGAGAAGTGTAACAACCATTCATGAGAACTTAATATGGGCCCTGTGGTTCACTAAGTGCTATTATATTTGTTCCCTGGAGACAGAAATGGCACCCCACTCCAGTGTTCTTGCCTGGAAAATCCCATGGACAGAGGAGCCTGGTGGGCTACAGTCCTTGGGGTTGCAAGTAGACACGACTTTGTGACTAAACAACAATAACATATTCGTTATTTTACATGTTGGCACGCTCCAGAGTCACAGGACCTCATTCACACCTTATTACTCCACTTATGAGTCTTTTGGGCCTTGGTTTCCTCATCAGGAAAGAGAGAATAATAATAACATCTACTTCATAGGATTGCTCTGAGGATGAAATGAATATTTTTCTCTGGATAAAGTGCTAAGAACATGACGGTTACATAGTAAGCTATCTAAGAAAATCACTCCTGTGTTGTCTACTACGACACACTCCACTTCTGTATTTTTACTTGGAAGGACTGACTGCTGAAAACCAACTCATAGAAAGGTGCTCTTCAACTGAATTTGGACACTATTCCTTTGACTTCCCCTTTGCCTGGAACAATAGTGTAACTAACCTATTACTGGCTTGAAATATGTTATTTCTTTATTGGTTTATGAAATATTGGCTTGCAAAATATTATTATAAATGATAATTCCTGTAGTGAATCTGTGTTAAATAAATTACTGGTGAAGACAGTCTCTGAGAGTAGTTTGCCTCCAAATAAAACATCTGTGCTTCTGACTGACCATCCATAAATCAAATGTTCTCATGATCCCTTCCTTGGGTTTGACTGATCTGCCAGAGTGGCTCACAGAACTCAGGAAAACAGTTTACTTGCTAAATTACTAGCTTATTATAAAAAGATATAACTCAGGAACAGCCAGATGGAATAGCCGCAAAGGGCCAGGTACATGGAAGGGGCTGAGGCTTCCACATCCTCTCTGGATGTGTCAACCTCCTAACACTTCCACTTGCTCACCAGCTGGGGAGCTGTCTGAACCTCATCATTTGGAGGTTTTACGGAGTCTTCCTGAAGTAAGATGGCCAATGAAATCTTTGGTCATCTACGATGGAGCTTCACAGGAGGCTCAGACAGTAAAGAATCTGCCTACAATGCAGGAGACCCAGGTTCGATCCCTGGGTCAGGAAGATCTCCTGGAGAAGAGAATGGCTACCCACTCCAGTATTCTTGCCTAGAAAATTCTATGGACAGAGGAGCCTGGCAGGTTACAGTCCACGAGGCCACAAAGAGTCAGACATGACTGAGCGACTAATACACACACACACACACACACACAGAGACACATACACGAAAGATTCATCCCCAGCACCTCTCCCCTCCCTGGAGGTCAGGGAGTGGGGCTGAATGTTCCTACCTTTTCAACAGTCAGTGAATAGCATCCATCCCTAGGGGCTTTCCAAAAGTCACTTCACTAACATAAACTCTGGGTGGTGAACAAAAAATGAATAACAAAAAACACCTTTCTCACTCTTATCACTCAGGAAATTCCAATGGTTTTAGGAACTGTGCCAGGGATAGAGTCAGAAGACTAACTACATATTTCTTATTATTAAACACAGTATCACAAAAGCACTCAACACAAGTTGGTTGGTTTAATCTAAATTCTGATAACAACCCTACAGGGTAGATAATAATAATTTTCCTTTTGCATGAAGAAAGTAAGCTCAAAGTGATTAAGCAAATTTTCTTGGTCCCGCAGCAAGTTAAGTGATGACGCTGGTATATTTGTACCTGAGATAGTTGGCCTGACTTGACATTTTAAGCTCTTTTCTGTCCACCACACAGCTTCAAAGAGAAAAGTCTATATGGCAGAAATGAGAACCAAGCAGAGACTTATGAAAAAGATCATCACCCTGTGGGGCCCTTCCAGGGAACAAAAGCTTTTCTGTGCCCCCAGTTTCTGGTGCGTAGGAAAAAGCCTTTAGCCTTCTAGACTTTCTCTGAGTTCCAGAGGGCAGATCTGAGCCATTACTAATTAGGGAAGGTGGAGGGGCAGAAACAAAGGAAAAGCAGTAAGGAAACCACAGTGTAGCATGAAGACAGAGTCCCAGTTCCTTCTGGAGGGATGTATACAACCATCTGATGCATATCTTTTGAGTTGTTCTACAGGAACTAAGGCCCCCACCCAGCTGAGCAGGAGAATTCCTGGAACACCGCCCTGTTACCTCACCAGCAACCAATCAGGAGAAAGTCATGCCCCCTTCAGCCCAAATGCTGCCTTTAAAAACCCTTCCCTGAAAATCATCCAGGAGTCTGCCCAGGTCTTTTGAGCACAAGCTCCCCATTCTCCTTGCTGGGCTCTGCAATAAACCTTCTTCTGCCCCAGGCTCTGATGTTTTGGTGCTTTTAGCGTCCCTGTGCACTGAGCACATGGCCTTGGGTGTGACATCACTTACAGTACAGGAGAGGCTATCCAAGTCATGTCTGTCCTTCATTCCTATTTTGGTCAAAATATCTGGAGATCAGATATGCTCTAAATTCTTTCCAGAATATAATGATTATGGTAATGACCTGTGAACTCTAAATTCTGAGGAGCTATTTTATGAGTTGTGGGAAAATCTAATTATTTCTTCAGTGATATGGAATAAGCTATGTATGGAATGTGGCTTTGGAGTTTCAAGTTTAACCATACAACTGTTATTCTTGTTACTGTTTATACAAGGACCAATTTAAATACCTACCCAAGCTCTGAACTACTTACTGCCTGTACCTCAGCTTTCCCCCTCTTCCCTCTTCCGTGTACTTCTACATATGTTTGTGCGACAGACACTGGAAAAACTAAGCTTTTTTCCCTTAGGAACTGAGATGCTTTACTTCTATAAGTAAAGAATCCCTTGACATTGAGAGAGCTAGCAAGGAGCGACGACACAGCATGCTTTTCTTTTTTCCATGCTGTAGGGAAGTGGGATAGTTCAGGCACCACATCTATTCTCTTACATAAGACTTATGCAAGAGATGTGAGCCAGTTTTTTCCTGAAACAGTGCCAGAGCTAATTCAGATATTGAAGGGCCTCTGCTTCCTAATATTCCTGGGAAGCATGGCATAAGCTTACTTTACTTAGTTCACTAAGGTTATTTTTAAACCACACGGGTAAACACACACACACACACATTTTAAAACATCCTTGCCAACACAGTGCAAGCTCATACTGTATTTGTTCAAGTGTGCTTAGCCTGGGTGGGGAAGGGGAATAGAGAAAGGTTTGGGATGGTTCACGGTACTTTTTCAATCTTTCGTAGAAAAGTACACAATCATTGAAGACATTTTGGAAACAAGCTATTGATACTCATCTGGACTTTGGTAGGGACAGAACTCCAGCAGGGAAGGCAAACAGTCCTGTTAAGTGGCTCAGCAACTGGAGTTCTCTTACTTCAAGTGCGGGGTTTCTCAGGTGGTACAGTAGTAAAGA
This sequence comes from Neotragus moschatus, assembly GCA_006410615.1. NCBI lineage: Eukaryota > Metazoa > Chordata > Mammalia > Artiodactyla > Bovidae > Neotragus > Neotragus moschatus. The sequence goes on from SJYA01003206.1 coordinate 4,253,844, forward strand.
GTTAGCTTGCCAATGTGGGAGACTTAGGAGACGTGGCTTTGATCCCTGAGTTAGGATGTCCTCCTGGAGTAGGAAAGGGCAACGCACTCCAGTATTCTTGACTGGAAAAATTCCATGGACAGAGAAGCCTGGTGGGTTGCAAAGAGCTGGACGTGGCTGAGCATGCACACACACAATTTAAGAGTGGGGAGAGTTAGGCAGCTAAAAGTGGAGTGACTCTGCCAAAGACAAAGGGGAAATCAGAAGCAGAGCTAAATCAGAGATCCTGTTTGGTCGACCAGAGTCTCTGGGAGTGTTGTGTCACAACCTTGCCTTTCCTCTAACACATGACTTGTGTTGGCTGGCTGAGCATCAACAAGTCCTGTTAAGATACGTTTAGGTGGGGCACCCTTTTTCTCACATTGCAAGGTAGAGCACACAATCTCAAGCCCAAGTATCAACTGACAATTGAGCCAAGCAAAATACCTATTGTAAAATATTAGTAAACAAAAACCTCAATTAAATAGAATCTGGAGACCAGAACGGGGAGCCCTCAGGCCCTGTGATGGCAACAGAGACCAGCGTTCTTTCCTGGCAAGGACTCAGCCAATGAAGAGCCATGGACTCTGTTTACTGTAGTTTCCCCCAATTTCCTTTCCTCCTTTATATAAATATTCTTTCCGTGCTGAGTGAGGACTTGCCTGTGGCTCAACAAGTGATTACAGACCCTGAGTTATAATTCTCTACTGATCCCAAATAAACCCATCATTTATTTTCCAATTATTTATTTTTTATTTATTGTTAATTGAAGGATAATTGTTTTACAAAATTGTGCTAGTTTCTGCCCTACATCAACAAGAATCAGCCATAGGTACACCTATGTCCCCTCCTTCTAAGCCTCCCTCCCACTTCCACCCCATCCCACCCCTCCAGGTTGTCACAGAGCACTGGTTTGAGTTCCCTGAGTTATATAGCAAATTCCCACTATTTATTTTACATATGGTAGTGTATATGTTCCCCTGCTACTTTCTCCATTCATCCCACCCTCTCCTCCCCTCCTGCATGTCCACAATTCTGTTTTCTATGTCTGCATCTCCATTGCCCTGTAAATAGGTTCATCAGTACCATCTTTCTAGATTCCATATATATGTGTTAATATATGACACTGTTTTTCTCTTTCTGACTTACTTCACTCTATAGAGTAGACTCTAGGTTCATTCCCCTCATTAGAACTGACTCAAATGCATTCCCTTTTATGCCTGAGTAATATTTCATTGTGTATATGCACCACAGCTCCTTTATCCGTTCATCTGTTGATGGACATCTAGGTTGCTTCCATGATCTAGCTATTGTAAATAGTGCTGCAATGAACACTGAGTACCTGTCTTTTTCAATTACGGTTTCCTCAGGGCATATCCCCAGGAGTGACTGTTGGGTCATATGGTAGTTTTATTCCTAGGTTTTTAACGAATCTCCATGTTGTCCTAAATAGTGGCTATATCAATTTACATTTCCACCAGTGCAAGAGGGTACCCTTTTCTCCTCACCCTCTCCAGCATTGATCATTTGTAGATTTTTTGATGGCCATTCTTAAATGGCAGCCCACACCAGTATTCTTGCCTGGGAAATCCCATGGATACAGGAGCCTGGCAGGCTACAGTCCATGGAGTTGCAAAGAGTTAGACACGACTGAAGCAACTTAGCATGCACACAAGCATTCTGACCATGGGGTCACAAAGAGTCGGACATAACTGATCAATGGAACAACAACAAAAACAATTCTGATGGGTATGAGGTGATACCTCATTGCAGTTTTGATGTGCATGTCTCTAATAACAAGCAATGTTGAGCATCTTTTCATGTGTTTACTAGCCATCTGTATATCTTCTATGGAGAAATGTCTGTTTAGGTCTTCTGCCCACTTTTTGATTGAGTTGTTTGTTTTTATGGTATTGAGTTGCATGAACTGCTTGTATATTTTGGAAATAAATCCTTTTTCAGTTGTTTAATTAATTATTTTCTCCCATATAAAGGTTGTCTATTCACCTTGTTTATAGTTTCCTAAACCCATCACCAACTCGATGGACATGAATTTGAGCAAGCTCCAGGAGTTGGTGATGGACAGGGAAGCCTGGCGAGCTGCAGTCCATGGGGCTGCTAAAACTTGGACATGACTGAGCAACTGAACTGAAACCCACGTTGACTGAAGAAATATCTAGCAGTCTGTTCAGTTCAGGTCAATGCTATCTATGAATAGAAATGATGAATAAGATATCTATTCATCTATTTGTGAATAGGAAATGAATTTTAACCAAGATATTTTAAAAATCAAGTAATTAATTGAAAAAGATGAGTTCACACTATATATCATGAACTATATACACTTAATTATAGCTTAATAACTTAACTGAGCAAATTTAAATACATGGTGAGAATTCTAATACCACTTCATATCTATCCTTTCTTTCTGACAAGTGTTGAGTTGTTGACTTCTTTCAATGTGACTGGGAGCATTGTTTCTGTTCTGGTTTGGTCAGAATTCTCGTCTTACATTGAGCCTCCAAGTTCTACTGATCTTTTTATGTATCTTCTGTTGAGTCTAGATCCAGGAAGTTTTGTTCTGAGTTTGTCACTCTTATGTATTAAAGCAGAAAACAGTCTCTTGTATTATGACTATTCAAACTACTAGTTTCAGGTATGGTCTCCACTAGCTATATTTAAAGGGTTGCAGTTCTCCAAGAATCCCTGTAAAATACTTGCCACATAATGGAAATATCTTCTCTCTTCATCATGTGACCTCGCATCCTCTCCCTCCAGAAACACCTTCTGTATTCTGCCTTATTAGGGCAATGAGAACACTGAAAACAGCTATTTCAAGCAGGAAGAAGTAATTTCTGGATCAGACCTGAGCAGATATGACCCCTCTATTGTTCTAAGTCAATTAACATACTGACAGTTTCAAATCATTAGAAGCTCCACCTGGGAGCAGAACTTCAGAATTTAACTGTTTAACCATTTCAAACTCACAAACAGTTGGGCCTTATTACAACCACATGGCCCATAATATGAACAGAATATACTTTTTAAAAACTTCCCAAACAATAAATATAACTGCCATATTTGTCTCTCAAAATTTGATTACTCCAAGAGATATTTCATGTTTCAATCTATCCAATTAATGGAGTCAGAATAGAACCAGCTATTTTATTCCAATCACGAAGAAAGGCAATGCCAAACAATGCTCAAACTACCGCACAATTGCACTCATCTCACATACTAGTAAAGTAACGCTCAAAATTCTCCAAGCCAGGCTTCAACAATATGTGAACCGTGAACTTTCTGATGTTCAAGCTGGTTTTAGAAAAGGCAGAGGAACCAGAGATCAAANGGCCTGGCGTGCTGCGATTCATGGGGTCGCAAAGAGTCGGACATGACTGAGCGACTGAACTGAATTGAAATGAACTGATGGACAGAGGGAACCATGGAGCCACCCAAATGCCATGGTTTTTTAAAGAGAACAGGGTATATCCTGCATCTTTAATTCTCCTGAAATTCTATGCTGAGAGGTACTTCAATCATTAGTTTGAATGTGAAAACTAAGTTATTCCTATGAAGGGTTATATGCTCTCAAAGGTTAATATCTGAGCTGAATTTAGTGAATAGATACCTTGAAACAAGACAGGCTCTGCTAGATGCTGTAAGAACAGACAAACGTGCCTTGGTGCTTTGTGCCACAGGAGAAGGTAGCAGAGACCGAGAAGGGGAAGGGGAACTAGAAATTGGCATTGGCCAGTTCCCTGCATTGTGAGAAGCTGCCTAATTCCAGACTCTTGCCTTTTGACAGCAGAGTGAAGCCTACAGAGAATCTCTGGGTCCAGATCAACACTGCCCATCAGAGCTTTCTGCAATGATGGAAATATTGTCTCTTTGTTCTATTCAGTATGGTAGCCACTGGCAACATTTGGCTTCTGAGCAGTTAATCTGCAGCTAGTACAACCACAGATTTAATTTAAAATTTTAAGTATTAATACATGAGGCTAGTGTCTGTTGTATTAGTGCAGATTGAGACCATGTTCCTTTCGACAGTTCTGCCTATACGTTGCCAAGATCAACTATAATTCTAATTCTTTAGTGTCCCTTCTTCATTTTTTAATTCAAAGAATATTTTCCATTGAGATATATCAAATTAGTATTACTAATTATTACTTTCATATATTAACTTCTTACTATGTACTGAGTTCATTTATTATTATTTTAACTCTAACAACAGACCTTAAAGATAAACATTAACTTTTTCTTAATAGATTAAATAAACAGGTTCAGAGAGGTCATGAAGATAGGAAAGGACATGTCTTTGGATCTTTGAGGTCCTTATTCTTTCCCCTACCTCACACTAAAGGCACCAAACATAAAATATCTTACAGTTACTTTTCTGGATCAAACCATACTTTAATTACATTTTATTAGCATGAATAATAAAATTTATTCCCCCTCCATCATTTCTGTACCTATGTCTATTTGATACAGCCAAAGAGAGCTCGCTGATGTCCACAGCGGAAATGGTTCTCTTAGGAAATACAAACAGAATCATAAAAGACATGGACAAATCTATGACTAAAAGGGCTATAAACTGCTATTATCCTTCTGGGATATAGTTACTTTTAAAGCTTGTTAGGTAGCACAGTTACAAATTACCATTACATGTTGCTTGAAGTAGCTATTCATAGCTGAACACTGGAATGGATTGACCCTGGCATGATTCAGTTCAAATTCCTCTCTTCTTATGATAGGCTATTAGAAATGAAGGAAACATAATTCTATCTAAACCTCAGTTTTAAGTTAATAATTTACTTATTTAGGGATGATATCAAGCTTTATCAGTATCATTATGCAAAAATATTAGCTGCTTGACATGTAAGACGTATGAAAATCAAACAAAAGCAAAAGTATTCAAATAAATTCATGAATTCACAAGAAGCAATATTAATTTCAGAAAAGGCAGAAAAACACAACACAGTTGTAAATGAGAACCCAATTAATGAATTTTTAAGTGCTCTTTTCAGCTGTCAGATTTAGTTTTCTCAAACCAGAGTTTAGATGGTGGTAAAATGAACAAAAGTGGAAAAAGAACAGACTAAGTATCCAATCACTTCATGGGAAATAGACGGGGAAACAGTGGAAACAGTGTCAGATTTTATTCTTCTGGGCTCCAAAATCACTGCAGATGGTGACTGCAGCCATGAAATTAAAAGACGCTTACTCCTTGGAAGAAAAGTTATCACCAACCTAGATAGTATATTCCAAAGCATAGATATTACTTTGCCGACTAAGGTCCGTCTAGTCAAGGCTATGGTTTTTCCAGTAGTCATGTATGGATGTGAGAGTTGGACTGTAAAGAAGGCTGAACGCCAAGGAATTGATGCTTTTGAACTGTGGTGTTGGAGAAGACTCCTGAGAGTCCCTTGGACTACAAGGAGATCCAACCAGTCCATTCTGAAGGAGATCAGCCCTGGGATTTCTTTGGAAGGAATGATGCTAAAGCTGAAACTCCAGTACTTTGGCCACCTCATGCGAAGAGTTGACTCATTGGAAAAGACCCTGATGCTGGGAGGGATTGGGGGCAGGAGGAGAAGGGGATGACCGAGGATGAGATGGCTGGATGTCATCACTGACTCAATGGGCCTGAGTCTGAGTGAACTCCGGGAGTTGGTGATGGACAGGGAGGCCTGGCGTGCTGTGATTCATGGGGTCGCAAAGAGTCGGACATGACTGAGAGACTGAACTGAACTGAAGTATCCAATCAAAGCCACAGTGTCAAGAGAAAGCCAGATTTTTGAGCAAGCAAGTAAGGTCAAGGCTCAGCTGTTTTAGGAACAAATGGTACCTGACAACGTGAGGTGAAAAAGAACTCTTAAAGCTAAGAGTTAGTCCTCAGGAGAAAACTAGGTAATACACAAAATAAAAGCCCATGGTAACTGGCAAACTTAAAGTGGGTCAGATATTCTTAAAAGGCCCACATGGGTGGGCAACTGGCTTGGCTAGGACAAGGGCTGTTACAAGTAGGGAGAAAATGAAGTCAACAATGGAACAATTCTGCCACTAGGAAGACTACTGCCGTAGAAGACAAGAAATAAAGTCTCTGAGAAGACAGTATATGATGCAGTCTGAATGTCTGCATCCCCCTCAAATTCCTATGTTGAAATCCTAACCATCACCCCCAACCCCATAGCAACATTACACAATGGAGCCCTTGGGAGGTGCTGAGGTCATGAGGGTGGGGCCTTCATGAATCAGATTAGTGTTCTTATAAGAGATCCCTCTGAGCTCCCTCACTCCTTCCACCATCTGTGAGTACAGAGAGAACGTGCTGGCTGTCAATCAGGAAGCTCGTGGAACACAACCATGGCTGGTGCCTTGATCTCTGCTCCAGAAATGTGAGAAATGACCTTCTGCTGTCTGTAAGCCACCCAGCCTGTGGGATTCTGTTAGAGCAGCTCGAATGGACTAAGAGAGTACAAAAGCCTAACTACTGAAGAACTAGGGTTGAATAAAAGAAGCCATTTGTGTAAGCCTTGAATATACAGCTGACAGAGAGCTAAAAGCATGGCTGACTCATTGCTGAGCAAGCAAGCCACTCCCTCGCAGTCAGGGGACAATGACATCTCAGCTAGAGTAGGGGTGTAGCTGGACCAAGAGCTACAGTTCAGTCTTTAAAGATGGTGTGACCACCGATGTGGAACCTTCTTGAGAAGATATCATGGCTTTAGGAAATAACACTGAACACATCTTTTCTTGTGGCTCACTGGCCAGAGGTCGAGGTGCCAGTTCCCTTACGTGCTCATGAACAGACACAAAGTGGGGGCAGTGGAAGCTTGGAAGGGAGTAGGGAGCATGGTAACCTAATCCTTACCTTCCAGTTTCTCCCTAAAGGCATAGTTGGAATTAACCAGAAATTTTCACCCTGATGGTGTAGGAACACCCTTTGTAACACAAGTGTTTTCTGATGGCAACAGCAGATGGGCCTCTTTTCATTTCACTGTCCCCTTTCTTCCCTGTGAGAAGCAAATGCGACAGTGTCTTTCTTGGGTCTTTCCTACCCAGGAAAACTGAAGAATGTTCCTTCTGTGTTTGCTTCAGGGATGGGAAAGATGGTGGGTACAAAAGGCCATACTTCTCCTACAGTGCCTAGTAACATGTCTCCAATAACCCCTGCCAGTGAAGGGCACACCCTAAAAAACTCACATGTCTTAATGCTCTTCCACCAGCAAGCATTTAGACCCTTTCGATAGATATCTATTGTGTCTCTCCATCCATGTGTGTAAAAGTCATAGGAGTTGCGCTTAAGTGTTTAGCTTGCTTTTATTTTATCTGTTAGGGAATCTGGCTTCTGAAAGGAGCCAAGGATGGGGAAGAAATGGGGAAGGTGTATTTTGGGGCCCACTCTCCAAAAGGTGGCAGGGAAATCTGCTTCTGCTCTTTTCCATCTCAATTTTTCATTGTTCTGCATGTTTGATTCTCCCTCATAACTCCGGGGTTTAGTTTCTTTTTGAAACTCTTAATTGGGCTAGAGTCACAGAACACTGGAACTACTTGGCAAAGAATCAATGTCTCATAATTATCACAAGAAAAGCATTAAAATGAGCAAAACCCATTAAGAATATTTCTGTAGACATTTATAGATACTTTCTGTAATAAAGAATGAAGTTTATATTCTGTCTAGTACCACAATATGCCCAGGAGGAGGCAAAGACGCTATTGAACAGTGAAAAAGAACATTGTAAAGAATTTTCCAGTCACACAGTTTTAAGGATGATCTTCTAAGAAGAGGATAAATCTCACGATTGGAATCATACTTTCTGAGACCTAGTTTTAAAAGTTTAAGCTTCTGGAAATCTCTTACTTGTTTGTTTACAATTATTCTGAACATTTGTTTTCTGTTATCTATGATGAAATTTGAAAAGAGCTGGATCCTAGACTAGGGGAGTGTCCTGCTTTTGCTTAAAAAAGCCTTGTTGAGTAGCATTTTTGCACGACTTCTGAAAGTTATCAGAGGTGAGAAAGGTAACTGAAGCTTCCAGAATCACGAAAAACTACAAAAGAAGCTCATTTTTATAAACAGTATTGTCTTATGTAACCCCCTGGAAGACACCCAGTTCTCACTTCTAAGAGCTCTTATGAGTCAATTTGTCATTTGATATTTTGTAGAGTTTGCAGTAAATTGGAAGAAGTGAATTCTTCTATTAAACTTCTATGGTAAACTAAATCAACGCAATTTTGTACTGCAGTTCTGTGAGGGAAGCTATTTTATCTCCTGTCCTTGCCCCGCCGATTCCCAACATCAAGAACAGTTTCTTACATGTGCTATAGGCCCAATAAGTATTTGCAGCATGAAACTGAATTTTGAAAATGTTTCCTTTTTTAGGGTATGGAACTGAAAAAAATATGAAGCCAGAAAGTTTTGCACCCCCTGACCCCATGAATTCCCACCCCCACCCCCACCACTACCCCTCACAAGTATCTGCCTCTCCTGGGACTGGTGATGAGAATAAACCAACAGGAAAACAAGATGTCAATTTATTAACAGCTGGGCAAGGACTCAATCATTCCAACTCAAGGCAGATTTGGCAAATAAGCTTTAAGTCCTGGGCAGCTAAGCTGTAAAAGAATCCACCTGCAATGCAGGAGACCTTGGTTCGATTCCTGGGTCAGGAAGTTCCCCTGGAGAAGGGATAGGCTACCCACTCTAGTATTCTTGGGCTTCCCTGGTGGCTCAGGTGGTAAAGAATCCACCTGCAATGTGGCAGACCTGGGTTCAATCCCTGGGTTGGGAAGATCCCTTGGAGGATGGCATGGCAACCCCCTCTAGTATTCTTGCCTGGAGAATCTCCATGGACAAAGGAGCCTGGTGGGCTACAGTCCATGGGGTTGCAAAGAGTCAGACACAACTGAGCACAGCATAGCACAAAAAAGGCTTCTTTTTGTTTGACCCCTGAGTCTAAGATGAGCCAGAGTCCACTTAGCCGCCAAGATGCATCAAGACAGACAGAAGAAGTTCTTAAGGCAAGACAGCAGCACCATCGGGGTCCTGGGCTCGGAGCACAGAGCTGACCGTGTGGACACAGGAAATGACTCAGATGAGGCTGTCCTTTAACACACCGACATTCTGACCATAGTTAAAAAGTGGCCAGTGGGAGGCTCATGTTCTCACCAACCAGGAAACCACTGGCTCTACTCTGGATGGGGCTAGTGGAGGACTGGGGAGCAAGGCAGAAGAATGAGGGTGCCTGCCCTCCTCCTGTACAGAGGTAGGGAGTGGAAGAGGGAACTGAGGGTCCCCTGACAGGGAAGCACAGACACAAAGGTGGAAAGTGAGTGTTGAACTCTCTTGTTGGATTCCTGTTGAACTCTACTCTCCAAGGAAACCAGGCCATAGTGTTGGGATTTTTGCCCTGGACCCAATTCAATACATGAATGGTCCCACTGGACTTCTGCTTGACACCCCCAACCCAGCTTCAACCTGTCCATTTTATGTCCCTCTACTCACTAAACTGCCACTGAATTAGACTTCTTTTAAGTTCCTTAAACAGTCTCTGTACTTTTCTGTCTCCACATCTTTATTTTATTCCCTTCCACCACTCTGTCATAAACCTGCACAGTGGGCCCTCCATATCCGAGGGTTCTGCATCTGTAAATCTGATCAGCTGTGAATGGAAGATATTATTTTTTTAATTCCAGAAAGTTCGGAAAGGCAAAACTTAAATTTACCTAGTGCAGGTAACTATTAACAGAGCAGAAGCCTGGAGTGCTGTAGTTCACGGGGTCACAAAGAGTCAGACACGACTTAGCGTCTGAACGACAACAATAAGTAATGTAGAGATGACTGAAAGTATATGGGAGGATGTGCATGGGTTATATGCAAACACTGTACCATTTTATATAAGGGACTTGAGCATCCGTCCTGGAACTGATTTCTCGCAGGCACTGAGAGAGAACTACATCCTTCAAGACCCAGCTCGGATGACACTTCTCTACGACAGTCTTTGATCACCCCAACCAGAAACAGTCACGTCTTCATAGGTGTGCCTGATGTGTGTCTTATAGTGCAGACAGCAAGGATCTAGCAGTTGGAGTCTGAAACCTGGCTCCCCAGGTTTTTAGCTTTGACCTTGAGCAAGTTATCTTTTTTCATTACTAGATTTCCTCGTAGTATTTTATGTAGGGAGTTGCCATGTCATAATGATTGACATCATGTGGTTTTTCCAGTAGTCATGTGTGGATGTGAGAGTTGGACTATAAAGAAAGCTGAGCACTGAAAAATTGATGCTTTTGAAATATAGTGTTGAAGAATACTCTTGAGAGTCTCTTGGACTGCAAGGAGATCCTAAACCAGTTCATCCTAAAGGAGATCAGTCCTGAATATTCATTGGAAGGACTGACGCTGAAGCTGAAACTCCAATCCTTTGGCCACCTGATGTGAAGAACAGACTCATTTGAAAAGACCCTGATGCTGGGAAAGATTGAAGGTGAGAAGAGAAGGGGAGCACAGAGGATGAGATGGCTGGATGGCATCACTGACTCAATGGACATGAGTTTGAGCAAGCTCTGGGAGTTGGTGATGGACAGGGAAGCCTGGCATGCTGCAGTCCACAGGGTCGCCAAGAGTCAGACATGACTGAGTGAGTAAACTGAACTGAACTGAAATTATATAATACCTGGCAAACAATAAGTCAGTCTCCAAAAAGAAAGCCTACCGTTACAGCTGTAGCCATTCTTAGCATCGATTACAAGATATGGTGAAATTATATTTATGTGTAGACCTGAGTTATCTCCTCCTACTGTATAATTCACCTGCTGTGGGAAGGAACTTGCAGCTTCCCATTTCTGTGTATCTCTCACCCTCACCCCAGCGTCTCACATGATGCACAGAAACAATATAGGTGATCAACAGAATGGACTTAAATGCACTAAAATAGACTTGGCTGTCTTGTACATCAGTTCATATCATACTCAATCATTAACTGCTGCTTACCTTAAAAGGGCACCGTATAACCTAATTAGTACTGTAGAACACACATAAACTCATTTACTCAAAGTATCAGATGACCGAAGTTTGTATTTTTGCAATCAGATGTTCTTTTAAAAACATAGCTTTGTTTGAATAAAGAATTAGAACCTATTAATCTTTTATCCTAACGTTTGCCGAGCCCCTGCCAGAACTTCAGGCTTTGCCAACCTTTTTTCCTCCACCTCTTTAACAATTATTTTTTTTAGATTTAATCTGATTTTGCTGTTATAGCAACACTCATCAAGATCGCGGAACAGGCTCCACAAACGCATAAAGATTGCTGAAATGACGTTCATCATTGAGGGTAATGACGATTCTCTACAATCTGTACCCTGGGTCTCTGTTTTACCAGGGCAGGCTTGTGCCACAGCCCGGCTAGCACCGCGTCTAAACTCTGTGGAGTAGACACACCCTTTCTGTGAGGGACGAATCGATTCAAGCATATGCCTCTTAGGCTCAGCTTGGAAAAAAAAAAAAAAGGAAAAAAATAAAACCAACCTGGAGTATGGGAAGTTTACATGCCATGAACTCCACACTATCATTAAAAGCAGAGTTCTTCCAGAATCTGGAAGTAACCAACAGGGCCCCTTTGTTCCAGCCCTGCAGTCCTAAAAGAGCAGTTCCAAGCCAAACAGCCTGGAGGGGCACCCAGTTGGCCCTGGGCACGCCTGCCAAACAAACGCCCAAGACGGTTCCCAGGAACCTTCCGCGCCGGCTGAAGTGTTGACAGGCTCGCGAGCAGAAAGATCGGGCTGTTAATACGAATCTACAGCTCAGAGTCAGAAACCAACCTACTCATGTTTCCCAGCCCATCCTCCACTCCCTTTCTCTCTTCACAACAGTCCAAGTACAGATTCTCTCTTTTTTTAAAAAAAAAAAACAAACCTTCTTCCAGTAAACTATTTACGTCCCCTGCTTTCCTCCACCCGGAAAAAATATAAAAAGCTGTTAAGGTTTTCATTAAGGCCAAGAGGAGTCAGCTCAGCTCCCTCTCTGCCCGCCAGCCCCAGCCCCACCCCCACCCCCACCCCCACCCAAGGTTCTCGCGGATTCCAAGGGACGGGGGGCGGGGCGCGGGGAGGGGTGGCCTTGGCAGCTGCGCCAGGTCCGGTCCGCCCTCACCTCCTNCCTCCACTCCCTTTCTCTCTTCACAACAGTCCAAGTACAGATTCTCTCTTTTTTTAAAAAAAAAAAACAAACCTTCTTCCAGTAAACTATTTACGTCCCCTGCTTTCCTCCACCCGGAAAAAATATAAAAAGCTGTTAAGGTTTTCATTAAGGCCAAGAGGAGTCAGCTCAGCTCCCTCTCTGCCCGCCAGCCCCAGCCCCGCCCCCACCCCCACCCCCACCCAAGGTTCTCGCGGATTCCAAGGGACGGGGGGCGGGGCGCGGGGAGGGGTGGCCTTGGCAGCTGCGCCAGGTCCGGTCCGCCCTCACCTCCTGCTCGGTCATGTCTTTTTTGGGGCCCCATGGGACACGGAAAGTGTCTTTTGCTTACAGAGAATGCGGGAAGCCCTGTAGCCCATGAAGCTTTTCATTTCACTTTCTTCTAAAAAGTCTTTTTATTTTTCTAAACACACCTCGAAGACTGGTCTGATGGTTTTAGAGACGTCGGTCCTTCCATTCACAAGATATTAATGCTAGCTAGTGAAGCTCTGAGTTGGTAGACTTAAAAGTTTAATGAGAGGTCAATTAGACCTCAAGAAAGCTGGAGGGAAAAGTCAATGAGTCAGAGAGAAAGAGACCGAAGTGCTAGCTGCTCCAATACTGATCTTCGTCTGTTTCTACAGTAATAAAACCCTTGACTTTGAGCTGACATACCTGACCACCTAGAACAGAGCCTTCCTCTCAGGTTCCTCAGCAGCTACGGGAGGCCATGAAACTAAATTCTGGACGATGGGATGGAAGGAGCAGCTCTAAATGCTCTTTGCAGAGCACGTTCCTGAGTCCAGGGCAAGCCCATTCTTCCAGCCCTTCCTCAGTCCTGCTGCTTGACCAGGGACCTGGTGCCAAAGACAACATCTCAGGAATGACAACCCGGGAGTAACAAGACAGAGGGACCTTGCACGACGCAGCCACACCACCACCCCTGGAGTGTCTATCCCTAGACTACTGCATAGGAGAGAGCTACATTCCTATCTTGTTTATGCTACTGTTCATTTGAGTTTCTATTTTATTTCATGTAGCCAACAATAATTTAAACAGAGTTGGGTTTTCCATGAAGTGAATGAAGCATAAAGTCAGAAAGCCTCGCTTGTCTGGGATTATTCCAAGGCTGGAGGAGAAAACTTAGTGTTGTTTCCATGGTCATTTTGTATTATTTTCCTAATGGGTTCCCCTAAATTGCATAGGCCCCACAACCCTGAATTCTTACCTTATCTTCAGTAATTCAATGAAGCTGTTTGTGTGTGCCTCTTCTGGTAAGCCAACCTGAAATAAAGAACAATAAATACGTCCGTTTTCTCCTGCATGACGTAAACTCGAACATACTTGGTGAGATTTAAGAATATTACTGCCCCCTGTTTCTCAAAGTATACATTGCTAGATATCAATGATTGCTTTATGAAAAAAGTTTTATGATCAAGTAATTTGAGGAAATGCAATATAATCTAAAACATTTGTGTCTATGATTTTAACTTTAACATCTCTCAGAGGATTTAATTTGCAAGTGTGAATAGGGAATCTTCCTGAGAAAGAGAAGGCTGTGTTTTTGAAACTTGAAAGTCCCTCAGTTATGTCTGACTCTTTGCAACCCCATGGACTGTATAGTCCATGGAATTCTCCAGGCCAGAATACTGGAATGGGTAGCCATTCCCTTCTCCAGGGGACCTTCCCGACCCAGGGATCAAACCCAGGTCTCCTGCATCGCAGGCAGATTCTTTACCAGCTGAGCCACCAGAGAAGCCCAAGAATACTGGAGTGGGTAGCCTATCCCTTCTCCAGAGGATCTTCCCGACCCAGGGATCAAACCAGGGTCTCCTGCATTGCAGGTGGATTCTTTCCCACCGAGCTACCAGGGAAGCCCAGGACGACTAACCATCTCTCTCCTTCTAATGAGTAGTTTGTGGGCTAGTTTTCTGTGGAGCAAGATTCAGAAATTCACCAGATCTCAGCTGGAAATATTTTTATGTTTTATTTTTCAATATTTATTTTTATTTATTTGGCTGCACCAGATTATAAGCTGCGGCATGCAAACTTTTAGTTGCCGCATGTGAAATCTAGTACCCTGACCAGGGATCAAGTCCAGGCCCCCTGCATTGGCAGTATGGAGTCTTAGCCACTGGACCACCAGGGAAGGCTCCTGTGTTTTATTTTTATAGCATTAGCAGAACAAGGTGATTTTTCTTCCTCATTTTTTTTTTTTAAGTTGCTGTCTGGAGTTTGCTGCCCAATAAGCACGAATGCCAACAACACTGCCATTTTTAACTGACACTGGCCCATCTCTCAAGTCTCCAACAAAAGCTAGGAATATTATGTACAAAGTATTGGATCACCTCTGCAGGAAAGGGTGTGATTTCAGAGAAGCTGGGGTCACACTGAGGTTTTATCTCCCCTGAGGAGGTTTTTTTGATAGTGAGATACAAAAAGATACAACCACAATTGAGAAGTAGTTTGCATAAAATATCTTTTTTCCCCCCTTATGTCAATGCTTGTAGAAATGTCCCAGCTCATTTGTGAGTTAGAATCTCATTACAGGGAAATAATTAGTCTCCATGCTTCTTGCCTTTAACTAAAATTTTAGCGTTCACACTTGTATTTGTCTTCTTAAGTTTCTGTAAGAAACTGGGTGACTCAAAACAACAGGATTTTACTTTCTTGCAGTTCTGGAGGCTAGAAGTCTGACATCAAGATGTCAACAGGGCTGTTCTTCCTCCAAGACTCTGGGGAGAGTCCTGCCTTGCCTCCTCCTAGCTTCTGATAGTAGCCTTCAGTCCTTGGGGTTCCTTGGCTTACAGCTGCATCCTACAATCCCTGCCTGTTTTCACATGGTTTTTCTCTATTCACAGAGGTTAGAACTTCACCATATCTTTTGGGAGGATACAGTTCAACCCATAACAACACCAAAGAACCCTTACTTATCTGCGGGGCAGCATGCTGTCATAGTGGACAGAGCTCAGAGTTAGGGGTCAGAAACTCTGGACAAATGTCTAGCCTACATTTTCATACACATACTCAGAATAATAATACATGCTTTGATGTCCATTTAAGGGTTGTGACAAAGATCTAGAAAAGTGCTTTGTGGCCTCTCAATGATAGCGAGTGCTATTGCTATCTTTAAGGAGAAACATGGCCATTGTGGGCAATCATCATTTAGTATATAATCCCATGGGCTTCCCAGGATGGCTCAGAGGTAAAGAATATGCCTGCCAATTCAGGAGACATAGGTTTGATCGCTGGGTCAGGAATATCTTCTGGAGGAGAAAATGGCAATCCACTCCAATATTCTTGCCTGGGAAAACCCAGGGACAGAGAAACCTGGTGGGCTACAGTCTGCTGGGTCACAAAGAGTTGAACATGACTGAGTACACACAGCAGTAGCGTATCATCCCATACCTAACTGTAGATAACCTTTCTGACCTGTATCTCCTACAGCTACTTACTAGACAAGAGTAAGATGTTTTTCCCTTTTTTGGCTGCACGTGCGTTGTTAACCAAGGAAAGTCAGGTGGTGCGGTGAATCCTCGCAAGTGCAGCCAACTCAGAAAATGAATATGAAGCACTGAATAATGGGAAAATGCCCATAATGCTTTAATAAAATCCCCTGCATTTTAACTCAAAGGACTGAAAAATGTTAGTGAAAGGCTTTTTTTTTAAGACTAGATATTAATGAGTATATTCAAAATTACTCAGCATTCACTGTACATAAATGGCAACCCAAAGTTTTTGATGCAATAATAATAAAGCGGTAGAGCCGACTCATTATAAAAGACTCTGATGCTGAGAAAGGTTGAAGGCTGGAGGAGAAGGGGACGACGAGAAGACGAGATGGCTGGATAGTATCACCGACTCAATGGACATGAGTTTGAGCAAGCTCCAGGAGATGGTGAAGGAAAGAAAGCCTGGCGTGCTGCACTCCATGGGGTCGAAAAGAGTCAGACATGATTGACCGAACGATAGCAGTTGTGGTTCCTAATCTGAGGTCCTTGATCTCTAGAGACACTGGAGATAGTAATAGGAATTTGCATACAAACTTTAATTTTGCCTAAGTCTTTTCACTTAATTAACTAAAGTTATCACAGCTAAAACGTTCATCTTTTTTCTTGGATGTGAATTTATTACATAATTTTGACTATACTGGTTTTCTCATGTTGGGTAGATATTCTCCTTGGCAACCATATACCTTTTTAAACAAATACAAATGAATCAATTATGATGACATATTTAAAATCATTGAAAGAATCAAAATGGAGTAACTGGTTCAGGCCACCAAAATGGAGCTGGGTGGCTCTTAATGGACTTGGTTTCAGACCTGTTTCGGCACTACAGAGAACCTGAATTGTCTCAACTGTATCAAACTCGCGGACACCACCAGCGTTTTCAAAATAGTATCTGCTAGCAGCTGCCAGCTACAACCTTCTGGTCTCAAGGTTGTAATTTATAACTATGCAACCATTTCAGAACACAGTCAATCCTTGCTTAACACGCACTCTTACTTCTTGCTAACCCAATCCTATTTTTTGACAAACATCTTACATAACTTTTCAGTTCAGATTGTTATTGATTATCTGCATCAATGTTTATATGTGTAGTTATTTTAGTATACAGGATTTTAAGAAAACATGAGAACAGAGGGAGATTGAGATCTTAAGAATGGATTCTTAGTAGTTAAAATGTCGAGAAAAGGGTAGATTAAAAAGGTGGATACCGATCATATGACCCCCCCTTTTCATGAACACAGACAAAACAAGGCAGTCTCCCAAACTCTTTGTTCTATTTTTACTTAAAACCATTACTTGACTTAAATGCCTTAAAATCATTACTGTGACCTTTTAGAATTTCCTGAACAGTTTTCTGCTATTTAAAATGTAGTTGGCTGATTCCTTTCACATTTCAGAAATTTCCTGTATCATTTTAATGATTATGTGGAGTATGACTTTGCTCTCAGCATTATAAGTAAACAGAACCAAAACACTAGGAAGAAAATTTTATATATTTAGGCAAAAGCTTAGAGAGGGCAGAAAGCTTTGATGATGTGTGGGTGCATGCGTGCTCATTCACTCATGTCTGACTCTTTGTGACCCTATGGACTGTAGCCCTCCAGGCTCCTCTGTTCCAGGATTTTCCAGGCAGGAGTGCTGGACTGGATTGCCATTTTCTCCTCCAGGGGATCTTTCCGACCCAGGGATTAAACCCACGTCTCCTGTGTCACCTGCACTGGCAGGCAGATTCTTTACTACTGAGCCATCTGGGAAGCTTTTTTGATACAAAACCTGAAGTAAGACAAAGTCTGGGAAGCTAACGTCACTATTCCTGAAAGGTCTCAAACCCCAAATCAGAATACTCTACACAAGGAGCCAATGATATTCTAGTAGATTTATTGAAGTGATCTCCCTTGTTTACAACATGAAGATCCCACGTAGACCCCACACTGTCTGGAATCCCTGAGGAAATCAATATAAACGGCATCCCTGACCATTCTTAGCTGGTTTCTATTGCTTTCCCTGAACTTTAATTTTATATAATCTTATTTATCATACAGGGTTTCCTTGTGTGTACATGCTAAGTCGCTTCAGTCATGTCCAACTCTTTGCAAACCCATGGACTGTAGCCCACCAGGCTCCTCTGTCCATGAGGATTCTCCAGGCAAGAATACTGGAGTGGGTTGCCATGCCCTCCTCCAGGGGATCTTCCCGACCCAGGGATCGAACCCACATCTCCTGCGTTGTCAAGAGGGTTCTTTATCACTAGTGCCACCTGGGAAGCCCCACAAGTTTTTCTTAGAAACGCACAGATCTTTACAACAAAGCACTTTTCACTCCCTGGGAAAGATGCTCCGAAGGCCAGCGTATGCTTTCCTTTCATCCAGAGACTCCACTTTAAGCAGCTCCTCATCTCTACCTTTTCCAATAACTTGTTTTAAAATCAGTTCATTTTCTTTCAAAGTGGGGTATGACATAACATTCTCTGCTGGAGGGCATATGCGGTGAGAAAAATCACTCCTCTAAGTGGCTTTCAAAACACGTATCCTTTCTCATAAGGTATATCATACATACATATCAGCATGAAGGGCTCTGCTCAGTGACATCTCACTCAGTGAACCTATTTGTGGGGCCAGAAATAGAAAAAGAAATCAAAGTTGGTCAGCACTCTGGGTGCCCCTCTAAAGCTACCTCCAAGTCACTTCCAACCCTACTCCACCCCTGAAAATAACTTAAAAAAATTTTTTATCGCTATAGATTAATTAGTCTGGTTTTAGGCAGAATATATGCATCTGTACCTGACTCTGTTTCCTATTTGTTGAGGCTGCTCAAGCAGTGAGTGGTTCATTTTTATTGCTGACTCATGCAAGGCAATGGCACCCCACTCCAGTACTCTTGCCTGGAGAATCCCATGGACGGAGGAGCCTGGTAGGCTACAGTCCGTGGGGTCGCAAAGAGTCAAACATGACTGAGCGACTTCCCTTTCACTTTTCACTCTCATGCATTGGAGAAGGAAATGGTAACCCACTCCAGTGTTCTTGCCTGGAGAATCCCAGAGACGGGGGAGCCTGGTGGGCTGCCGTCTGTGGGGTCACACAGAGTCAGACACGACTGAAGTGACTTAGCAGCAGCAGCACACTCTGGTATGAAAATGCAACAATTTACTTTTTTGTTCTATCTTAGATGCACCTTTGGGTTATTTCTAACATTTGACTATTAAGAATATTGCTTCAATAAAAATTGTTGTGCATGTCTTTTAGAGAACACACATACATCTGTACATCACTACATTTTGCTATTATCTATGCTCTGGATATTATTTGCATTTATTGTGTCTGTATGATAGAATATAATATAATGGTGTGTTACTATGTATCTCCTCTCAACTCCTCATTCAAGAGCATCAGGTAGATAGCATCACACTGGTTTTGGTGTCAATAAACACACCATAGAAACTGGCAATTACTAAAAATCAGAACTTAAGTGTTTTGTTGATCATCAAGACTTACAAAGACGGAGAAAAATATTAACAATGCAGATTAAGTGTAAATGTGTATCATACCAGTAGTCACTAGATTGTTATAGTGTAAAAAGAGAGAGAATATTTTTGAATATTTGAAAACCATTATTCAATTCAGCAAACAATTGTTCCTGTTATTGACGAATGAAGCTTCAAAACATGTGTTTTTGGTTTCACTTTTGTGAACATAAAAATATCAGTCAACATTTATGTTGGATATCCACTTGGAAAATATTAAACATTTGTTAGAAAACCTCTGGTCAGAAGATACAATTATGTTCAGTTTTAGACCAACCAGTTTTCTAATTCACGCTCTCATCAGCAGTACATGAGAGTGTCAGTTGCCCTCATATGCACATGCACTATTTCATTGCAAGTACTTTTTTTTGTTTGTTTGTTTTAGTCATTCTGATTCATCTGATATTCGCTGTTGTTCTTATTTGCATTTCCCTAATAACTAATACGGAGAAGGCAATGGCACCCCACTCCAGTACTCTTGCCTGGAAAATCCCATGGATGGAGGAGCCTGGTAGGCTGCAGTCCATGGGGTCGCTAAGAGTCAAACACGACTGAGTGACTTCTCTTTCACTTTTCACTTTCATGCATTGGAGAAGGAAATGGCAACCCACTCCAGTGTTCTTGCCTGGAGAATCCCAGGGAGGGGGCAGCCTGGTGGGCTGCTGTCTATGGGGTCGCACAGAGTCGGACACTACTGGAGCGACTTAGCAGCAGCAGCAGCAATGACTAATAATGTTGAACATCTTGTCAGTATTAATTAGTTTTCTGAATATCCCTTTGGGAAGTGTCTATTTTTATACATTTTGTGCATTTTCTTATCAGGTGGACTGTGTTTTTCTCATTGCTTTGCAGGAATTCCTTATATATTTTTTGTATATCTTGTATCTGAGGTCTTCTATCTTCTAAAGATCTTTGTCAGATATACATCTGACCACTTGCAGCTTAACTTTTCCTTCTCTTGATGGTGCTTTTAGATCTTAATTTTAATACAGACTTATTCATTAAAAAATATTTGCCTACACCAAGGTCATGAAGACACTTTCCTAGGTTACATTCTAAAAGCTTTATTGGTCTTTCATGTTTAGATCTCTATAGTGTCCCAGGAGTCGATTTTTGTAGGTGATGTGAGATGCACATTTAAATTGGTTTTTTCTACATAGGTTTCCAAATTCCATATAAGTTTCCCAAATGGATACCCATATTCCATTTGTTCAAAATACCATCTTACCCTATTGCAGTGTAGAGTTGTTCAATCGCTTAGATGTCTGACTCTCTGCGACCTGATGGACTGCAGCATGCCAGGCTTCCCTGTCCTTCACCATCTCCCAGAGCTTGCTCAGACTCATGTCCATCAAGTCGGTAATGCCATCCAACTATCTCATCCCTTGTTGTCCCCTTCTCTTCCCACCTTCAATCTTTCCCAGCATCAGGGTCTTCTCAAATGAGTCAGTTCTTCACATCAGGTGGCCAAAGTATTGGAGTTTCAGCTTCATCATCAGTCCTTCCAATGAATATTAAGGACTGATTTCCTTTAGGATGGAGTGGTTGGATCTCCTTGCAGTCCAAGGGACTCTCAAGAGTCTTCTCCAACATCACAGTTCAAAAGCATCAATTCTTTGGTGCTCAGCTTTCTTTATGGGCTTCCCTCATAGCTCAGTTGGTAAAGAATCTGCCTGCAGTGCAGGAGAGCTGGGTTCGATTCCTGGGTCAGGAAGATTCCCTGGAGAAGGAAATGGCATCCCACTCCAGTATTCTTGCCTGGAGAATCCCATGGACAGAGGAGCCTGGCAGGCTACAGTCCGTGGGGTCACAAGAGTCAGATACGACTTAGTGACTAAACCACCAAACCACCACAGCTTTCTTTATAGTCCAATTCTCACATACATACATGACTACTGGAAAAACCATAGCTTTGACTATATGGATCTTTGTTGGCAAAGTAATGTCTCTGCAGTGTAGAGTAACTGGTTTATCTCCCTTTCCATGTATCAAGACCACAGTGTTTAAAATAAGTCTTGATACGAGGTTGTGTAAGTTCTGTAATTTGGTTCATCCTCAAGATTGTTTTCATTATCCTTGGCTCTTTATACTATCATAAAAATTTAGAATCAGCTATTTCTCAAGAGAGGGATCAAAAGGGAGGGGATGCCACATAACATAATCTGTTGGCATATAAGTAGTGTGATTAGCCTCTCCTGATTTTGATGATGCATTAGGCTTAAGAGATCAAAATTAGAATGACTTGGGTAGTAAATAGTAGAAGACTTCAACCCAACTGGTTTAAATGTTAAAGCACTTTGTTATCTCAATAAACAAGATTTTATTCACGGTATGATCAATATCTCTGGGCTCACTTCTGTATGATTCTGTCTTCCGTGTGTTTTGGCTTTATCTTCAGGCTAAAAATCACCTCATTTTCAAGCAACATGTCCATAAATAAAAATATTCAAAGGAAGGAGCACTCTTTCTTTTTTAGGTTTTTCTCAGGATAAAAAGTTCTCCAGTCAGACTTCCCCCTCTTGCCTCATTAGCCAGAATTATATCCAATGCCTTTGCCTAAATCAAATACCAGTTAAGAGAACGGGACCACCATGAATGACTCAGATAGGACCTTGGACTAGGATTATTTCTCATTAGGTACATGTTCTTGCCAAAGAGGGTGTCTATCTGAACAAAAACAGAGTGGTAGCTATAGGGTAAGTATATAAATGTTTCTGCTACAATTTCCCTTTGGTTACTCAACATCCAAACACATTCTACTTCTTCTGTCTTCACTTCCAAAGATAACTTTGCTTGTGTGAATGAACATGAGTACTTTCTTAGATGGATGAAAATAACCCAGTGTCTCTTTTAGTTAATATGTCCAGTTCCAATTCTAGTGTCTCTGGATGTTGTGAAGTCTTACCAGAGCCTTCACTTCCCAGATGAACCAGAGTGCCAGAAATCCTCTAACACTCTATCTCTTTGTAGTCCTCTCTATGCAAATATAAGAGCAAACCTCACTGCAGTTAGGGGATATTTTGAAGTACTGTTGGCCCAGCCCTTGATTTGACATTGGCATCGATCCAAGTTCCCTTATGTCAGGAGAGCTGGGCGTCACTGAGCCCTTTGTACACATGTTCCTGACTCTCTCCAAGGCATGATCATTCAATCATGATGAAAGTTTCATTACTGCTGCTCAGTTTCTGCTTATACATGAGACATTTTATGATTCCAGTAAATACAAGATACCACTGCAGAACAGGAATAACCAAAGCACTGAATCACAAGATTGAGCCTTCTGATCTTGAGAGACAATGCTTTCCTATTTTAACAGTCACCACAGGAAACCCCAAAAACAGTACTCGGAAGAGGCTTCCAGGAAAGCAGAAATACTCACTGAGTCTCAGGAGGACTGAGCAGATACCGTGCTCACTCTATGACTTGGTCAAACAGGTATGAGCAGTGTCATGCTTCGATCTCATCCCAGCAACCCTGCTCTGGACTTGCGAAGAGAGAGGAAAAGAAGAAACAGGGAGGGATAAAGAGAAGATCAGGACCTGTCTGAAAGTCACATGCTCACTCATCCCCACTGCCCGTACATCTTCCTCTGAATCACAGAATGGTGGAGAATCTGGTAAACGGGAAGGGGGAGTTCCAGCTAAGACACAATCTTTGTACATATACTGTCAGCTGAGTTCAATGTCATTCATTTCAGGTGAAACTGATAACACTTTATTGAGGTGGTCCAAAGCAGACAGATCTGTATCTAAGCATCTTATTTGTAGTGACATATTTTTAACTGTCGGTGCGACCTCTGGGAAAGTTATGTAAGCAATCTGAGGCTTGGCACTAGCGATAACTAACAGTTATTCAGGACAGCTGGTTAATAGTAACTGATGCAGTATACATGATGCCTGGCACATGGCAGTCAGTGCTAGGTGATGCTGATTTGTCTTCCTGATTACTGATAAGGATGGTGTGTGCGTGACAACAATAAAACAAAGAGCTTTGGCAGACTCAGTTCTCATAGCCACAAACGGAATTAAGTACAAGAAAAAAAACTGGAACCTCTCCAAGTAACTGACAGCACAGTGTAACATAATGGAAAACAATTGCCAAGTGAAATCAGAAGTCATGCAAAAAAACTCTAACAAAAGTGATCATGAGGGAATTGCTCACAGAATACACACATCATCTGATAACATTTGTGAGGTCAGGATAAAATATGCTATTTGTATTTCCAACAGAGGATCATGTGAGCTGGATCACAAGAATGTATGTCAATGGTGCTCTGAAAAAACTGCCACTACACCACCAGTTGTTGTTTAGTCGCTAAGTCATGTGCTACTCTTCAGAGCTAGTACTTGATGTTATTTCCAATAGACCCCAACCAACCACAAGTGTTAGCACCATAAATCAGTTTTCCTGAGACCTCATAGTCTCTGGATTAATCACACTTTAAAGTTTTGAGCTGAGAGAACAAATAAAATACAGAGAGCTAAAAGCAACTATAAATCTTTCTGGATCAGCAAATTTGATATCAATGCTATTCAGGCCCCCTCTTTAAAATTTTTGTTTATTGAGCTAAATTACATCTAACATACTTTGAGCATTTTAAAGTATACAGTTCAATGGCTTTTAGTATATTCACAACCTTATACAACCATCACCATTATCTAATTCCAGAATATTTCCCTTACCCTCCAAAAGAAACCTCTTTTTTCTTTTTTGGCCAAGCCACGCGGCCTGTGGGATCTTAGTTCCCCGACCAGGGATCAAACCTGCACCCCCTGCAGTGGAAGATTTGAGTCTATCCCACTGGACCACCAGGGAAGTCCCAGAAACCTTTCTTTCAAAGTGAACATTCGGAGGAGGAACCTATTGATTCCAGTACTAACACATATATTTTCAGACTTAATTCCAAAATACAAAAAAAAAAAAAAAAACAAGGGAAAGGGGGAAACAGGGAGAGAGAAATATGGTAGCGTATTGTAAGCATCAATAGTGCATTATGCCTGGTGTGGCCTGCCTGCAAGGAGGCCTGCAGTGAACGCCGCCTCCTGACAGCCACGCCCTGTGCGACCCCCTCCCCCGTCCACTCAGGCCCGGTCAGGGGAGCCAACAGAATACTGCAGGTGGGACGCCAGGTCATTTCCTAGATAGGTTTATAAACGACACAGCGGTTTTCCCTTGCTCTGTCTCTCAGAGCTCTCCCTCTGGGGGAAGCCAGCTGCCATGTCGTAATGACGCTCAAGCAGCCTATACAGTGGCTCACCTCTCAGGAACTGAGGCCTTCAGCCAGCAGCAGCCATGGGAGGCAGCCATCTTGGAAGTAGGTCATCCAGCCCCCTCAAGCCTTCAGATGACTGCAGCCCTGACCAACACCTCCTGAGAGAGCCAGCACTACCCAACCAAGCTGCTGCTGGATTCCTCAGTGTTAGACACTACGGGTGATAATAAAGGTTTGTGGTTCTCACTATCAGAGAAACGCACATCAAAACCACAATGAGGTACCATCGCACGCCAGTCAGAATGGCTGTGATCCCAAAGTCTACAAACAATGAATGCTGGAGAGGGTGAGGAGAAAAGGGAACCCTCTTACATTGTTGGTGGGAATGCAAACTAGTACAGCCACTATGGAGAACAGTGTGGAGATGCCTTAAAAAACTGGAAATAGAACTATAATACGACCCAGCAATCCCACTGCTGGGCATACACACTGAGGAAACCAGAATTGAAAGAGACAGGTGTACCCCAGTGTTCATCGCAGCACTGTTTATAATAGCCAGGACGTGGAAACAGCCTAGATGCCCATCAGCAGACGAATGGATAGGAAAGCTGTGGTACATATACACAATGGAGTATTACTCAGCCATTAAAAAGAATGCATTTGAATCAGTTCTAATGAGGTGGATGAAACTGGAGCCTATTACACAGAGGAAAGTAAGTCATAAAGAGAAACATCAACACAGTATATTAACACCTTTATATGGAATTTAGAAAGATGGTAATGATGACCTTATATTCAAGACAGCAAAAGAGACTCAGATATAAAGAACAGACTTTTGGACTCTGTGGGAGAGGGCAAGGGTGGGATGATTTGAGAGAATAGCATAGAAACATGTATATTACTATTTGTGAAATAGATCACCAGTGCAAGTTTGATGCATGAAGCAGGGCACTCAAAGCTGGTGCTCTGGGACAACTCAGAGAGATGGGGTGGGGAGGGAGGTGGGAGAGGGTTCAGGATGTGGGGGACACATGTACACCCGTGGCTGATGCATGTCAACGTATAGCAAAGACCACCACGATATTGTTAAGCAATTAGTCTCCAATTAAAATAAATAAATTAATTTAAAAAATAAACAACAGAGAAAAAGTAAAATAAAACAGAAAAAAAAAGTTCTACACTGCTAAGTTTTGAGGTAGCTTGTTGGCAGAGTAATAGATAGGTACCAGAGTGGTGTCAGAGGAGTGACTGAGCAAAGCTGCCCGCAGGAGGGGACGACGTACAAGTGCCTCATAGAGTGAAGCATCTGAAACACACCAAAATACAATTACAGTCAACGCGCAAATCCTCTACCCACCACTCAGCTTAGGCAGGTGGGACCACAACTGCCCTTATGGAGTCCTTTATCTGCCACCAGTGCCCTGTTACAACCTTTTTCCTCAATCAAGACAATCCTTGTTCAAATAAAACCAAACTCATACAGAAATCAACAGAGGGGCACACACAGTGTGATTTTTTTCTGTGTTCCATTTATGCCTAGATATAGAGTGTTTTTATGCCTTCCATCCTCCTAAGGATGGAGCTGAGAGAAGGCTGATAAGTTATTTTCCAGAAGGTCCTTCTAATGTTCTCTATATCCACTGCATTTTTTTTAATGAAAGAGGTAAAACAAACGAAACAATTTAAAGTAAATGCAAATAAAATGGCAAACCACTTTAGAATAACTGGGTGGTGGGGGGGTCAAGGAAGAGACAGCTTGAAAATGTTAAATCAGGAATTAATATCTTCAACATTCCTTAGTTTTCTAGAAAAGGGCTGGTTTCTCCTCTCCTGCTCAAAAATTCACTCAGACCCTCTATTCTTTGAGTTGCATAAACCACTCCACGTGTTTTCTCCTGGCACCAAAATATGTTTGGAAAATTCAAACCTCCAGTCTGTTCAGATCTTGTTGAAACGTGTTTGCTTTGCTAACTCCTAGTAAAGTAGGTGTACTTTTAGAGCTTGGTCATGGACTTAAGCCACCAGATGTTTTTGCCTGATACCATTTATTCCTCTCACCTTGTCAACAAGTTACCGGAGGTGGTGTTAATTCTCATTTTGCAAGAATGTGACCCAAAAATGTGTTTGATGATCCTGGGCCCTGGTTATCTCAGATTTACAGCAGCTCTTAGATTACAGCTCTGAGAATAAGCCAGACGCTATTGTTAGTCCCCTTCAAGATCACAGCGAAGGAGCTGGAGCAACTCAGTGAAGCCACGATCCATGCTGTGCAGGGCCACCCGGGATGGACAGATCACCGTGAAGAGTGCTGACAAGACCCACTAGAGGAGGAAATGGCGAACAATCCAGTATTCTTGCTTGGAGAACCCCACGAACAGTATGACAAGGCAAAAAGATAAGACATGGGAAGAGGAGCCCCTGCAGGTGGGAAGGGAGTCCAATATGCTACTGGGGAAGCGTGCATGAGTATAGTCGCTCAGCCCTGCCTGATTCTTGGAGACCCTATGGACTGTAGCCAGCCAGGATCCTCTGTCCATAGAATTTTCCAGGCAAGAATACTGGAGCAGGTTGCCATTTCCCTCTCCAGGGGCTCTTCCCAACCCAGGGATGGAACTCGCATCTCATGCATCTCCTGCATTGGCACTGTGCCACCTGGGAATCCCCATGTGTGGAGGGCAATTACTAATAACTCCAGAAAGAATGAAGAGGCTGGGCCAAAGCAGAAAGGACCCTCAGTTGTGGATGTGCCTGGTGGTGAAAGCAAAGTCCAACGTGTAAAGAACAATATTACATAGGAACCTGGAATGTTAGGTTCATGGGTCAAGGTAAATTGGACGTACTCAAGCAAGAGACAGCAAAGCTGAATGTTGACATCTTAGGAAATATGCTGCTGCTACTGCTACTGCTGCTGCTGCTGCTAAGTCACTTCAGCCGTGTCTGACTCTGTGCCACCCCGTGGACTGCAGCCCACCAGGCTCCTCCATCCATGGGATCCTCCTGGCAAGAGTACTGGAGTGGGTTGCCATTGCTCTCTCCTGTAAGTGCATAGTGATACACCAATTCAACTTACTGCTATGGGGGAAAAACACCATTTAATGAGACATGAAGACAAAGCACAAACCCGACTAAGGGGACACACGCTGTGGAAATAAGTGGTCTAAAATGGATGGGAATGGGAGAATTTCATTCAGATGACCATTATATCTACTACTGTGGGAAAGAATCCCTTAGAAGAAATGGAGTAGCCCTCAGAGTCAACAAAAGAGTCTAAAATGCAGTACTTGGATGTAACCTCAAAAATGACAGAATGATCTCAGTTCGTTTCCAAGGCAAACCATTCAACATCACAGGACTCCAAGTCTATGCACCAACCACTGATGTCAAAGAAGCTGAAGTTGACCACTTCTATGAAGACCTACAAGACCTTCTAGAACTGACATCAAAAAAAGATGTCCTTTTCATCAAAGGAGATTGGAATACAGAAGTAGGAAATCAAGAGATACCCAGAAAAACAACCAAGTTTGGCCTTGGAGTACAAAATGAAACAGGGCAAAGGCTAAAATAGTTTTGTCAAGAGAACATGCTGGTCATGGCACACATTCTCTGCCAACGACCCAAGAGATGACTCTACACATGGACATCACCAGATGGTTAATACTGAAATCAGATTGATTATATTTTTTGCAGCCAAAGAAGGAGAAGCTCTATACAGTCAGCAAAAACAAGACCTGGAGCTGACTGTGGTTCAGATCATGAGCTCCTTATTGCATAACTCAGGCTTAAATTGAAGAAACTAGGGAAAACCACTAGGTCATTTATGTATGACCTAAGTCAAATCTTCTATGATTATATGGTGGAGGTCATGAATAAATTCAAAGGATCAGATCTGGTAGACACAGTATCTGAAGAACTAAGGACAGAGGTTCCTAACACTACAGGAGGCAGTGACCAAAACCATCCCAAAGAAAAAGAAATGCAAGAAGGCAAACTGGCTGTCTGAGGAGGCTTTACAAATAGCTGAGAAAATAAGAGAAGTGAAAGGCAAGGGAGAAAGGGAAAGATATACCCATTTGAATGCAGAGTTCCAGAGAAGAGCAAGAAGAGATAAGAAAACCTTCTTAATTGAACAATGCAAAGAAATAGAGGAAAACAATAGAATGAGAAAGATAGACAGCTCAAGAAAACTGGAGATATCAAGGGAATAAACATTTCAAGCAAGAATGGACATGATAAAGGACAGAAATGGTAAGGACCTACAAGAAGCAGAAGAGATTAAGAAGAAGTGACAACTTAATACCCAACTGAATGCAGGGTTCCAGAGAACAGCAAGGAGATATAAGAAGGCCTTCTTAAATGAGCAATGCAAATAAATTTGTTTTCAAAGAATTACATTACCATAGAGTATGCCTCTCTCTTTTGTAAGTGGAGAAACTGCCTATCGGCCTATTATCACAGGTATTTTTTTTGGTAATGTAACAAAAATTTAATATTATAAATGTGACCATAATACTATGTGCCATACACACTGCATAAAGATCCATTCATTGGTGTATAGGTTAGAATACTGTGAAGCAATCTTATCCATTGCATTAGGCTGCTGCTGCTAAGTCACTTCAGTCGTGTCCAACTCTGTGCGATCCCACAGATGGCAGCCCACCACGCTCCCCTGACCCTGGGATTCTCCAGGCAAGAACACTGGAGTGGGTTGCCATTTCCTTCTTCAGTGCATGAAAGTGAAAAGTGAAAGTGAAGTCGCTCAGTCGTGTCCGACTCTTCGCGACCCCATGGACTGCAGCCTCCCAGGCTCCTCTGTCAATGGGATTCTCCAGGCGAGAGGACTGGAGTGGGTGCCATCACCTTCTCCTGCCTTAGGCTACTATTAAGCAATTGCACTGCTGCTTCTTTAATTATCAATGTATAAATCATTATAAAAAAGAGGAAAAGAAACAGAAAAATAGGAAAACAATAGAGTGGTAAAAACTAGGGATCTCTTCCAGAAAACTAGAAATACCAAGGGAACATTTCATGCAAGGATGGACACGATAAAGGACAGAAACTGTAAAGACCTAACAGAAGCGGAATATATTAAGAAGAGGTGGCAAGAATACACAGAAGAACTATACAAAAAAGGTCCAGATAACCAGGATGGCATGATCACTCACCTAGACCTAGATACCTAGAGTGTGAAGTCAAGTGGGACTGAGGAAGTATCACTACAAACAAAGCTAGAGAATATGATAGAATTCCAGCTGAGCTATTTCTAATCCTAAAAGATGGTGCTGTTAAACTGCTGCACTCAATATATCAGCAAATTGGAAAACTCAGAAGTGGTCACAGGACTTGAAAAGGTCAACTTTTCACTCCATTGCCAAGAAGGGCAATGAAAAGGAATGTTCAAACTACCATACAATTGCACTCATTCCACATGCTAGCAAAGTTATGCTCAAAATCCTTCAAGCTAGGTTTCAGCAGTACCTGAACCAAGAACTTCTAGATGTACAAGCTGGGTTTTGAAGAGGCAGAGGAACCAGAGATCAAATTGCCAACATTTGTCTTATCATGGAGAAAGCAAGGGAATTCCAGAACAAATACCTACTTCTGCTTCACTGACTATGTTAAAGTCTTTGACTGTGTGAATCACAATAAACTATGGTAAAGTTTTAAAGAGATGGGTGAAACCGTCCACCTTACCTATCTCCTGAGAAACCTATATGTGGATAAAGAAGCAATAGTTAGAACTGGACATGGAAGAACTGTTGTTGCTGTTGTTCACTCAGTCGTGTCCAGCTCTTTGCAACCCCATGGACTGCAGCACACCAGGCTCCCCTGTTGCTCACAGTCTCCTAGAGTTTGCTCAGACTCATGCCCATTGAGTTGATGATGCTATCCAACCATCTTGTCCTTTGTCGTCCCCTTCTCCTCCTGCCTTCAATCTTTTCCAGTATCAGAGTCTTTTCCAACGAGTCAGCTCTTCGCATCAGGTGGCCAAAGTACTGGAGCTTCTGCTTCAGCATCAACCCTTCCAATGAATATTCAGGACTGATTTCCTTTAGGATTGACTGGTTTGGTTTTCCTGCTGTCCACGGGATTCTCAAGAGTCTTCTCCAACACCACGGTAAAAAAGCATCAATTCTTCGGTGCTCAGCCTTTTTCGTGGTCCAACTCTCACACCCATACATGACTACTGGAAAAACCATAGCTTTGTCTAGATGAACCTCTGTTGGTAAAGTAATGTGCTTTTTAACATGCTGTCTAGGTTTGTAACAGCTTTTCTTTCAAGGAGCAAGCATCTGTTAATTTCACGGCTGCAATCACTGTCCGCAGTGATTCTGGAGCCCAAAAAAATAAACTGTCACTGTTTCCATTGTTTCCCCATCTATTTGCTATGTAGTGATGGGACTGGATGCCATGATCTTCGAATGCCATGGAAGAACTGACTGGTTCAAACTTAGGAAAGGAGTACATCAGGGCTGTATGTTGTCACTCTGCTTACTTAACTTGTATGCAGAGTACATCATGCAAAATATCAGACTGGGTGAATCACAAGCTGGAATCAAGATCACCTGGAGAAGTATCGACAACCTCATATATGCAGATGATGCCTTAGGAACTAAAGAGCCTCCTGATGAGGGTGAAAGAGGAGAGTGAGAAACCTGGCTCAAAACTCAACATTAAAAAACTAAGATCATGGCATCCTGTCCCATCATTTTATGGCCAATAAAAGGGGAAAATCAGATGCTGTGACAGATTTTATTTTCTTGGGCTCCAAAATCATTGCAGATGGTGACTGCAGCCATGAAATTAAAAGTCATTGGCTCCTTGGAAGGAAACCTATGACAAACCTAGACAAAGTATTAAAAAGCAGAAGCATCACTTTTTCTGTAGGTCCATATAGTCAAAACTATGTTTTTTCCAGTATTTGTGTACAGATGTGAGTGTTGGACCATAAAGAAGGCTGAGCACAGAAGAAATGAGGCTTTCGAACTATGGTGCTGGAGAAGATGCTTGAGAGTCACTTGGACTGCAAGGAGATCAAACTAGTCAATCCTAAAGGAAATTAGTCCTGAATATTCATTGGAAGGACTGATGCTGAAGCTGAAACTCCAATAATTTGGCCACCTGATGTGAAGAGCTGGCTCACTGGAAAAGTCCTTGATGCTGGGAAAGACTGAAGGCAAAAGGAGAAAAGGCTGGCAGAAGATGAGATGGTTAGATAGCATCACTGACTCAATGGACATGAATCAGAGCAAACTCTGGGAAATGGTGTAGGACAGAGGAGCCTGGTGTACTGCGGTCCATGGAGTTGCCAAGAGTCAAACACAACTTAGGGAATGAAAGACAACTGTTCAGTTATTAACATCTGAAGTTGGTAACCCAAAGGAGCTCATCTCCTGTTCCATCAAATAAAAGCACGACACAAATACATATTGATAACTGGGTAAGAAGGTCAGACATTGGCTCCATGGGCCCAGTGGTTTATAAAACAGGCCAAAAAAGGTCACCAGACACTGCTTTGGACTCTCAGAATCAGTGTTAAGACAAAATTATAGTCTTTGAGCCAGACTCCTTTCTGCATCTTTCTCCTCTATTTATTTGGAGTGTGCTTTGTTGGTGAGCTTACTTGTTAATTAAAAATTTTCTGTTGCTTACATCTTGAACTATCTCAATGATAAAGAAAAGCTCAGAAACAACATAATGGAAATTTGTGTATGCAATACCAAGACTGAACGAATGTTAAAATTTAGATTCTGTTTTTTTGAGAATGAACACAATTTAGGCAAAGTCAAGACTAATTCCATGGTGGACAGGCCGTCAGGTTGTACCCAATGACCCACACCTGTGTAAAGTCCCCTCTGCAGAACCTGTGACTTCTTTCTAATTGACAGAGTGTGGCAAAGATGATGCAATGTCCCTCTTTTAATCAGATTATGCTACATGGCAAAGGCTAAAGGATTTTGTAGATATGATTAAAATCCCTAACTAGTTGACCTCAAGTTTACCCAAAGGGAGATTATTCTGTTTGGGCCTCATTTAATGAGTAAGTAAAAATAAAAGTTAGTCACTCAGTTGTGTCCAACTCTGTGAGCCCATGGACTGTACTCCACCAGGCTCCTCTGTCCATGGAATTCCCCAGGCAAGAATCATGGAGAGGGTTGCCATTTCCTTCTCCAGGGGATCTTCCTGACCCAGGGATTGAACCAAGTTCTCCCACATTGCAGGCAGATTCTTTACCATCTGAACCACCAGGAAAGTCACCATTTAATGAGGGGGGGCACCTTAAAAGGGGAATAGGGGATAAAAGACTTCTAGAGACTGAGAACCTCTCTCCTCATCACTGGCTTTGAAAAAACAAGCCGCCTGTATTCTACAGTTGCAAAGAAATGAACTGTGCCAATAACCAGAGGGAGCTTGGAAGCAGATTTGTTTCTAACTGGGGTTCCTAAAGAGAACACATTGTGGTTAACACTTTGATTTCAGCCTTGTGAGACCCTGCCAGAGAACCTAGGAAAGCCTTGCCTGGATATCCTGGATATCTAACCTGCAGAGACTGTAAGACAGTAAACTGGCATTAGTTTAAGCTATGAAGTTTGCAGGAATTGTTACTCACAGATTAAAAAAAAAAACTAATACAAGCCCTGATCTCATTTCTTCATCTCCTTCCCCAGGGCATCCCATGAAATGATGTTCAGCTTTACTAGAAGGAAGGGAAATACAAATTTACATAAGGAGATGCCATTTCATACTCTTTAAAACTAACAAAAGTCAAAATGCCTAACAACCCCAATGGAGTAATAGGAAGTGTCATGTACTGGAAGTGGGAATGAAAACTGGTAGAACCATTTCAGAGAGAGGTTTCTGATGCTTTTGTGACCTAACAAGTTAACTTGTAACAGCTTTTCATACTTTTTACTACATATATTCTGCATGACAGTGAAAGTCACTCAGTCATGTCTGGCTGTTTTCGACCTCACGGACTATAATCCGTGGAATTCTCCAGGCCAGAATACTGAGGTGGGTAGCCTTTCCCTTCTGCAGGGGATCTTCCCAACCTGGAGATTGAACCCAGGTCTCCCTCATTGCAGGCAGATTTTTCACCATCTGAGTCACCAGGAAAGGCCAAGAATATTGGAGTGGATAGCCTATCCCTTCTCCAGTGGATCTTCCAACCCAGGGATCGAATCGGGGTCTCCTGCACTGCAGGCGGATTCTTTACCAACTGAGCTATGAGACAGTGAAGTAAAAGTCACTCAGTCATGTCCGACTCTTTGTGACCCCATGTACTATACAGTCCATGGAATTCCCCAGGCCAGAATACTGGAGTGGGTAGCCTTTCTCTTCTCCAGGGGATCTTCCCAACCCAGGGATCAAACCCAGGTCTCCCGCATTGCAGGGGGATTCTTTACCTGCTGAGCCACAAGGGATGCCATAGACTTTATTTTTATGTATATTATTCAGAAACATTTGGTATTTTTGAGTGTTTTAAATTTTACGTATAGTAGCATACTTTAGTAACTTGATTTTTTACTTAATATTCTGATATTAAAATTCATCTGCTTTTATACTTAACAGATTCTTCTTTTTAACTCAGTAAAATATTCCATTATACTACAATATACCACAGTTTATTCATTCTTCAAACTACACTGGGGCAACCACACCTGTATTCATCTTAGGGGCAGTTTCCCTAGTGATTACACTAAAAGTGAAAATTTAAATAAGGCTGAGCATTGCTTTGTATGTTTTTGGTCATTCTATCTTCTTCTTTGCTAAATGCCTTTTCATGTTTTTTACCCATTTCCCTGCAGGGTATTATTATTTTCCTTGTTGACTTAAAGGGTCACTACAAACAAAGCTAGTGGAAGTGATGGAATTTCAGTTGAGCTATTGCAAATTCTAGAAGATGATGCTGTGAAAGTGCTGCACTCAATATGCCAGCAAATTTGGAAAACTCAGCAATGGCCACAGGACCGGAAAAGGTCAGTTTTCATTCCAAACCCAAAGAAAGGCAATGCCAAAGGATGTTCAAACTACCGCACAGTTGCACTCATCTCACACGCTAGTAAAACAATGCTCAAAATTCTCCAAGCCAGGCTTCAGCAATATGTGAACCTTAAACTTCCAGATGTTCCAGCTGGTTTGAGAAAAGGCAGAGGAACTAGAGATCAAATTGTCAACATCTGCTGGATCATCAAAAAAGCAAGAGCATTCCAGAGAAAGGTCTATTACTGCTTTATTGACTATACCAAAGCCTTTGACTGTGTGGACCACAATAAATTGTGGAAAATTCTGAAAGAGTTGGGAATACCAGACCATCNTGTGAACCTTAAACTTCCAGATGTTCCAGCTGGTTTGAGAAAAGGCAGAGGAACTAGAGATCAAATTGTCAACATCTGCTGGATCATCAAAAAAGCAAGAGCATTCCAGAGAAAGGTCTATTACTGCTTTATTGACTATACCAAAGCCTTTGACTGTGTGGACCACAATAAATTGTGGAAAATTCTGAAAGAGTTGGGAATACCAGACCATCTGACCTGCCTCTTGAGAAACCTATATGTAGGTCAGGAAGCAACAGTTAGAACTGGACATGGAACAACAGACTGGTTCCAAATAGGAAAAGGAGTACGTCAAGGTTGTATATTGTCACCTTGCTTATTTAACTTATATGCAGAGTACATCATNTCTGTGTATTCTTGCCACCTCTTCTTAATATCTTCTGCTTCTGTTAGGTCCCTACCATTTCTATCCTTTGAGCCTATCTTTGCATAAAATGTTCCCTTGGTATCTCTAATTTTCTTGAAGAGATCTCTAGTATTTCCCATTCTATTGTTTTCCACTATTTCTTTGCATTGATCGCTGAGGAAGGCTTTCTTATCTCTCCTTCTATCCTTTGGAACTCTGCATTCAAATGAGTATATCTTTCCTTTCCTCTTCGCTTCCCTTCTTTTCACAGCTATTTGTAAGACCTTCTCAGACAGCCATTTTGCTTTTTTGCATTTCTTTTTCTGGGGGATGGTCTTGATTCCTGTCTCCTGTACAATGTCATGAACCTCATTCCACAGTTCATCAGGCACTCTGTCTATCATATGTAGTCCCTTAAATCTATTTCTCACTTCCACTGTATAGGCATAAAGGATTCGATTTAGATCATACCTGAGTGCTCTAGTGGTTTTCCTCACTTTCTTCAATTTAAGTCTGAATTTGGCAATAAGGAGTTCATGATTTGAGCCACAGTCGGCTCCCGGTCTTGTCTTTGCTGACTGTCTAGATTGTTCACAACATACGATTTATTCTAATTAAAAAATTTTTTTCTGGATGAACAATGGATCAATCTCTGAGAAGTTTCAACAATTTAGAATTATATGAGGACCACAAACAGATTTGTTGAAAAGAACTCAGTTCACAGTTGGAATGAACTCTTTATCACTGACTAAAGAACTAAGAATAACTCTGTACAGCAAGATACAAATCATGGGCTCATGAACCATCATACCCACAGTATGAGATCGGTGTTAATTACCAACTGCGTCTTTCTAAAGCACCTCTAAACCTCTTAGCCTGGAGGAATAAGAGTTCTGGTTCTGTTCCAGAGGGTCTTCATCGTGCTGGCTCCGTGGCTCACACTGGTTTTCCTTCCTTAATAACAGCACACTGCTGCGTTGTAAGGAGATGTGTAAGTAAGTAACGTGAAAAGACAGACAACTAGTTGTAAGGAAAGATAAAACAACCTGAGACCAAAGGAGCTATTAAGTGGGCTTCATTTCAGGGAAGGCAGGGTGAGGTGGGTAGGATCACGCTAAGTACAGAAACAGAATATAATGTGCTAATTATGTAACAAAACCTCCACCTCATTCAGCAGTATCATAATCTCAAGGTTCTCACAGTTACAGTCTTTTCATGCCTGCCAATATGGGTAACCGTTAGCTTATAAACTATGAATATGGTAATGCACAATTTAATAATATTGGGAATATGTGTCCGGCTGGAAGAATGGTGCCCTAATCATATGCGTATTTCCCCTAGATATCTGGATAAATTATACTATATAAAAACCTAGCAGTATTAGTACACATATCCTTCTACTAAAACAACTCTTAGGTTTCCAGATTGAAAGGTCATTTAGTAAATGTTTAAACAAGCATTTAACAACATTAATATTATTTGCTAATATTTTTAAAGTACTCTCCTATGAATAAGGGCATTTTGTTTTAATTTGCTTCAGATGCAAAACACAAGACTTCAGAGTTGAGCTAGGCCTGCTTCCCTTTGGCTTCCGAGTCTGTGCTGCCACCTGGTGCTCCGAGGGCCTCAAACTTCGACACAAATGAGTTTGGTATTTCCTGCTGCCTGCTGGACATTAAACAGGATGTGTCTCTCACTGCAGCCTCTTCCTGTCTCGCTGAAGACGCCGCAGCTTCTCACTCTTGACTTTCCTGCCCGTGCTACTTTTCCCAACACTGAGCATGACGCTGACCCACCCAGTGCCTGACTCACTGATGCCTCTTAGCTGAATGAATGAACAAAGCTTGCTATCCAGACTAGAAAACATGAAGCCATTTTTAAAGGCTGCTGCTGCTTCTCTCCCCCCATCAAATGGTCAAACCTCTTTTTACCTTCTGCCACCCCTTAGTTTAAATCTTTACAGTGTCACGGCCAGACTAATTCTCACTTATGTGCCTCCTCTTCCAACTGAAATCTCCCCCTCTTCTTCTTCCTGCCAGTATCTTTTATTTCTTGAATGCCTGTAGCCTTTGCTTTCTGTACCAGAGATCTATAAGTAGGAGGTAGTCAAGAAGATAAGGCTTTAGAATCAGTAGATTTGGGTCTGAATTCCAATTCTGTCCCTTACAAACTGGGTAAGTTAAACACATTAATCTCCTTAAACTTCAATTTCTTCATCTGTAAAATGGGAGTAAATAATCAGTTGTTCCAGGCATAATATATACATACATGTAAAGTGAGGAAGAGCAAGACTGTTATTTTTAAAGACTACTTTCATCTGAGTCACTGGTCAAGGCAGAACAATAAAGAGAGAATTGCTCTTTTGTTTAGAAAATAGTGTGTCTTTGGGTTTGAAAGGCAAACCTACATTTCTTATTCTCCTTCCACAGAAGTCTAGATCATGCAAAGAACTGAATTCAAAGGGAACTAACTTTCTCTGCTGAATAAAGTATTTGAAATCAGATATCTCTAGCCAGTCCAGGAAAGAGGGCCTAAGGTTGATGAGGCCGAAATATGGAGAGAAGGTGGGCTAAGTGGAAGGGGACTTTGGAGGGAAGAGGAAGTATTAGTTGTAAAATATTCAGTTTTAGGTTGTTTTCTATTCTGTACTTAATTTTTCCCTTAATTTTTTTCCCTCTAACTCTTAGAAAAGTTTGTCGCTATAATGCATGTGTGGAAGTGAGGTTTTAATGAATGAGGAAGAAGGGAAGACTTTCATGCGTGGGCTTCAGGGGGAAGAGGATCAGCATTCAAGGGAGGGCTCAGAGGGGTGTGCTTGAGGCTCAATCCAGGAGGAGGAAATCTGGGGAGAGGAGGCAGGAACATGCGACACTCACCACCCACTCGGTCTCCCTCAAGGCTTACTGAGGAAGCCTCCCAAGAAAAAGGAACCCTGCCACATTGCTGGTGGGAATGTAAATTCATGCAGTCATCACGGAGAACAGTATGGAAACTCCTTAAACAACTAAAAACAGAGCTACTACCACATGATCCAGCAACTTCAGTCCTGAGCATTTATCCAGAAAAGATGAAAACTCTTAATTCGAAAAGATATATGCATCCCAATGTTCACAGGAGCTCTAGTCACAATAGCCAAGACATAGAAGCAACTTAAGTGTCCACTGACGGAGGAATGAATAGAGAAGATGTGGTACGTATATGTGATGGAATATTACTCAGCCATTAAAATTGAAACAATGCTGTCTGCAATAACATGGATGGACCTAAGTGAAGTAAGTCAGACACAGAAAGACAAGTACCATATGGTGTCACTTATCTGTGGAATCTAAAAAAACCGGTACAAATGAACTGATTTACAAAATGGAAATAGATCACAGAAAACAAACTTACAGTTATCAAAGGGGAAAGTGGAGGGGGATAAACTAGGAGTTTGGGATTAACAGATACACTTTACTATATACAAAATGGATAAGCAACAGGGATTTACTGTATAGCATGGAGCACTATATTCAATATCTTTATATAAATATATACAATATCTTTATATATATAATAGAAAGAATCTGAAAAAGAAGACATATACATGTATATATACAATATATTTACATGTATGTGTGTGTGCTCAGTCACTCAGTCATGTCCAACTCTTTGCGACCCCATGGACGGTAGCCTGCCAGGCTCCTCTGCCCATGGAATTTTCCAGGCAACAATACTGGAGAGGGTTGCCACTGCCTACTTCAGGGGATCTTTCTGTCTCAGGGATCAAACCTGGGTCTCTTGTGTCTCCTGTGTCTCCCACATGGCAGGCAGATTCTTTACCGCTGCACCACTTGGGAAGTCATATATATATATATATCTCATATATCTATGTATGTATATTTTCAAATGTAACTCATATCCATATGAAAATACATATAAATGTACATATATATTATACATATCTTACATATTACACATACATATATATATGTACCTTTTTCAGGTTCTTTCTGCTATAGGTTAGATACACACTCACATGCATAATGTGGTTCCCTGATGGCTCAGCAGTAAAGAATCTGCCTACAATGCAGGTGATACAGAAGACGTGGGTTCGATCCCTGGATCAGAAAGATCGCTTGGAGGAGGGCATGGCAATGCACTCCAGTACTCTTGCCAGGAAAATCCCATGGACGGAGGAGCCTGGCAGGCTACAGTCCACGGGGCTGCAAAGAGTCGGACACGACTCAGTGACTGGGCATGCGTGCACAGAGCGTGCATAATATATACACATATAAAACTGAAGCACTTTTGTATGTGTCTGAAACGAACACAACACTGTAAAGCAACTATACTTCAATTTTAAAAAAGCCCACCTCCCCCCAGTATTGTGTCAGACTTTGCACATTATGAGGGATAGAGGCTCCAGGCATTTTATCTCAACATTAGAGAGAACAGGCCCACAGAAAGCCAAAGGACGTGGGACCAACCGAATTACACTTGAAAGTCAGTTCACGTGATGCCTAAGAGAAAGGAAGCGCTCTAGAGTAGGGTAAGAATAACAACCGCGTCACTATGGAGCCGCTCATTCCCATTTGCTCAGAATCTTGTATGTGGGTGTCACAGTCCATCTCTTCAAGTGCTGAAATGAATTTCTGATTATCTCTTCTTGTGCACTGGTATTTTTATCTCCACATGGGTTTCTCTCCAATACGGTTTAAACTCTGGAGACTGAGGGCCATAGCTGGGTTTTCTATACATGCTCCAAAGCTCCTAATCTGATATGCTGTACAGAAGAAACTCTCAAAATGTTTTTTGATTGAGCTGCCCCGGTGTGTGGCACCAACGCTGCACTTACGTACTCCATTGATTCCATCCAGGAACAACCTGGACGACTTCACCTTTAGATGTTCTCCAACTCTCAGCTCCCTCCCCTTCCAAACCTTTAAGGATGGGTTCCCCTGACAGAGAAATAGATGCTTTTAGATTATACTTTTGATCATTCTTGAAAATGTGGGCTAGGTTGAAATTTTCAATTATCAGCATGAATGCCTCACTGAAAATGGGGATCACTGTGGAAATGTTAGCCCAGTGAGGCTCCAGTCTGGAGCCTATCCAAGGACGTCCATGAGCAAAAGGACCTCCTCACTCAGCAGCTGTGTGCAGCGGTCCGTAAACCGGGATCCGGGGGGCCCCGCTGGTGTGAGGCCCCAGTGAGTTTATTCACATGGGTGAGGCTGAAACGGCCTCCATATAACCCCCCCTTTTTTTTTCTTCAATCTATGCTTCTGAGAAGATGAATATTTGACTTATAGCTGGAGTCACCACCTGTGACTCTGCTTACTTATTACCCACTGAAGCGGAGCATGGAGTATTCTCTGCCCCAGAAGAATCATCAACATCTGAAGTAGGGGCCACAAGCAAGAGAAGGGGTGGGGAGAGGAGCCAGGACTTTGACAACTCTTGCTTCTGGGATGCTTAAGACTCATCCATTATTCAATAAAGCCTACAGTTTTGAACCTCTCAAGTTGTACTCATTTTCTTATCATTGAACAACAAGTTTATCAGTATAAAAATTTAATGCTATAGATAAGGCTTGGAGAAGAAATATTTACTGTATCTAGGGAAAATTAAAGGGAAAAAACCTAAAAGCATTGTTTTCCAGATTACTAAAATCACAGATTTATTTTTTACTATATTTCACTTTATACTTTTATTAAAGTATAGTTGACTAATATTATATTAGTATACAACAAAACAATTCTATATTTTAATAGCTTATTCTCCCTACAGAGTTATTATAATATATTGACTATATTCCCCAAGCTACATAAAATCACAGGTTTTTTAAAATGTGCATTTAGAAGGCCTGAATTAAATATTTTTAAATTATAAAAAGTAAGTTACAACATAAACTATGTAGCTTAAGATCCAACATACATTTACTGTATTTGCTGAAGGCTTAATATGTGCTCACACAGCTGAGGGTTTTTACATGCAGAGCCTCAGTTCATCCACAAAGAGCCTTATTATAATAGAGCACTGTTTTCCAAAGTGGGGGATGAGGGTCACAGGACAGAAGATGGTTTCAGGTGGCGCAGCGAGTCTCTCAAATGTCACAGGCAGTAAAAGAGTATCAGCAGACACACTGAAGCATCACAGGATGACTGAAGTTTAAAAACTCCGATGGAGACTAACAATTGTCAGCCTGTTTCATAGGTGAGGAAGAATGCCAGGGAAAATGCAGTTATTAGAGCTGTGATGTATATTTATTCTCATTCGAAGACCAGGGCTGGCCTTTCATTCCTTTTCTTTTTGTTCTTAGTCATTAACTGTGAGCTATTTTAAAACAGAAAATGTTTTGCCGCACTGGCATCAATCTCTTTACCTTCTTAAGAGAAATAAAACATTCCAGATATGGTCAGAGCACCACCCAGGCCTTTCCCTTCCCTTCGTCCCCCAAATAAATACTCTCCCGAAGTTGGAGCGTATCCTTTCCATGTATTCTTTTTCACTTTTATCATATATGCAAATTACAAAAAGAATATAAATAGAATTAAAAAAAAAGAATCCTATAAAATGTGATGTCTTGTCATTGGGTTAGTAAAGCTAAGAGGAAGACTTGAGGAGGGCAGGCGCCAACAATGG
Source organism: Neotragus moschatus (assembly GCA_006410615.1). Lineage (NCBI taxonomy): Eukaryota > Metazoa > Chordata > Mammalia > Artiodactyla > Bovidae > Neotragus > Neotragus moschatus. The sequence goes on from SJYA01003206.1 coordinate 4,295,582, forward strand.
TCAGTGGCAGTAAACCATGAGGAAGGATTAGGTTTACAAAGTTACATAAATTGCATTTGTGCACATCCTTTAGCGATGTGTTTTTTCCTTCACTCAGCACTGCTTTGAGATTTCTCGTGTTGAAACACATCTTTGTAATCCATGCAAATGAGCCCATGTACTGTGGCTCCATTTCAAGAACTGTGCTTCTACTTTTTAAGAAGAGATTACAAATAGTGCTGCTATGAATACTACTGATCATGGTTCTGGGGCAGAGCTTCTGGTGACATCTGGGGCTGGATAACTCTTTGCTGTGGGGCTGCCTGTCCGTAGTAAGATGTTTAGCAACATCCTTCGACTCAACCCACTAGATGCCAGTATCAATTACCCCATCACCCATCCACACTCCTCTCCTTGAATCATGACAACCAGAAATATCTCCAGACTTTGCCAAATGTCACTTGTGAGGCAAAATCTCTTCGTTTGAGAACCACTACTCTAAAGGCTACAGTTAGAGTGGAATTTCTGAAATGCTAAGTGTATACACCTTTAGCCTACTTCAGCACACTGCCAAATTGTTCTCTAACGTTATACTAATCTACACTTCCATCCAGGTGGGTGTTTCTTGTAGGGTTTTCATGGATACACTTCAACAAGTTATGGCAGACAGACCCCTCTCTCCTTGGTTTGCTAAAGGCGATATCATGAATAGAAGTTGAAGTTTAGCAAAATAATTTTCCTGACTCAGTTGTCTCCACATTCATTAATGTGATGAATTTTATATTTTTTAAAGACATGTTATTCTCTTTTCCCGAGAAAACTTCTCCTTGGTTTGGGTGGGCTTTTAAAAACACCATGTTGGATTTGGATGATATATTTTATATGTCTTTCTGATCAAAAGTGAAATTATCCCCCAATTTTTCTTTCTTTAATGTTCTTGTCTATTTTGTCTATTGAACACTTGAAACGTGACTAGTCGACTGAGAAACTGAAGTTTAAAGCTGATTTAATTTTAGTTAATTGAAAGTTAAATAACTACGTATAGCTAGTGGCTTCCATATTGGAGAGCAAGTTCCAGAGTCTCAAGAATGTGCTACCTACAGACATTACAGAGAGAATAAGAAAGTTTTGTTCTCTCCTTCTTTCCTTTCCTGAACACAGTCCTGAAGATGTTAGATACAGCTGAGTGTGGGAGAGGGGGAGCCAGCCAGAGGGTCACAGTCTGATCAGTTACAGGGAAGTTGCCTGAATACGTGATTATCTTAAGGAATTGTTGTCTTAAAACATCACTGTGATTAAGATATTGTGGTTATTTATTTATTATTTTTTAGAAAAAATATTTATCTTTAGATAAGGGGTTTCCCTGGTGGCTCAGACAGTAAAGAGTCTGCCTGGAATGTGGGAGACCTGGGTTTGCTCCCTGGGTTGGGAAGATCCCCTGGAGAAGGGAATGGCAACCCACTTCAGTATTCTTGCCTGGAGATTCCCATGGACAGAGGAGCCTGGCAGGCCACAGTCCATGGGGTGGCAAAGAGCTGGACACAGCTGAGTGACTAACATTTATCTTTGATGCTGTTGCTCAGTCACCAATTGTGTCCAGCTCTTTGCGACCCCACGGACTGCAGCATGTTGGGCCTTCCTGTCCCTCATCTTTAGATATGCATAATGAAATGTTTGTGAATGAGATGGTATGATGCCAGTAATTTGCTTCAGAATCATCCAGTCATGTCTGGGAGGGGGGCAGCCCGGAGATACAGATGAAACAGGACTGGTTGTGAGTGGGTACCTACTGAAGCTGGGTGATAGGTGTTTGAAGATTCATTAGATAGCCTGGCTTCCCTGGTAGCTCAGCTGGTTGAGATCATTGCAAGAATCCACCTGCAATGCAGGAGACCTCGGTTTGATTCCTAGATCCGGAAGATTCCCTGGAGGAGGGCATGGCAAACCACTCCAGTATTCTTGTCTGGAGAATTCCCGTGGACAGAGGAGCCTTGTGGCCTACAGTCCATGGAGTCACAGAGAGTCAGACACAACAGAGCAACTAAGCACACACACATTCACATATGTTTAAAATATTTAATAACAGAGACTCTTTTAAAAAGAACTCTTAATTATTTGAATCTGTAAAGAGAAAGCTAATAGTTTTCTACCTTTGGCCAAAATCCACCTAAGACATGCAGTTGGATTTTCTTCTAAGTATGGCTTTAGCTGTATCATACCAGTTTTCATGTGTGATGGTTTGGTCAGTCTAAATATTTTCTCATTTTTGATTTAAAATTTTCTTTGATCTGTGAATTACTTAAATACATGATTTAAAAATGTCTAAATATTTTGGGGTGAGTTTATTTTATTCCTTTTTAATTTTATAAATTTGCATTTAGACAACATGGTTGTTTGGTTATTCACTTTTGGGATTTTTTTTTTTTAGATGTGCCTTTTGGACAAGCATATGGTCAGTTTTTGCTGATGTTTCAAGTGTACTTACTTAAAAAAGAATGTCTAGCTGGTGTTTAGCTCTATACAGGCTCACTAAATCAAGTCTACCTTGTGTTTTTTTATATATTCCATATCCTTACTAATCCTGCCTAAAACATACAATAGCACAAATGAAGGGAGGTGTGTTAAAACTAGAAATCACTCTGTTTTTTAAAACAATTTCTTTATGTAACTATGACAAAATTTTCTTTATTGTTAGGTTTACACAAGCTTAGAAACATAGCTTCCTGATGAATTATTCATCTTATCATTTGAATAATGATTGAAAAAACAAATATTTTCTCTCTTTATTCTTTCTTCCAAAAAGCCATTTTATATATACCTATAATTTTCCATTCTTAACCATCATGTCTCTTAATCTCAAATATTTCCATGCATTTGTTTCTCTTGCTGTATTATAGATAACTTCCCCTCATAATTTTTTCATTGATTATGTCCAACCTAACTTCTCACAGTATTTTTTTTTTCTTAACCTTAAATGTCTGTGTTCTTTATTTCTGGAATCTCTATTTGATGGTTTTTTCCAAATCTGCTGGCTCTGTCAACACAGGGTCTTATTCTTTCTTAAAAGTTTTGATTCACATTTTAAATTATTTTGAACAGCCTTTCTTTATATCCTCTTTCTGACGGTCATTCCATTAAACTTAGTTCTCAGAACTGTAAACTCACATATTGTTTCTGTTGCCATTCACTCACTGTGTCCTCTTATATAAGCTGACACGTTTTACAACAAGCTCATCTTTATCAGAGCTTGGTTCTCCCTGAGACCCTTCAGTGGTGTGGGCTGGAGGAATGTGTTTTAAGCGGTGTTGCAACTACTCTTCTTGATGGCTCTACTTTTTACCCTCCCTCCCA